>JAJHIY020000661.1:177500-497500 GCA_022114975.2 Lampris megalopsis
CGTTTACCCCAACCTTACCCATCATAACTACATGTCTACCCTAACGTTTACCCCAACCTTACCCATCATAACTACATGTCTACCCTAACGTTTACCCCAACCTTACCCATCATAACTACATGTCTACCCTAACGTTTACCCCAACCTTACCCATCATAACTACATGTCTACCCTAACGTTTACCCCAACCTTACCCATCATAACTACATGTCTACCCTAACGTTTACCCCAACCTTACGTCTCCCTTAACGTTTGCCCCAACCTTACCCATCATAACTACATGTCTACCCCTAATGTTTACCCTAAACCCAGGTATTAACCCTAAAAGACAACCTTGCAGAATTGAGGACCGGCCAAAATGTCCTCACTCTGCAAAATTTTCTCATTCTGATGGTTAAAAACTCACATTGGTCCTCACAAAGATAGAAGTATAGCAACACACAAACACACATTGTAACTAAGTTTGTTGTGTGTTGTGTTATAAACAGGAAGTGATGCATGCACTGCGTCAGACATGGCACACTACCTGCTTCGTGTGTGCTGCCTGTGGGAAAGCATTCGGAAACAGTCTCTTCCACATGGAGGACGGAGAACCCTACTGCGAGAAAGGTATGTGTGTGTGTGTGTGTGTGTGTGTGTGTGTGTGTGTGTCGGGGGAGGGGGGCGTAGAGAGAAAGGAGGGAACAGGAAAAGTCCTCTTTAAAAGATCGATTTTCAGTCCGCGGTGGTGTAGCGGTCTAAGCATCAGCTTTGTGTCAGTGCAGTTGCCCACTGGGGACCGGGGTTCGCGCCCCGGTCTCGTCAGATCCGACTATGGCCGGACTCGATGAAGCAGCAGTAACTGGCAACGCTGTGTTCGGGAGGGAGGCGGAGTCGGCTTGTGTTCGTCACGTGAATGCGTCTCTGTGTGTGGGGGAAAAAGCAGTGGTTCGGCCTGGAGTCGCCTTGTCACGAAAGTGGGGAGGCGTCTCCTTCGAGACTGCCGGCTGGAGAGATGCAGTTGGCGAACGCATGCGGTACGAGGATGGGAGTTTGAATTAAAATAGGGATCGATTGCCACTAAATTGGGAGAAAAAAGGGAAAAATCAGTAATAAATTTATAAGAAAAGATCGATTTTCGTTTGACCCATCCCAAACTGCTGACTTGACAGAAGAACCAATCACAGCCCATTAGATGCACAGCCCCACCCCACTTTATGAATATTCACGAGATCCAGTGGCGCCATATCCCCAAGTAGGAA
Source organism: Lampris megalopsis (assembly GCA_022114975.2). Lineage (NCBI taxonomy): Eukaryota > Metazoa > Chordata > Actinopteri > Lampriformes > Lampridae > Lampris > Lampris megalopsis. The sequence continues at coordinate 178,742 of JAJHIY020000661.1, forward strand.
ATGTCTTGAAATCATTTCCCGTGACTTCAAAATATCCTGGATTAAAGAATGAACTATGAATATATATTCTACTGCAGATTATGTGACATTCACTATATAGTGTGTGTATATATATATATATATATATATATATATATATTCATAGTTTTTTTTTCCGAAACCGTCAATGGTGTTATAAGTGCTCAACTAATGAGGAGCGGAATATCAATACAGATGCAGGAAAAAAGTGTTAATGCATTGCAGCTATGCATTAAAACTTTTTTTTCCTGTATCTGTATTGATATATATAGTCATGAATTTCACTTGAGTAGTATTGCCAAAATTTCTTAAAAAATGAGAAAGAATACAATTCTTTACATAGTAATAATAATAATAATAATAAGTATCTGTCTGTGTGTCAGATTACATCGCTCTCTTCAGTACTAAGTGTCATGGCTGTGATTTTCCCGTCGAGGCGGGAGATAAATTCATCGAGGCTCTGGGTCATACCTGGCATGACACCTGCTTCGTCTGCGCGGTAAGAAATACACACTCATCCATGATGCAATCGATACTGTCACACAATGACTTCATCGTGGGGTTAAAAGGTCTTCTTACACCTTTCAGCTTTTTCCTCTACCATCACTCTTCTAAAACAGAAAGAAACCATTAAGTCCAAGTAAAACCCGGGCTGGGTTCCACTATCTGACTGACAGTCTTCACCTCCAAGCAGGGAACGGTAGACTTCCATTTAGATGAGGGTTAGGTTAAGGCATCTGTATTGTCAAACCTCTCAGATTCAATGGAAATGGATGCTGTTGGTTCGACATGCTGAGGATTCATCTCTGATTCTTAACACTAGAACGACCAAGACGGCCATTTTGACCGTTTTGGATTTTCAAAGTTTAATAACTTTGTGTGTGTGTGGGGAAGGACGACACAGACCTGCGACTCCCTGAATGCTTCTGAAATGTCATGTATCTGCATTAAAATTAGTTTTACATCAAGTGATGATCAGATCTACCTCAAACGACCACCAGCCGTCACCATGACCGCTTGTAATGTGTGTGTGATGGTGTGCGTCATGTCAGTATTTATGACGTGTGTTGGTCGCAACATTTCCTTGGTGACGTTCGTTGCTCTGTCCTACACTAGCGCCCTCCAGTGCAGACAAATAGTCTAAACGTGATGTGTGATTATGTCCAACATGTCTGGTTACAGACGCGTTACAGACGCACCATGACTACCACCGAGGCCTTGCAGTGTTTACAGACGTTGGACAGCCGCCATTTTAATTTGTTTGAAAAATAGTATTAAAGTTGTTAAAATGTTAATTTTGGTGTCAGTTAGTTTCCTAACAGACACACTAACATATGTAATGCATTAATATCTCAACTGGGTATTTATCTTGACAGGGTTTGAAAACCGGCCGTCATGTTGACCGCCCATGGTGGTTTAGGTAGGAGTGAAATCCTGGTGGTTCTCGTGTTAAAAGAGAACCCTAATTAAACTGAAGTGTCGTCATTCTGATGCTCAAATATGAGGTTGTGCATCCCTCCACATTTCTGCTCAATGAAAACATGTAAAACAGTGTAAAATGGCTATTTAATGACAATCATTAATATTATTTGTTGACCTTTCTTTCTGTTAGGCTGTAATTATGCAGTTCTGTATTCATTCATTTAGTCATTCATTTTACATATCAACATGAATTCTGGTGAGTTTTGAAGTTACCTACTTCGTCATAATTTGTTGTAATGGATCAGTTTTGACATTACATTTTTTTTAAAGATGTAAAAAGAAGCATTAAGGAAACCTATTTTGTACCTGTCACAGAGAGTTGAATCAGTTCATCCAGACACAACGTTTATTGAGAGAAACGTTTCATCATGACCTCTTCAGTCTCAGCTAACTGCAGGTGTCTCCACCCTTATAAACAATACAGTGGCATAACGACTGAAAACAAAAATACGTTTCATATGCAAATTACCGTGCCCATTAACTAGAGTTTCAATGGCCATGTGTACTATTCACAGAGGATTTGGGAATGTTTGCAATCAATTTTAAGATGGCAACAGATGTAATCTTAGGTCCTCCCCCTTGGTTCAGGGATGGTCATTTCCTCTTCACATAGATGGCCTCTTTGGATGTAGTGTTGCTGAAAAGCCCCTTGAAGCAAATTTGTAATTTGTGATACTGGGCTATACAAATAAAACTGACTTGACTTGACTCTTTGACTCCCAGTTCAAACCAGTGTTCCTCCCCATCAAGGATGTGCACATCCTCATCTTTGAAAGAGTGGCCACTGGCCTGTAGATGGTGTAGACTGTGGAGTCCTGGCCTGTAGATGGTGTAGACTGTGGAGTCCTGGCCTGTAGATGGTGTAGACTGTGGCGTCCTGGCCTGTAGATAGTGTAGACTGTGGACTCCTGGCCTGACAAGGTAGCTCTTCTGTGTTGTGTCAACAACAACAACTTAGTTTTGTATAGTGCCTTTCAAGGAACCCAAGGACGCTTTACACTAGATAAGAAAAAACAAAGATCAAAAGACTACAGACCATAGGCGTTAGTAAAAAGGTAGGTTTTCAGTAGACTTTTAAAATTGTCCAAAGAAGCAGTACTGCAGCTGTCTTATGGAATAGAGTTCCAAAGGGTGGGGGTTGCCACACTAAAGGCTCTATCCCCAAAAGTCTGCAAGCTGTTGTGGGGGATGGAAAGCAGGTCCGTATCTACGGACCGCAGATTCCGGGATGGAATATAGGAGTTGAGGAGGTCTGATAGATACTGGGGTCTATGGGCATGGAGAAATTTATAGGTGAGGCGGAGGATTTTATAAGAAATACGGGATTTAACCGGGAGCCAGTGAAGGTGCACTAGGGCGGGAGTGGTGTGTTACCAGGGCTTGGTGCGGGTGAGAACCCTGGAAGCTGAATTCTGCACATACTAAAGCCTCTCTAGGGCTTTGCTAGGTATCCCAGAAAGGACTCCATTGCAATAAACCAGATGGGAGGTGATGAAGGCATGAATGAGGGTCTCTGCCACGGAGTCTGAGAGTAATGGCTGGAGTCTGGAGATGTTTTTGAGGCGAAAGAAAGCAGATTTTGTGACAGATTTAATGTGTGACTGGAATGAGAGGGTGGAGTCCATAGTGACACCAAGGTTGCGGACTTCTGGGGATGGGCAGATGGAGCAGCTATCCACGCCAAGAAGATCTCCAACCTTCCGGGGCAGCGCCTTGGAAGCCATAACCATGAGCTCAGTCTTATTGGTAATTAGCTTGAGTAGATTTAATGACATCCAGATTTTTATTTGGTGGAGGCAGTTAACAAGGGATTGTGGGGGAAGCTGAGAGGATGGTCTAGTGCTGAGATAAGGCTGCGTGTCATCAGTGTAGCAATGGAAACTTAAACCATGGTGGCGGACGATCTGACCAAGGGGGAGCATTTAGATGGTAAAGAGGAGGGGTCCAAGCACGGAGCCTTGTGGCACACCTTGGTTGACTGCAGCGAGGGTGGAACTGGAGTCTCTGATGGTGACAAACTTTTCTGTTGGTGAGATATGACTGGAACTAGGAGAGAGCTACGCCAGTGAGGCCTAGGTATTCAGATAAGTGGTTGAGAAGAATGGTGTGGGAAATAGTGTCGAACCAATGCAGAGAGGTCCAGGAGGATGAGAATACCGACGTGGCCAGAATCAGCAGCAATGAAGAGGTCATTGGTGATTTTGATAAGGACAGTGTCCATACTGTGGTGTGTGCTCTGAAGCCAGATTGGTGGGGTTCATAGAGTTCATGGTTGGACATGTGCTGCTGGAGTTGGGCAGCAACAACTCTTTCCAGGATTTTACTGAGAAATGGAAGGTTGGAGATCGGCCAGTGGTTAGTGAGTGTCATCCTCTTGGCTAATGTCTGTTTAGTTTCCCCAATGTACAAGTCACGGCAATCCTCCCGGCACTTAACAGCATACAAAATGTCTTTATGCATGCATTATTGAGCATGCACAAAGACGTTTTGACTCATTTTGGTGAGGATTGCGTTAAACTTGTACGTTGGTATGAGGGAATGGCATGTAAGGGCCACCGAGCTAACAAAATCCTCCAGAAGGCATAGAGCCAGCTGTTGAATGAACGGGTAAGACAAACTAATTTTATCATCGATGCTTTGAAAGCCAAAGAGGAGCAGATCCAACAGAGACTCATGTCACGTCTACACAAGACCACTTTCCAACATGTGACTGAGTTCATGGATAAGGCTTGCTATTCAGGCCCTTGCTAAGGGGCTGAATTTTGCTGTCATGCCGAGGGAAATCCCATTGGTAAAACTGATCACAGCCACAGAATCAGTGATTCATAAAGGCAACATGGCGGACCCAGAAGCAGAGAAACTGTGGACGAAAGTTTCAGCCTGCCTCAGCAATGCGAAGGTGCTGCTGTCCAACATCAGCAGAGATGAGGCACGCTCTCATGACTCTCAGTAAAGACAATAACATCATCATGCTTCCAGCAGGCAAAGGCAGATGCACTGTTGTATTAAACCAGACAGACTATCATGAGAAAGTTGTGACGTTACTTAGCGACATGAATTCTTATGAACCCCTGAAACGAGATCCAGGCAGTGGTTACAAAAAAAAAAGAAAAGAAAAGGTGATTGATTGTCTGAGGCTGTTAGAACAGGACAATGCTACTGACAGAGTGTTGTACCACAGATTATACCCAGGGGAAGCTACATCTAGTCTGTATGGGTTACCTAAGATACATAAACAGGAGTTGATAGTGGCCAACTTATATATGGAGGAAGTGGAAAAGAGGCTCTGATGTCCTATCCAGGGACACCACCTAGCCATTGGTTCAGATTTGTGGATGACACCTGGGTTAAAATTAAATCTCGGGATGTAGCACAATTCACCCACCACATTAACTCTGTGGACACCACATCAAGTTCACCAGGGAGGACATGGAACATGACAGGTTAGCCATCTTACACTGTGAAATTGCAAATGGTGATGGGGGACATTTGATTGTTGTTGTTTACCGTAAACCAACACATACTGATCAGTACTTGAGGTTTGACTTTCATCATCCACTGGAGCACAAACCAGGAGTCATCAGGACGATGTACAACATCCCCACCGACACAGCAGCCGGGGAAGGGGAGAAATCCCACATTAAACAGGCCCTGGTTAAGTGTGGTTATCCTAACTGGGTGTTTGTCAAAGCCAGGAAGATGCCCAAACAGTGCACCAGCCAATCGAAGAGAGGAGAAGGACAACAGCTGTCTAAGTGTAAACCAGTGGTGATTCCATATGTGGCGGGAGTGGCAGAAAAGCTGAGACGTGTGTTTTCCAAACACCGCGTCTCAGTTACTTTCAAACCCCAAAACACTCTTTGCCAGAAGTTGGTCCACCCCAAGGATCAGGTGCCCCGGCACAAACAGAGCAATATAGTGTATGCTGCGAAGTGCCAGGAGGATTGCCATGACTTGTACACTGTGGGAAAACTAAACGGACGCTGGCCAAGAGGATGACACAACACAGGAGAGCTAACACATCAGGCCAGGCTCCACCGTCTACACCATCTACAGACCAGGACTCCACAATCTACAGGCCAGTAGATGGGGCTGTAAAGCCCCTTGAGGCAAATTTGTAATATGAGATATTGGGCTATACAAATAAAATTGACTTGACTTGACGGGCCAATGGCCACTCTTTCAGGGATGAGGATGTGCACATCCTTGCTAGGGAAGAATGCTGGTTTTAACAGGGAGTCAGGACCATCCCTGAACTGGGGGGGGGGCAAAGAGTACATCTGTCACCATCCTACAATGCTGTGATTGCAACTATTCTCCAACCCTCTGTGAATAGTACAAATGACCATTGTCATGTCTAGTAAATGGTCACACACATATTTGCATATGAAACTGGTCATTGGTGTGGGTCATTAGGCACTGTGTTGTGTTTCAGGGTGGGGGTACCTGCAGTCACTGTATTGTGTATAAGGGTGGGGACACCTGCAGTCACTGTATGGTGTATAAGGGTGGGGACACCTGCAGTCAGGTGAGACTGAAGAGGTCACCTAGATGATGATGAAATGTGTCTGTCAGTAAACGCTGTGTCCAGATGAACAGGTTCACCTTGATGGGACTTCCCTAACGTGATTATTGAGCATGAAGACATTTGTGCCTTGACATGCAGATTTCAGTCTGTCAGGTTCGAATATAAGAGAGGACCATGGCTGTAGTGTCTTTTTTTTTAATATAAAAAGTTATTTAAACATTTGATGCATTGTTTAAACTTTGCTTACAGTAGTTTTGAACACGGTCCAAGAGTCAGTTAACTTCAGCTGACAGTGAGAACTGAATAGAGCCACATGAACTCTGAACCTGCTCAATATGTCATTCTCGTATCCGATTGGCCCAGAGTTCACTGCAGTTAATCTTTGTCTGTGATTGGCCCAGAGGTTTCTGCAGGGTCTGTGGTCCCTTCTTTTTTCTTATTTGTTTTCTTTTATCATCATCATCATCATTATTAATGTTGTTGTCATTGTAGGTGTGTCATGTGAACCTGGAGGGCCAACCCTTTTACTCCAAGAAAGACAAGCCTCTATGTAAGAAGCACGCTCATGCCATCAACGTTTAGACACTGCGCTGCCTTCAACTCTTCTGATCCTGTGGTTCAAGACAACAGCGCCATCGTCTGACTTTCAAACAGCAAAATTATTCACTTACACACATTTTACACACACTTCTGCTGCCCACCAACGCTCAGACATCGTGTTGGTTTACTTTTCTGTCCACAACGACTTGATATGATTACTGCACACCGACTGACTGACTGGTACAACGACTGACTGCTGCAGACAGACAGTAGGACAGGCCGACAGTAAGACAGGCCGACGTGAAAGTCAACAGTACCACAGTTTGCCTTATGTAAGCTCTGTAGCGGTAGTGAAGGGAGGAAGTAGTAAACTCTGTAGCGGTAGTGAAGGGAGGAAGTAGTAAACTCTGTAGCGGTAGTGAAGGGAGGAAGTAGTAAACTCTGTAGCGGTAGTGAAGGGAGGAAGTAGTAAACTCTGTAGCGGTAGTGAAGGGAGGAAGTAGTAAACTCTGTAGCGGTAGTGAAGGGAGGAAGTAGTAAACTCTGTAGCGGTAGTGAAGGGAGGAAGTAGTAAACTCTGTAGCGGTAGTAAAGGGAGGAAGTAGTAAACTCTGTAGCGGTAGTAAAGGGAGGAAGTAGTAAACTCTGTAGCGGTAGTAAAGGGAGGAAGTAGTAAACTCTGTAGTGGTAGTAAAGGGAGGAAGTAGTAAACTCTGTAGCGGTAGTGAAGGGAGGAAGTAGTAAACTCTGTAGCGGTAGTAGAGGGAGGAAGTAGTAAACTCTGTAGTGGTAGTAGAGGGAGGAAGTAGTAAACTCTGTAGCGGTAGTAAAGGGAGGAAGTAGTAAACTCTGTAGCGGTAGTAAAGGGAGGAAGTAGTAAACTCTGTAGTGGTAGTAAAGGGAGGAAGTAGTAAACTCTGTAGTGGTAGTAAAGGGAGGAAGTAGTAAACTCTGTAGTGGTAGTAAAGGGAGGAAGTAGTAAACTCTGTAGTGGTAGTAAAGGGAGGAAGTAGTAAACTCTGTAGTGGTAGTAAAGGGAGGAAGTAGTAAACTCTGTAGTGGTAGTAAAGGGAGGAAGTAGTAAACTCTGTAGCGGTGGTAAAGGGAGGAAGTAGTAAACTCTGTAGCGGTAGTAAAGGGAGGAAGTAGTAAACTCTGTAGTGGTAGTAAAGGGAGGAAGTAGTAAACTCTGTAGTGGTAGTAAAGGGAGGAAGTAGTAAACTCTGTAGTGGTAGTAAAGGGAGGAAGTAGTAAACTCTGTAGTGGTAGTAAAGGGAGGAAGTAGTAAACTCTGTAGTGGTAGTAAAGGGAGGAAGTAGTAAACTCTGTAGCGGTAGTAAAGGGAGGAAGTAGTAAACTCTGTAGCGGTAGTAAAGGGAGGAAGTAGTAAACTCTGTAGTGGTAGTAAAGGGAGGAAGTAGTCCAGGGGAAACAGTCCAGCTGTGGCCCGCACGGACACAGCACCTCACAAGGTAAAATGCTGTCTAACAAATCAGCCTTAACATGTTTACCAGTGTTTCAGCTCCACCAGAGGTATTGTTATACATTCAAATACTGTCCAAATACTTTCACACCTACTGTACCTGCAAGGTGAAATATAACATGGTGTTTAAACTCGCTTTGGAATTTTCAACCTGCTCGTAAATGATGTGTTTTTAATTGAGTACTTCTGCTGTAGTATTACATGCTGTAGCAAGTAATGCAGTATTAACTGCTTTATCAGGCCTGGATAAAGTACTATAAGAGTATGTACAGTAACTGGATGTCGCTGCCTGGTGTAGCCAGATGTGCTGGGCGGTACCGGTGCGACACTTCAGTATTTATTACAGATGTGACTGCATGATATTTATTTAAAGCTAAACTAACATCACTGCTGTGTTCAGTGCTAATGAAATGTTGTTGAAATATTGTTTTGCTGTTGGGGTCACAAAGGGTCATTTGTGTGTTGAAGAGTTTTTTATAATCACAGGGCAAAGATTGGTGTTTAAATCACATGTATCAAAAAGTTTTAAAAAAATCACTTTTCTGAATGGTCGGAGTTGAAAAATACAAATGTACACGTTGGCACATAAGACACACGTCAAACACAGTGGACTGGATGCATCTCAGATCTTCATGTAGGTCTTCTGTTGGAATATAAACTGGTTTCCACTGACTCCACAGGAGTGCAGTGGACATTATTTGGGTTTTATTCTATCAGTCACATGTTGTGAGATGCTGTGTGTGGTCGGTCTGTGTTGACCTGCTCACACGGTGCTGGTGGACACGTGCTACTGTGAAGAGCTGTTTCCCACCATCCATTCACTTTCCTCCTCTTAGTGACTGGATGTGTGCTTGATGCACTGGGGTGTCGGGGTGGTGTCAGGCCACAGGGGAATCACACATTGCTAACATCTACAATACCATAGATCTACTCACATCTGCTCACATCTAAATGTTCCACAGGTGGAGCTGTTGCTGTTTTGATGTTGCTGTTTTTCAAAACACAGAATAATGTCTTGATGCAAGCTCAATAATCCAGCCAAGAACACACAGGGAGTTGAGTCCGTTCATCTGGACACAGCATGTAGTGGGACGCTGAATCAGTGAATCAGTTGTCCAGATGAACTGATTCAACTTTCTGTGACAGAATAATTGTCATCTTCAGTTTTACAGTTAATATTCGAGAAGAAGAGCAGGCTGCAGAGGACAGATGCAGGGTGGGAAAGTATACAGTGGTTAGTATGATTTATCGGATCAGAGCTGAACTGGAAAACCCTCAGACTGTCATCTGAAGGTTCAACTGAAGGTTCATCTGAAGGTTCCTCTGACGTTCCTCTGGTACTGCAGGTGAAGGGTCCCACACTGTTTTAAATGCAGACATGAGGGATTGGCCTTAAAGCAATATCCGATCATATCAAATGAAATTATGCTAAAGAAAGGTTAAAAGAAGACTTGACTAATTTTGTTTTTTTTTGTCAATATATTTTTGTTTTGTTTTTTTAATGTGTGAAATAAGTTACACTTTGTGCACTTCAGTCATATGACACGGTTGTGGGGTAAGGGTTTGACCAGATTAGGTAGCTAGTTTATTCATGGTGTTATTGTTTGTTCAGTCGGGCTGGCTGTCAGAAGGGGGGACGTTGTGCTGACTGGTACCACCACATGAACCACCACACTCACGTGATGCCCTGCTGTGTTGAAGTAAATCAGTGGAGCGGAGAGCAAGCTTTCTTTGAGAGGTTCTGTGTTTGGGAAAACAGACTCCTCCTAACTTTACATTTTAGTGTTTTAATGAGTTAAGAGTTCAGCACCTGGTACCCGGACTCCTTTTATGAATGTGGACAGAGGGATGAACCGTGCAGCTTCTCAGTAGTAAACAGTTCAACATCGGGAGTCATCTCACCGTCACATCAGCCTGTTGGCATACTAAGCTATTCCACTGGTTCAGAATGCCGTACATGAAAACAGCTGGCGAGTTAAGTCATTTGGTAAGACAGTAATTGCTCTGTTGTAGTCTGACAAACATGGGCAGCATCACACACATGCTAGTAAACTGTTAGCCTTCACGCTAACACAAACCTTCCCCTGCCGTCAGTGTCCAGCGGTTCCACACAACTCATTCCACTTAGGCCGAAGGTCCCCACGATGCTCTCGACACGCAGCAGCGTCATCTTCTCTGCCACCCGTCCTCTATCCTCTATCCACACTCTTATTCAAGTCCGGCTTCTCCGAGGCCGTCTGCTAGTGAGACTTCTTACTGTGCTATTCCAAGTGTATGACGTTGTGTTGTCTCTGAAGAAGGCTCGTTACACTTGTCTGTTTACACAGAGATTCATCTTGTATGTTAAAGGACTGTCAGTTCTTCACTACGCTGTGCTTCTCTGATGATTTTTGATGCATGTTTGCTTATAGTCTCTGTCATAAACACATGATGTATTTAAACGCTGTTTTCCAGCCGTCCTTTTTTGAATGGATTGCTTTGAGAAAGACATGGATGCAACCTCTTTCCTAGAGGAATCTTTAGGAGGCCTTTAGAGTGCAGCTTTGCGTTTACATCCAATATGAACGCTAGTGTTTTTTCTAAAATGAATCCCATGTTCTGCGTCGATGAATCCCACAGGGAAAGGTCCCCCCGCTGAGCCGCCTTAAGATACCGTTTGGTTCTGTTTAGGGTCTCACAAGAACCCCAGTTTGCTACAGTGCATTTTGGCAGCACGGTGGCCCGGTGGTCAGCGTGGTGGCCCGGTGGTCAGCACGGTGGCCCGGTGGGCAGCGCGGTGGCCCGGTGGGCAGCGCGGTGGCCCGGTGGTCAGCGCGGTGGCCCGGTGGGCAGCGCGGTGGCCCGGTGGTCAGCGCGGTGGCCCGGTGGGCAGCGCGGTGGCCCGGTGGGCAGCGCGGTGGCCCGGTGGGCAGCGCGGTGGCCCGGTGGTCAGCGCGGTGGCCCGGTGGTCAGCGCGGTGGCCCGGTGGGCAGCGCGGTGGCCCGGTGGTCAGCGCGGTGGCCCGGTGGTCAGCGCGGTGGCCCGGTGGTCAGCACTGTTGCCTCACAGCAAGAAGGTCCTGGGCAGGGCGTCCGGGTGGCGTGGGGGTCTATTCCGTCCCTACCAACACGGGGATCGCCAGCTCCAATCCCCGTGTTACCTCTGGCTTGATCGGGTGTCCCTAAAAGCACAGTTGGCCGTGTCTGCGGTTGGGAAGCCGGATGTGGGTATGTGTCCTGGTCGCTGCACTAGCGCCTCCTCTGGTCGGTCGGGGCACCTGTTCAGGGGGGAGGAGGAACAGGGGGGGGGGAATAGCGTGATCCTCCCACGCGCTACGCCCCCCTGGTGAAACTCCTCACTGTCAGGTGAAAAGAAGCGGCTGGTGGCTCCACGTGTATGGGAGGAGGCATGTGGCAGTCTGCAGCCCTCCCCGGACCAGCAGAGGGGGGTGGAGCAGAGACCGGGACGGCTCGGAGGAGGGGGGTAACTGGCCGGGTACAACTGGGGAGAAAAGAGGGGGAAATCCAAGAGAGAGAGAAAAAAAGTGAATACAATGGCAGAACAGAGTGGCTTTCTCCCTTCTGTCTCCCGGGCCTGGCTGGCTGAAAGAGCGGGTTCTGAGTTGGTTCGGGACGTGCCGCCTCGTCTTCTCAGTGTTTGCAGCAGCAGCAGCAGCAGCAGTTTGTGTCCCTGCAAGCTGCTCTGGTGCACCACGTGGTCATCCTAGAGGCGATGGACACCAGAGCATCTTCACAATATACCGTTTCACACTCAGCTGTGTGTCTCATGTCTTTTACTTCTCTTCTTCAGACGTGTTGGCAGTCAACACGTGCATTGTTGTGCACTGGAAATAAAGGAGTTAAAAAACCCAAACCCAGTCCTGTGTTCTTAACGCCACAGTTTCTAACGTCAGTGTCCTTCGCATTCTTCGGCGAAGTTTGGGGTTTAATGGCAAAAGCCGTGTGTGAAGTTCCACCTCTCCTACAGTGGCTCCTGGCTTGGCCTGGAGAAGAAGGAGGAGGAGGACCAGCTTCAGGTAACAGGACAGTTTCCGTGGGGCTGTCAGACGGACATCTTTGATCAGAGCACACACGTAACATTCACCAGGACAGTAACACATGTTGAGTAGAGACAGCATGCTACAGTCGGCCATCAGCGAGCTGCACATGTCCCGTCACCTGATGACGTGGGGCTGGTGATGACGTGGGGCTGGTGAAGACGTGGGTCAGGTGATGACGTGAGGCTGGTGATGACGTGGGGCTGGTGATGACTGGGTCTGGTGAAGACGTGGGTCTGTTGAAGACGTGGTCTGGTGATGACGTGGGTCTGATGATGACGTGGTCTGGTGATGACGTGTGTCTGGTGATGATGTGGTCTGGTGATGATGTGGTCTGGTGATGTGGGTCTGGTGATGACGTGGGTCTGGTGATGATGTGGTCTGGTGATGACGTGGGTCTGTTGATGACATGGGTCTGGTGATGACGTGGGTCTGGTGATGACTGGGTCTGCTGAAGACGTGGTCTGGTGATGACGTGGGTCTGTTGATGACGTGGTCTGGTGATGACGTGGGTTTGGTGATGATGTGGTCTGGTGATGACGTGGGTCTGTTGATGATGTGGTCTGGTGATGACGTGGGTCTGTTGATGACGTGGTCTGGTGATGATGTGGGTCTGGTGATGACGTGGTCTGGTGATGACGTGGGTCTGGTGATGATGTGGGTCTGGTGATGACGTGGTCTGGTGATGACGTGTGTCTGGTCATGATGTGGTCTGGTGATGACGTGGGTCTGGTGATGACGTGGGTCTGGTGATGATGTGGTCTGGTGATGACGTGGGTCTGGTTATGATGTGGTCTGGTGATGACGTGGATCTGTTAGGAAAGTTTCTGCTTAGTTTAAAAGCACCAGACATAATACGATCTGAACAACCTTACTTTTTGTGTTTTACTGATACAGTGAATATAATGGACAAAAATCCCCAGAATTGTTTCATTATTATTATTATTGTTATTAGTATTATTATTATTATCAGTATTATTATTAGTAGTCATATTATTATTATTATTATTATCAGTATTATTATTAGTAGTCATATTATTATTATTATTATTATCAGTATTAGTAGTAGTAGTCATATTATTATCAGTATTATTATTAGTAGTCATATTATTATTATTATCAGTATTATTATTAGTAGTCATATTATCAGTATTATTATTAGTAGTCATATTATTATTATTATCAGTATTATTATTAGTAGTAGTCATATCATTATTAGTAGTAGTAGTATTCATATTATTATCATTGTTATTATTATTATTATCAGTATTATTATTAGTAGTCATGTTATTATTAGTAGTAGTCATATTATTATTATTAGTAGTAGTAGTCATATTATTATTGTTATTATTATTATCAGTATTATTATTAGTAGTCATATTATTATTATTGTTATTATTATCAGTATTATTATTAGTAGTCATATTATTATTATTAGTCATATTATTATTATTATTATCAGTATTATTATTAGTAGTCATATTATTATTATTATTATCAGTATTATTATTAGTAGTCAAATTATTATTATTATTGTTATTATTATTATCAGTATTAGTAGTAGTCATGTTATTATTGTAATTATTAGTAGTCATATTATTATTATTATCAGTATTATTATTAGTAGTCATATTATCAGTATTATTATTAGTAGTCATATTATTATTATTATCAGTATTATTATTAGTAGTAGTAGTATTCATATTATTATCATTGTTATTATTATTATTATCAGTATTATTATTAGTAGTCATATTATTATTAGTAGTAGTCATATTATTATTATTAGTAGTAGTAGTAGTCATATTATTATTATTGTTATTATTATTATCAGTATTATTATTAGTAGTCATATTATTATTGTTATTATTATCAGTATTATTATTAGTAGTCATATTATTATTATTTTTATTATCAGTATTATTATTAGTAGTCATATTATTATTATTATTATTATTATCAGTATTATTATTAGTAGTCAAATTATTATTATTATTGTTATTATTATTATCAGTATTAGTAGTAGTCGTGTTATTATTGTAATTATTAGTAGTCATATTATTATTATTATCAGTATTATTATTAGTAGTCATATTATCAGTATTATTATTAGTAGTCATATTATTATTAGTAGTAGTAGTATTCATATTATTATCATTGTTATTATTATTATTATCAGTATTATTATTAGTAGTCATATTATTATTAGTAGTAGGCATATTATTATTATTATTAGTAGTAGTCATATTATTATTATTGTTATTATTATCAGTATTATTATTAGTAGTCATATTATTATTGTTATTATTATCAGTATTATTATTAGTAGTCATATTATTATTGTTATTATTATCAGTATTATTAGTAGTAGTCATATTATTATTATTATCAGTATTATTATTAGTAGTCATATTATTATTATTGTTACTATCAGTATTATTATTAGTAGTCATATTATTATTATTATTATTATCAGTATTATTATTAGTAGTCAAATTATTATTATTATTGTTATTATTATCAGTATTAGTAGTAGTCATGTTATTATTGTTGTTATTATTATCAGTATTATTAGTAGTAGTCATATTGTTATTATTATCAGTAGTAGTAGTAGTAGTAGTAGTAGTAGTAGTAGTAGTAGTATTGTCGTTATTATTACTATGAAGTAAATGCATTGTGACTTGTGCTGATGGGCATGTCAGACAGGTAGGTCCGTCCTGTGCAGACGAAGGGCTGGCCAGCAGGTGCTCCGCCTCAGATACTCCTTCAGTATTTCGTCATGTACTGAAAGCAGGAGACCACATCGCTTTTTGGCTGCAGGTGTTTCTGTGACAGGTCCAGGTGCAGCGGATGCTTCTGCAGCAGGTTCCTTAGGTGCGTGTCCGGTCTCCCCCTCCAGCGCAGTCAGAAGCCGCCGTTTCCCTCGATCCTTAACTTCTGCTCCGAACCGCCTCCGGCAATGTGGTCTTTGCAGTTCCCACTCCACGGTCTGAGTCTGCCCTTCTCTCCAAAAGCCGTGCAGCGCAGTGATGGCTGGAATGACGTCTGCGGCTGTTGCTATCGAGGAGCTGATTTGTCTCGGGAGTTCCTCAAACGGTGCGAGGAGGCTGAGCACGTTATCCATTAGCCCCCCCTGATGCGTGCTGAGTGAGGCCAGCAGCGGAGGCCAGCAGCGGAGGCCAGCAGCGGAGGCCAGCAGCGGAGGCCAGCAGCGGAGGCCAGCAGCGGAGGCCAGCAGCGGAGGCCAGCAGCGGAGGCCAGCAGCGGAGGCCAGCAGCGGAGGCCAGCAGCGGAGGCCAGCAGCGGAGGCCAGCAGCGGAGGCCAGCAGCGGAGGCCAGCAGCGGAGGCCCCCAGAGCGCGTCTCTGCTCCATCAGCGACTGCAGCATACAGCAGTATGCACTACTCCCTCTGGTAGGAACAGCTTGCTGCAGGCCTTTCTCAGGCTGACCCAACCGTCCCTGGACGTCGTGAAGTCGTGAATAGGCGAGCGGAGCGGGTTTAAAATGTCCGACATCTTCCTTCCAGTTGCCACGGCGTCAATGATGCCTCGTTGGGACAGCAGAACCTCATTCACCGCCGACTGTAGCGTGTGCGCCATGCAGGGCAAACTCGCCAAGTTGCCCTCATCAGGCGCTGTGGTTCTGTCTCTAGCGTTGTCTCGCGACACCACGTGGTGTCTTGCGTCTGTCCCGCTGTTGTAACATTGTGTCAGATGTGGCGGTTAGACCGGCAGCAGCGAGGGACCCGGGGGGCATTTCTTCACAGTGTAGAAGGACTTGCTGTTGCTGGAAATCTGCATCCACCCACTGAGCACTCAGGCTCCACACCGACATCAAGCTTACGTCAGATGTCCAGATGTCCGGATGTCCAGATGTCCGGATGTACAGATGTCCGGATGTACAGATGTCCGGATGTCCGGATGTACAGATGTCCGGATGTCCAGATGTCCGGATGTCCAGATGTAAAACTGACGCTCCTTTGCAATCGGCTAGCAGCAGGCTGCGTGTGTGGCGTGAAACAACATTGAACAACTCTGGTAACGTGACGTCAGAGAAGTATCGCCTACTTGGTATTGTGTATTTTGGGCTCAGATAATTATCAGGCGTGTGTGATGTTACTCCGTGCCGCTGTGTGCGTGACGTGTGTGTGATGTTACTCCGTGCCGCTGCGTGCGTGACGTGTGTGTGACGTCACTCCGTGCCGCTGTGTGCGTGACGACGTGCATGTTGTGTGCGTGTGTGTGAAGTCAAGTCGAGCTGCATGTTATATAGCGCTTTTCTAGCTGCGACAGCGTGCGTGTGTGTGTGTGTGTGTGTGTGTGTGTGTGTGTGTGTGTGATGTCTCTGTGGCGCAGTGTGTGCGTCGTGAACCATGGTGCTGTTATGTGCGGCACATGTGTGTAAATTTTCGTGATCGGCAAAAAATCGGATATATAAGACTGATCGGGGCCGGTCAGCTGAAAACCGGCCGATTTCGATTGGTGGCCGATCAATCGGTGCATCTCCAGTAAAAAGTGTATTTTCGTGGCACCTTTATTCATCTCAGATGCACCAGAAGGCACCATTTAAAGAGCATGTTTTCAAAATGTCCCCCGGATCCCCCTCTGGTGGGCGTCGCGCCTTTGGCACTGGCGGCTCCGCGCCGTCAGTGCTTGTCCATCAGCTTCCCCCACCGTGAGGAGTATTTCTGGTTGGAACACTGTACATGTAGCTACGTATGTCAACAACAAAGCCAGGGGTGAAATTACCTGCAGCTCTGGGTCCAACCTGAATAGGGTTGAACTTAACAGTCATGGCCCCATCAATGTCTGTGGACCCAAGTGGCTGAAATGGTCTCAGTCACTGGGAGTAACAGCTCCTTGTCCCAGTAAACATTAATCAGATCACTCAACATGAAACACTTGGCCCAGTGTAAACATGCGTAACGTAGCGTTACAGCCAGTCTTGCATAATAGGTTACTTTGACAGATTCATCTCCATGACCAAAGATGATTATGTCACAGCCTCTCACCCTTGACTTCAAAGCGTTTGCCCCTGACACCAGCTGGCCATCAAAGCAGTCAGCCGCTCTCCCTTGACATCAACGCGATCATCACCCTTAAAAAGCCTCCACTGTGGTCCAGTCTTCGCTGGAACGTCGCCTTTCATGGACTTCTGCCTGCCTGCCTGCCTGCCTGCCTGCCTGCCTACCTGCCACTGAGCCGACTCCTGCTCTACCCCCGAGATCGGTTACTTCAATAAAGACTGGATTCTTCCCTTACCTGGTTGTCCCGTCTGCTTTTGGGTTCCTTCCCAATACGTGACAGTACGTTCCAGCCACTATGGACCCAGCAGACCATTCCACCACAGACCTGGCCACGGTCTGCCAGGCTGTAGCCAACCAGGAATCGGTCCTCGGCCAGCACAGCCAGGTGCTACAGGAGATGGCTGACGCCCTCCGTGTGCTCGGCTCAAAGATCTCCGGAATCCAGACCCAACTTGGTGCCTCTGCTAGCCCGGAACCCGCCCCTCCAGCTCCGCCACCCCCAGCGCCATCAACTTCGGCTAAGGAACCATGGGTTGCCCCGCCCGATAAGTATGATGGAGATTTTGGACTTTGTCGCCCTTTTGTGATGCAGTGCGAGATTGTGTTTAACCAGCAGCCCCAGTCATATTCCACGGATGGAGCCAAAGTCGCTTACATCATGGGTCTTCTCCGGGGAAGCGCCCTGGATTGGGCTACAGCGATGTGGGAGATGCGGGCCTCCACTTCCTCATCCAACGCTGAGTTCACCACTGCTTTTCGCCAGGTTTTTGATCATCCCGTGCGGGGAAAGGATGCGTCAAAAAGACTGATCTCTCTCCTCCAGGGTTCCCGCAGCGTCGCTGACTACTCAGTTGAGTTCCGTACGCTATCAGCGGAGAGCGGATGGAACAACGAGTCCCTCCAGGCCGGCTTTTCCAACGGTCTAAGCGAATCCATAAAGGACGAATTGGTTTCCTACCCCGAGCCTGGAGGGTCGGAGGAATTGGTTACCCTGGCCATTCGTGTGGATAACCGTCTCCGGGAGCGGAGGAGAGAGAGGACGCGCTGCTTTCCTGGTCACAACCACTTACCACGGGCCACACCTCCAAACTCTTGGGGCCGAGCTCGCTCGCCTGAGGCTGACGTCCTCCGAGAAAGCCCGAGGCGTGACTCTTCCCCAGCTTCGGAGCCGATGCAACTCGGCCGCTTCCGGCTCAACCCGGAGGAGCGTCAACGCCGCATCACCGAGAACAGCTGCTTGTATTGTGGTCAGCCTGGTCACTTTCTCGCCTCCTGCCCTCACCGTCCGTCAAACTAGCAGGCTCACGAGGGAGGGGGAGGATCCTCGTGAGCCCAACTGTCTGCCCTCTGTCTCCTCGTCCACGTACCCAGTTGCAAGCTACCATCAGTTTTAAAGGTCAGTCCACTAAACTTTTGGCTTTAATTGACTCTGGAGCTGATGAAAGCTTTTTGGATGCAAGTGTTGTGAAGCAGCTAGGTCTTGCCACTGTGAGTCTGGACCAGCCTCTTGAAGCTAATGCCCTGGATGGACGTCTCCTGGCCCGGATAACCTCTAAGACCGAGCCTGTGCGCCTCCTGTTGTCGGGAAACCATCAAGAGGAGTTAAGTTTTTTTGTTATCAATTCTCCATTTGCTTCCATTATACTTGGTCATCCTTGGTTGGTTAAGCATAGTCCCCATATTGATTGGTCATCGGCCAGAATTTTACGTTGGAGTCCCGTCTGTCATGCCTTATGCCTCCAGTCTGCTCTGCCTCAGTCTGTCCCCTGTCGGGTGTCAAGCCCTGGCTCCAGTAATGCCAAGCCCGATGCTCGGTCTCGTGTGCATGGGAAGGAGTCTGAGCCCAAGCTCCAACCTGACACCATCGTTCCCTCTACCTGTGTGGTTGCGGCTGTGGCTGTCACCTGGAACATTGAAAGGGAGGTCATGGCAGCACAACAGACTCAGCCCGACCCAGGTAACGGTCCCCCTGGGCGCTTGTTTGTTCCAGATGCTGTTAAATCTAGTGTGTTGCAGTGGGCTCACTCTTCCAAACTTACCTGCCATCCTGGAATAACCCGTACCCTAGCCTTCCTCCGCAGGCGGTTCTGGTGGCCTTCCATGACGGAGGATACTGGGTCTTTTGTTTCTGCCTGTCCTGTTTGTGCCCAGAATAAGCCCTCCACTCGGGCCAGTGCCCGCCTGCTGCGCCCCCTGCCTGTTCCACACCGTCCCTGGTCGCATCTGTCCTTGGATTTCGTCTCTGGTCTGCCCGCCTCCGATGGTAACACCGTTGTACTGACTGTTGTTGATCGCTTCAGTAAATTTGTTCACTTTTTGCACTTGTCTAAACTGCCTTCGACCCGAGAGACTGCGGATCTGCTGGTCAGGGAGGTTTTCCGGGTCCACGGTCTCCCCCGTGATATCGTGTCTGACCGTGGCCCCCAGTTCACTTCTGCTGTCTGGAAGGCTTTCTGCTCTGCCATCGGTGCCACCGTCAGCCTGTCATCGGGTTTCCATCCTCAGACCAACGGCCAGGCCGAGAGGGCCAACCAGGCATTGGAGACGGTTCTCCGCTGTCTGGTGTCTGCCAACCCATCCTCTTGGTCCTCACAACTTCCCTGGATAGAATATGCCCATAACACCCTGCCATCGTCTGCTACTGGGTTGTCCCCTTTTCAATGCCTTTACGGCTATCAGCCCCCCCTTTTTCCTTCTCAAGAGGTAGACATTCCGGTTCCGTCTGTCCAGGCCCATGTCCGTCGGTGCCGTCGGACCTGGCGGTGAGCCCGTGCTGCACTGCTCAGGACCTCCGGCCGTTACCAGCGCTTGGCGGATCGTCATCGCACCCCTGCTCCGGACTACTCCCCCGGTGACCAGGTATGGCTCTCTGTAAATGACCCATATAATTTTGTCATAATATTTTTTATTATTGTTGATTTGTATGGTGCTCATTATTGATTTGTATTTGGTGCCTAAAGTACAGTCCTGATTGATATTAACAGCGAATTACACTTCCTTTTGTTATGTGACCTTTATTTGAAAAACTCTGGTCTCCCATGATGCTGTGCGCCGCTGCGAGAAAACGGCAGAACTAAACTGAAAGTTGGACACGATAGTCATGTTCGCTATGCACAGAACGAATTCACAACTTATAATTCATTGATCATCATCATTTATTTAGCACCTAGCTGGAAGGCGAACAGGTATGAGTGCCGATTGACTGTTTGATTCGAATTTCGTTATGTTTTTATTTACAATGTGTTCTTTGTGATTTGGAGATCGCTAATGATAAGCTAATGCTAGCTAGTGCTATGCACCCCATACTGGTGGCTAGCTATGGGGGAAACGTGGTTGCACATATAATTGAATGATTGATTTATGTATATGCTTTCAGCTCTTACGGTGGTTCTATGGTGTGTCTACGGTGTGACTAGTAAAATGCTGCAATAAATGGTCTGATACCGCACCATGGACCCATCAGTCGTTATTGGAGTGCATCGTCTGAATAAAGTCCGGCTGGAATGCTACAGTAAGAGCTAGCCTCTTCATCAACCCCACCACCACGCTGCCAGAGGAGGTCTATGAGGACGAGCCACGGAGCTAAGTTGCTACTAGTCTACAAGGGACAATTCATCGGGCGTCTTGGCGCCATTTCATCGGGCAACTCGGCGCCATTTTACGGGTCTTCTAGACAAAGGAACTCTACTCTCATCAGGCAGCTGGCTTGAAGGTTTGGTGTGACGGTCAGACTCTAAAGGTATGGAACATTTCATTGATTGATAAGGAACAATTCATCTTCACTGAGAACATTGATAAACATATGGTTTGAGAAGAAAAGGTTTAAGAAGAAAAAGACATCAACAACAATGGACATTTATTGAATTTGATGTTTCTCAATGTGAAGCTGATGGGACTTTATAGAACAAATAAGTTCACACAAAGTAACAAGTGAATCAAGTGACTGTTTATTGACTGTTATTATTATTACTATCCATTTACTGATCATCCTTCCTGTTGACTGTGGAAAAAAAAGGGGAAAATGTTTAATGCATGATTTATACAGTCTGAATGGTAACTGAATGTTGTATTCAGTGGAGAGATTGATATTATAACCTTGCAGTCAGTAATATAACAGTCAGCCTACAGTAATAGGCTCTAGTCCTCTAAGCAGTCTGTTCTCTGCTCGTAGTCTATGGGCTATAGTAAAGGCAAACAATTCATTACATCACATTTATCATGGCAGAATTGAATATGACCGAAACAGAGAATCCTGCCCCACAGTCAGAGCTAGAGAATCAGATAAATAGACTACAGCTTAAAATTAGTAAGCTACAAGAGGCTCTCAACAAAACGCTAGAGACTACCGAGACAGAACACTTAGAGAAGGAAATTCAAACTAAGGAAGAAACACTAAGTAGCCTCCAAAGTCAACTTGAAGAACAAAATGGGGATAGCCTCCGACGCTCGACTCGAGTGAAGATCTCAACTCCTAAAATGCTTGAACTGCAACAAGAGGAGGTGAGGAAGAAGGAGAGAAAGCTCCTCTCAGCGTATGAAAAATGGAAGAGTCGAGCTCGTGAGTCAAGAGAGCGGCTAAAGAAAGACCTCAAGGAAACTGAGCTGGCATCTCTGCTTGAAACTTTGGAGAAGGATAAAGAGGCTGTGTTGAACACCTATAATGACATACGAGGTCACTTCACACCCTCAGCCGAAATGAGAAGCCGTGTTGATGCATGTGAGGCAGCTACAACAGAGATTAAGAAAATCGCCTACGAGAGGATTGTAGACATCGATTTAGATTTTGATGCAGAACAAGCACAACGACGTCTCAAGGAGCTACTCAAGGGCGCGCTCAATCTATGGATCCACTGTCTCAAGAGTGTCAAAGTCAGTCCACAGCCACGAAGGCAGCACTTTAACAGTCAAACGTGTGGACGCGGCAGCAGAGCTTGCAGCAAAGGAAGCGGAGTTCGAAGGGTTGCTTGAAGAAGATAAGCAAAGGGAGAAGATACAACGTTTGGAGGAGCAACAAAGGACACTAGAGGAGCAACGAAGGACACTAGAGGAGCAACAAAGGTGGCAGCTTGAAGTTGAAAAACGCGCTCTTGAACGTCTACAGGCAGAAAAGGACTTAAGGGCTGCACAGGCCAGACTTCAAGTCTATAACCAGGGAACATCACAGGGCGGCAGTGTCCACTCTAATGATCCTGAAAGAAATCTTCACGGCTCCCCAGCCACCAGCAACCAAACCCTCAATATAACGGCATCGTCACCTGACGTAAACGTGTCGTCCCTCGCCCGGGCCCTCCAAGATAGTATAGCCCTGAATAGACTTCCAGTGCCAGAGCCATCGGTATTTAATGGCGACCCCATTCAGTTCATTGAGTGGAGAGCTTCATTCATGTCACTCATTGACTCAAAGGCCATCTCCTCAGCAGACAAGCTTTACTACTTGAGGAAATATGTAGGCGGCCCAGCTCGTAAGACACTGGAAGGGACCTTCTACAGAAACGACGGCGAGTCTTACAAGGACGCATGGAGCAAACTGAATCACCGATACGGACAGGCCTTCGTCATACAGAGAGCCTTCAGAGACAGGCTCACAAAGTGGCCAAAAATCCAACCAAGGGATGCAGAGGGACTTAGAGACTTTTCCGACTTCTTGAACGCCTGCCAAGACGCAATGTCTCATGTGAAGAGCCTCGAAATATTGAACGACTGTGAAGAGAACATGAAGCTGGTCCACAAACTGCCAGACTGGGCAGCATCTCGATGGAACAGGAAGGCTACGGAAGCCTTGGACAGGAATCAAGAATTCCCCAGCTTCAAGGACTTCACCACCTTCATGGCAAAGGAGGCAGTGATCGCATGCAATCCGATCACCTCACCTTATGCCTTACGCAACTCCGAGTCTAGCACAGCGAAACCGAATAACAGGGACCCTAAGAGGAACAAGGCGAGTGTTCTGAGTACGCAAACTGAAACGGACAGTGACAAGCAAAAGCCAGCCAGCGGAAAGAAAAAAAAACCCCTGTGCGTTCTGCCAAGACAGTCAACACGGGCTACATGCATGTCCCAAGTTCATCGCCAAGACTCTGGAAGAGAGAAGAGAATTCGTGAAAGAGAACAAGCTCTGCTATGGCTGCACCAAACCCGGCCATAGCGCGAAGGACTTTCGATATAGACATACCTGCAACACCTGCAAAGGCATACACCCCACCTGTCTTCACAATGACAACCACGTGAAAAGGGAACCGTCTGCAGCTCGGGAAAACACTCCCCCAAGCAACGCTAATGAATCAGAAGCTGCCGCGACTGCAATGTCACATGCCGTCACGACTGGACAGTCTACCAACACATCAATGATTGTGCCCGTATGGGTGTCGTCCAAGAACAACTCAGGAACAGAAAAACTTGTCTACGCCCTGCTGGATACACAGAGTGACACCACATTCGTCGACCAGGAAGTGAGCAGCGCTCTAAAGGCAGAGTCCTGTCCAGTGAAACTGAAGTTAACGACAATGATAGGACGTGAGACCATCGTGAAAAGCCAACGAGTCTCGGGGCTTCGTGTGCGCGGTTACAGATCTTCCCTCCACATCGACCTTCCTCCTGCCTACGCTAAGGACGGTATACCGGTGAACCGTGCCCACATTCCTACAAGTGAAACAGCCAAACAATGGAATCATCTCTCTGCAGTCATAGACGAGATTCCACCGCTGCAAGATTGTGATATTGGTCTTTTAATAGGATACAACTGTGCGAGGGCAATGGCACCAAGAGACGTAATAGCAGGAGGAAATGAAGAGCCTTACGCAATCCGAACCGACCTTGGATGGAGCATCGTGGGTTGCTCTTCACCGTGCCTTGACACTCCAAGCGTGGCGAGACAGTGTTTCCGGGTAGCTGTGAAGGAGCTCCCGCCAGTCACCCCTGCAGATGCTATTCGCATTCTGGAGTCCGACTTCAAAGATGCAAAGGAGGATGAAAAGACGGCGTCCCAGGAAGATATCTTGTTCCTGGACAAACTCAAAAACGGCATCCAGAAGAACAGTCAAGGTCACTACGAAATGCCCTTACCTTTTAAGGAGAGACCCAACCTACCTGACAACAAACAGCTTGCCATCGTTCGTCTCAGCCATCTGAAGAGGAAGCTGTCAAAGGATGAAAGATACAAAGAACAGTACATCAAGTTCATGGAGGATGTCATAGAAAAGGGTGACGCAGAAGAAGTACATGATGATGGGAAGGAAGGAGAAAAATGGTACATACCTCATCATGGTGTCTACCACGCCAAGAAGCCAGACAAACTGCGCGTGGTATTCGACTGCTCTGTCAAATACAAGGGAACCAGTCTAAACGATCCTCTGCTCACCGGACCCGACTTGATGAACAATCTCAATGGTGTTCTCCTTCGCTTCCGACTGCATTCTACTGCGTTGATGTGCGACATAGAAAAGATGTTTCACCAATTCCACGTGAGCGAGACGGATCAGGATTACCTGCGCTTCCTGTGGTGGAAGAAAGGAGATCTCAGCACGCAACCTCAAGAGTACCGAATGAGGGTGCATATCTTCGGTGCTGCCTCATCGCCTGGTTGCACAAACTACGGCTTGAAGTACCTGGCTACTGAGAACAGAGACCTATACTCCCTAGGTTCACAGTTCATTCTGAGAGACTTTTATGTCGATGACAGTGTCGCAAGTGTGGACAGTACAGAGAAGGCTATTCAGCTCGCTCGAGAAGCCAGAGAACTTTGTGCCCTGGGTGGCCTTAGACTCCACAAATTTGTGTCCAATGACAGAGCTGTAATAGAAAGCATACCGTCATCTGAACGTGCATCAGAAATCAAAGATCTTAACCTTACCTTGGATGACCTACCTTCAGAAAGAGCGTTGGGGATCCAATGGCACATCGAGTCAGACTGCTTGAAGTTCAACGTCAATCTCAAGGATCAACCTGCAACACGCCGAGGTATACTGTCTACGGTTTCCTCCTTGTATGACCCCCTAGGGTTTGTCGCCCCATTCTTGCTCATCGGAAAGGGAGTACTGCAGGAAATGTGCAGACATGGAACGGGTTGGGATGATCTTCTGACTGATGAACTTCGCCCACGGTGGGAGAGATGGAAAAATGACCTTACCAACATGGAGAAGATAGACATTCCCCGGAGCTATGCACCTGCAAACTTTGGGAGGGTCACCAGACAGGAGTTACACCACTTCTCCGATGCAAGCACGACTGGCTATGGACAGTGTTCATATCTGAGACTCAGAAATGAAGAAGGAGACGTTCACTGCGCCCTAGTCATGGCAAAATCACGAGTTGCTCCCACGAAGGTCACCACAATCCCAAGACTAGAGCTAACAGCTGCAGTCGTCTCAGTGAAAACCAGCAATGTGCTGAAAGAAGAACTTGGATACGCTGATGCCGAGGAGTACTTCTGGACCGATTCTAAAGTCGTTCTAGGATACATTAACAACAAGGCTCGACGATTCCACACGTTTGTGGCCAACCGCATCCAGAAGATACACCTCAGCACAACTCCCCAGCAATGGAGATACGTCCCCACTCACCAGAATCCGGCGGATCACGCCTCCAGAGGCCTAACTATCGGTGAACTGATATCGTCGGACTGGTTCACAGGACCTGTGTTTTTATGGGAAAAGGAAATTGGCCTCTCGGAAGAGGTGATCCCAGAACTGCCATTAGGAGACCCGGAAGTGAAAGGAGCTCAGACACTGAGCACAGAAACTACAGAACAAGACTCCCTGGCAGATCGGCTGTCAGGGCTCTCATCCTGGTCTCGAGCTGTTCGAGCAGTGGTGTGTATCCTTCGACGAATCGGCAATGATAAATCCAGTGGACTCTCCACAGTGATGATGAAAGAAGATGATCTGCCTAGAAATGAATGGAGGTTGGGTAGAGTTTTAGAGACTGTAGTAGATAGAGATGGACTGGTTAGGAGGGTGAAGATCTGTCTAGGGGATAGAAACCTAGGCAAAAAGGTGAACAGCTCACCAAGCAGACAGTGCTTGAACGGCCAGTTCAAAAACTGGTCTTGTTACTAGATAGGGACTAGTTAGTTACTAACTAACACATGCCTTGCATCTCTTGAGATGCGTTTTTTATTTTGTTTTAAAATACTTGACACTCCTTTCCCACGATACTTATGGTTTATGGTCATTTTGAGTTGAGAAATCATTTGTTTTTGCTTATGCTTGATTTTCTATATTCGAAACATTAATGATTTGGTGGGAGTGTAAATGACCCATATAATTTTGTCATAATATTTTTTATTATTATTGATTTGTATGATGCTCATTATTGATTTGTATTTGGTGCCTAAAGTACAGTCCTGATTGATATTAACAGCGAATTACACTTCCTTTTGTTATGTGACCTTTATTTGAAAAACTCTGGTCTCCCATGATGCTGTGCGCTGCTGCGAGAAAACGGCAGAACAAAACTGAAAGTTGGACACGATGGTCATGTTCGCTATGCACAGAACGAATTCACAACTTATAATTCATTGATCATCATCATTTATTTAGCACCTAGCTGGAAGGCGAACAGGTATGAGTGCCGATTGACTGTTTGATTCGAATTTCGTTATGTTTTTATTTACAATGTGTTCTTTGTGATTTGGAGATCGCTAATGATAAGCTAATGCTAGCTAGTGCTATGCACCCCGTACTGGTGGCTAGCTATGGGGGAAACGTGGTTGCACATATAATTGAATGATTGTTTTATGTATATGCTTTCAGCTCTTACGGTGGTTACGGTGGTTCTATGGTGTGTCTACGGTGTGACTAGTAAAATGCTGTAATAAATGGTCTGATACCGCACCATGGACCCATCAGTCGTTATTGGAGTGCATCGTCTGAATAAAGTTCGGCTGGAATGCTACACTCTCTACCAAGGATCTACCCGTGAAATCGGACGCTAAGAAACTGTCCCCCAGGTATATTGGTCCCTTTCCCATTGTCAAAGTCATTAACCCCTCTGTGGTCCGTCTGAAGCTGCCCCGCACTCTCCGGGTTCACCCTTCCTTCCATGTGTCCTGCCTCAAACCTGTCTCTACCATCCCTCTAGTTTCTCCGGTCCCCCCGCCCCCACCTCCTCGTATGATCAACGATCACCCGGCTTACACCGCTCGTCGTCTCCTGGACTCTCGTCGCCGCGGTCGCGGCCTGCAGTATCTCGTGGACTGGGAGGGATATGGCCCGGAGGAGAGGTGTTGGGTCCCTCGTCGCCTGGTCCTGGACGCGAACCTCATCCGGGACTTCCACAGGACGCACCCTGACGGGTCTGGTAGGTCGCCCAGTGGCGCCCCTCGGTGGGGGGGTACTGTCACAGCCTCTCGCCCTTGACATCAAAGCGTTCGCTGTCACAGCCTCTTGCCCTTGACATCAAAGCGTTCGCCCCTGACACCTGCTGACCCCCCCCCCGTCACAGCCTCTCTCCCTTGACTGCAAAGCAATCAGCCTCTCGCCCTTGACATCAAAGCGTTCGCTGTCACAGCCTCTTGCCCTTGACATCAAAGTGTTCGCCCCTGACACCTGCTGAACCCCCCCCCCCCGTCACAGCCTCTCTCCCTTGACTGCAAAGCAATCAGCCTCTCGCCCTTGACATCAAAGTGTTCGCCCCTGACACCAGCTGGCCATCAAAGCAGTCAGCCGCTCTCCCTTGACATCAACGTGATCATCACCCTTAAAAAGCCTCCACTGTGGTCCAGTCTTCGCTGGAACGTCGCCTTTCATGGACTTCTGCCTGCCTGCCTGCCTACCTGCCACTGAGCCGACTCCTGCTCTACCCCTGAGATCGGTTACTTCAATACAGACTTGATTTCTTCCCTTACCTGGTTGTCCCGTCTGCTTTTGGGTTCTTTCCTGATACGTGACAGATTACTTATAGCCAAAAAGCACATTAGCTAATGCTAACGTTGCTGTCGGCATCAAGAAGCCACCGAGGCTAACAATTTAGCAAGCTAACGAGCGGGTAACGTAATGTAGGAAATGCAAAGGTATAATGAAAAGATGAAGCCGTTGGGAATATCAACATTTTCCTCAGACATATTATAAAATTACGAAGAAAAACTCTATACGACTAAAATTACAATATATGAACTTACCATCCACCGAAAAATGGACTACATGACCTCAACCATTTCTGAAAACGTCAGCAAACACGTCACAACTCGTGAACTCGGAGCTTTCAGAAAACCCCCACTTCCGATCTGGTGATACCACGAGGGGGGCGTCCGTATCCCGATGGTCTGCCGTCAGACTCTTCTCGTGAGCACCGTCAACACGGCCCCATCTGAAGGCACTGACTGGTACGTACCTCATCCCTAGCACTTACAAAGATGGCGTCTCGGTGGGGGTGGGCGAGGAAATTGTGACCGCTTACAATATGGATTTGTTCGCCACAGATACACCAGACGAGGTAAGTGGCTACTTCTGTGAAACAGTGGCTAATGTGGTGGTGAACTGTTATTTGCTTCGCCTTGTGTTTTAAACGACACAGGCCGCAGAGTTTGTGTCTGTGCCAAGCTGCCTAGCCACTACCGGACACAGCGGCCCGTGGATACGGCCGCAGTGTAGCCAGTAAATTTGGGAGAAACAGCCAGTTGTATTGTTCAGATTAATATTCGTCTCAAATCTTTTGTTACTAGGGAATCAATCAGTTATGAATGATACAGTTGTAAGCCACAGGATGTTAAATATCACGTCAGGCCAGCGATAAGGCTGATGGTACAAGTGCTGTGTTATGGCTCGCCCATCCCGCGCCTGCAGCCAATCAGCTCGTCAGGGCTGGACTTAAGTTTGCTGGTCTCCCGGAGCCCGTTGCCAGTTCGTGCCGTAACACCCTCGTTGAAGTGGTTACGCTTCTCTCCCTATGTATTCTCTCCGACTTTATCTCAACCCGTGGATTTGATATTTTCTCCGCGGAGTTTTTTCCCCTAAGGAATCACCCTGCCGCGTCCGCAATTTGGATTACCCGTGAGTTTTCCCGTACTTTCTCTGTTTGTTGGTGACTACCCTCAAAGCGACTCGCCGGACTCTTTTCGTTGCCGTGCATGTTGTCCCGTTGGGCCTTTGTATGAACTGTTAATAAAGTACGCCAGTTTCGGTGAACTCTATCTCTGCTTGGTGTCGTGCGCTTGGGGTCTTCCACAAACCCCAATAGTACGAACTGGCCATGACGACCCCAGCCGGTACAGAGAGCGTACCGACCAGTCCGGTTCAAGCAGCTCTCATCGAACAGATCTGCCTGACCAACTCCCACACCCAGCAGTTAGAGGCGGCCTCCGTCGCTGTGAGGGATCTCCAGACTCGGGTCCAGCCCCTCCAGGCCTCTGTGGATAACCTAATGGGCCAGCAGGCGGCGTTGGCGAGCCAACAAGCAGAGATCCTGCGGCAGTTGCAGACCATCACCGCGGCTCTCGCAACCCAGCCGCCGGGCCAGCCTGCTCCTGGAGTCGCGGGTAACCCGCCCCCTGGGCCCGCTGCCCCAGCCAACCCTGTGGGGCTCAACCCAGTTCCCCGGGAGCCCTGCCTCTCCAGTCCACGACCATTTGATGGCAACTTCGAGACCTGTGCCACGTTCATCATGCAGTGTGAGCTGGTCTTCACGCACCAACCCAGCATGTTCACGTCTGATGCTGCCCGTGTCGCTTACGTGACCAACCTGCTCACAGGCCGAGCAGCTCAATGGGCCACTGCTTCCTGGTCCATGAAGGCCAGTTTCTGCTTCACCTACGAGGACTTTGTGGTGGAACTACGGAAGGTATTCCAACATCAAGTCTGTGGCCAGGACCCTGGTGCTCGGCTGAGCAATATCCAGCCAGGCAGTGGCAGTGTCACGGACTACTCAGTGGAGTTCAGGCTGGCCGCAGCTGAGAGCGGCTGGAACGACCAGTCACTTTGGGTCACCTTCCGGAGAGGTCTCAGCGAGGCTGTCAAGGACAGCTAGCCACCCGGGAGGAGCCCACCTCCCTCGATGACCTGATCAATCTCGCCAACCGCATCGATGGATGCCTCCGGGAGAGGAGGCGCGAGCAAGCCCTGCGTGGATCCCCGTCCATTCCCCAGTCGTCCAGCACTCCTGACAGGATCCCTACTCCTGCTCGCCCCACGTTCCCTGTGGCCGTTTCTCCCTCCGCGCCCCAGACCACGGGGGGGGGGACCTATGCAGCTGGGGCGCACGTGCCTTAGTCCGGCCGAACGGGAGGTCCGGTTCAAGGCGGGTCAATGCCTATACTGTGGCCAGAAGGGACATCTGATCAGCAGTTGCCCCACTCGACCAAAACACTAGGCTCACTGGGACCACGGGAGATCCTAGTGAGCCGTCTTTCCTGTTCCCGCCATCCTGCCCCACAGAACCATCTGGTTAGCGTTACCCTGGCCTGGGCTGACCAGCGGCTCATGGTGGGTGTACTCCTCGACTCGGGAGCTGATGAATGTTTCCTGGACTCGGAGTTTGCTGCCCAGGCCAACATCCCGCTAGAGACGCTGGAGAAGTCCATGGAGGCCTTCGCGCTGGACGAGCACTGCCTAGCCAGCGTCACCCAACGCACCCACCCTGTCTCTCTCACCATAGCCGGGAACCATGTGGAGAGACTTCGGTTCTTCATTATCCAGTCCCCATTAGTCCCTGTGATCCTAGGGCGCCCCTGGTTCGTGCAGCATGAGCCACACATCGCCTGGGCCTCTGGTACCATCATGGAGTGGAGCTCCTCCTGTCATGCCCAATGTCTCCAGACTGCTCCCGGCCCATCCACCCTAATGCCCCTAGTGCCCCTCCCCCCGACCTCTCCTCTGTTTCCCCCCGAGTACCATAATCTAGGGGAGGTTTTCAGAAAGACCCGGGCCAAATCTCTTCCTCCTCATCGGCCTTATGACTGTGCTATCGACCTCCACTCTGGGACACCCCTTCCCAGCAGTCGCCTGTACAGTCTGACCATCCCCGAGAAGGACGAGTACATCTCCGAGTCCTTGGCAGCGGGGCTCATTCGGCCCTCGCCCTCCCAGGTGGCAGCTGGATTCTTTTTCGTGAAGAAGGACGGGGGCCTCCGGCCCTGCATTGACTATCACCAACTCAATGAGATAACCGTCAAGAACACGTATCCCCTTCCCCTCATGAGTTCCACCCTTGAGCCCCTCACCCAGGCTACTGTCTTCACTAAGCTGGACCTCCAGTGTGCCTATCATCTGGTCCGGATCCGGAAGGGGGACGAGTGGAAGACAGCCTTTAAGATGCCCAGGGGTCATTATGAGTACCTGGTCATGCCGTTCGGCCTCACCAATGCCCCGGCGGTATTCCAGGCTCTCATGAATGACATTCTCCGCGACATGCTCGACGAGTTTGTGGTGGTGTACCTCGATGACATCCTCATCTTCTCCAGGACCCTCGAGGAACATGTCCAGCATGTCCGCCGGGTACTCGAACATCTCCTCCGGAACCGGCTGTTCGTCAAGGCAGAGAAGTGCCGGTTCCATTCCCCTTCCGTTGACTACCTGGGCTTCGTCGTTGAGAGGGGACAGACCCGGGCCGACCCCCGCAAGATCCAGGCCGTGGTGGACTGGCCCGATCCCGCATCCCGGAAGGAATTGCAGAGCTTTCTCGGGTTTGCGAACTTCTATAAGAGGTTCATCAGGAACTACAGCCGCATGGCAGAACCTCTCACCAGGTTGACCTCCCCCTCCCAGCCGTTCATCTGGTCCCCGGCTGCCCGCTCGGCGTTCCAGTCCCTCAAGGAGAGGTTCGCCAGCGCCCCGGTCCTGCTCCACCCCGACCCCAAGAGGCAGTTCATCGTAGAGGTGGACGCTTCGGACACCAGGTTGGGGGCTGTCCTCTCCCAGCGGTCAGCGTCTGTCCAGAAGTTCCATCCATGTGCCTTCTTCTCTCGCCGGTTCCTCCCCGCCGAGGAGAACTACGATGTCGGGAACCGGGAGCTGCTGGCAGTGGTGGCTGCTCTGGAGGAGTGGCGCCATTGGCTGTAGGGGGTGGAACAGCCGTTCACCATCTGGACTGATCATAAGAACTTGATGTTTGTCTGAGCAACCAAGCGCCTCAATGGTCGGCAGGCCCGGTGGGCCAGCTTCCTCAGTCGGTTTGACTTCACGCTGACTTATCGCCTCGGGTCCCGCAACACGAAGGCAGACTCCCTGTCCCGACAACACCCGAGGAGGGAGCCAGCTACAGAGGAGCCGGCTCCCCTCCCATCCTTCCTGAGGCCAGGGTGGTGGGCGTGGTTACCTGGGGCATTGAGACCGTGGTCAGGCAGGCGTTGCGCTCCCATCCCGCCCCAAGCCACGCGCCTCCACACCGTATGTTTGTCCCGGACTCAGTCCGGCCCTGGGTTCTTCAGTGGGGCCATGCCAGTCAGTTTGCGTGCTACCCGGGTGTCCACCGCACCTTCACCTTCCTGGCTCGGCGTTTCTGGTGGCCCACCATGAAGAACGACATCAGGGACTTCGTAAAGGCCTGCTCCATCTGTGCTCGCAGCAAGGCCTCTCACCAGGCACCCGCGGGTCTGCTGCAGCCCCTCCCAACTCCAAGCCGGCCCTGGTCCCATGTGGCGTTGGATTTCATCTCCGGACTGCCTCCCTCCCAGGGTAACACTGTGATCCCGACAGTGGTGAACCGCTTCAGTATGGGCGTGCACCTGGTGGCCCTCCCCAAACTCCCATCGGCTTCTGAGACAGCGGACCTCCTGACGAGCCACGTGTTCCGTCTCCACGGCCTTCCCCTGGACGTAGTCTTGGACCGAGGGCCCCAGTTCATCTCCCATGTATAGCGGGCCTTTTGTAAGGGGTTGGGTGCCTCTGTTAGTCTCTCCTCTGGCTATCACCCACAGACTGACGGGCAGACGGAGAGGATGAACCAGAGTGTGGAGTCCACCCTCCGGTGCGTTGCCGTTGGAGCCGGTTCCTCCCGTGGTTCGAGTATGCCATCAACTCCCTGGTCAGTTCTGCCACCGGCCTCTCACCTTTCGAGGGGTCCCTGGGCTACCAGCCGCCTCTCTTTGCTGCGCAGGAGTCGGAAGTGGCAGTTCCCTCCGTGCAGGCCCATCTGAACCGGTGTCGTCGCGTCTGGGAGGTGACCAGAGCTGCTCTGCTCCAGGCAGCTGAGTGCGCCGGTCGGGGAGCCAACCGACGCCGGTCCCCAGCGCCTACGTACCAACCAGGCCAAAGGGTGTGGCTGTCCTCGAAGGACCTCCCGCTTCAGCCCACCGCGAAGAAGCTGAACCCCCGGTTCGTCGGGCCCTTTGAAATCAGTAAGGTGCTCAGTCCCGCGGCGGTGAGTCTGAAGCTTCCGGCTTCCATGAAGATCCATCCTGTTTTCATGTGTCTCGGGTTAAGCCTGTCTCCCACAGTCCTCTGATGCCTCCGGCCCCAGCTCCGCCTCCCCCTGAGATCGTGGATGGGCACCCTCAGTGGAAGGTCCGCCGGCAGATGGACGTCCGGCGCCGAGGATGGGGGTTCCAGTATTTGGTGGACTGGGAAGGCTACGGTCCAGAGGAACGTAGCTGGGTCTCCCGCCAGCTCATCCTGGACCTTGGGCTGCTCACGGAGTTTCATCGTTCCCATCCCAACAAGCCTGGCAAGTCGCCTGGTGGCTCCCGTGGAGGGGGGGGGTACTGTTACAACTCGCCCAGCCCACGCCTGCAGCCAATCAGCCCGTCAGGGCTGGGCTTAAGTTTGATGGTCTCCCGGAGCCCGTTCGTGCCGTAACACCCTCGTTGAAGTGGTTACGCTTCCCTCCCTGTGTATTCTCTCCGACTTTATCTCAACCCGTGGATTTGCTATTTTCTCCGCGGAGTTTTTTCCCTAAGGAATCATCCTGCCGCGTCCGCAATTTGGATTACCCGTGAGCTTTCCCGTGCATGGTGTCCGGTTGGACCTTTGTATGAACTGTTAATAAAGTACACCCGTTTCGGCGAACTCTATCTCTGCTTGGTGTCGTGCGCTTGGGGTCTTCCACAAACCCTAACATGCTGGTTGACAACACTGCTGCAGCAGTGGCTCACTAGTCAGCAGCGTCATCCATTCGTCAGTCTGTTTGGCTTGTTGAGTGACAACTGATTTTTATGCACGCGGTTGGCCTGGCATGCGCTGAAATGGTTAAATCTATTGGAGCAGTTACCATGGAGACCCGTTCGGCCGTGTTGATGTGCCTGCGGCCTGTGTGTGTGTTCAGAGGCTCTGGTTCATCCCCGCGTGGTAATAATGGAGATGGTCATGGTAGGTGCAGCAAAATAAATTCGTAGTTTGGGGTGACCATTCCACTGCTGTCGACAATCCATCATCTGCTCACCGACGAAGGCCAGTCACTGGTCTGTTTAATGCCAGGGGTCTCATTATCTGCTCACCAACTAAGGTCTGTCACTGGTCTGTTTAATGCCAGGCGTCTCATTATCTGCTCACCGACTAAGGTCTGTCACTGGTCTGTTTAATGCCAGGGGTCTCATTATCTGTACACCGACTAAGGTCTGTCACTGGTCTGCCCTATGTCAGGAGTCTCATTATCTGTACACCGACTAAGGTCTGTCACTGGTCTGCCCTATGTCAGGAGTCTCATTATCTGCACACCAGCTAAGGTCTGTCACTGGTCTGCTTACTGTCAGGAGTCTCATTATCTGCTCACTGACTAAGGTCTGTCACTGGTCTGCTTACTGTCAGGAGTCTCATTATCTGCTCACCGACTAAGG
Source organism: Lampris megalopsis (assembly GCA_022114975.2). NCBI lineage: Eukaryota > Metazoa > Chordata > Actinopteri > Lampriformes > Lampridae > Lampris > Lampris megalopsis. The sequence goes on from JAJHIY020000661.1 coordinate 213,557, forward strand.
TCTGTCACTGGTCTGCCCTATGTCAGGAGTCTCATTATCTGTACACCGACTAAGGTCTGTCACTGGTCTGCTTACTGTCAGGAGTGTCATTATCTGCACACCGGCTAAGGTCTGTCACTGGTCTGCTTACTGTCAGGAGTCTCATTATATGCTCACCGACTAAGGTCTGTCACTGGTCTGCCCTATGTCAGGAGTCTCATTATCTGTACACCGACTAAGGTCTGTCACTGGTCTGCTTACTGTCAGGAGTGTCATTATCTGCTCACCGACTAAGGTCTGTCACTGGTCTGCCCTATGTCAGGAGTCTCATTATCTGTACACCGGCTAAGGTCTGTCACTGGTCTGCCCTATGTCAGGAGTCTCATTATCTACTCACCGACTAAGGTCTGTCACTGGTCTGCTTACTGTCAGGAGTGTCATTATCTGCTCACCGACTAAGGTCTGTCACTGGTCTGCCCTATGTCAGGAGTCTCATTATCTGTACACCGGCTAAGGTCTGTCACTGGTCTGCCCTATGTCAGGAGTCTCATTATCTGTACACCGGCTAAGGTCTGTCACTGGTCTGCCCTATGTCAGGAGTCTCATTATCTACTCACCGACTAAGGTCTGTCACTGGTCTGCTTAATGTCAGGAGTCTCATTATCTGCTCACCGGCTAAGGTCTGTCACTGGTCTGCCCTATGTCAGGAGTCTCATTATCGGTACACCGACTAAGGTCTGTCAATGGTCTGCCCTATGTCAGGAGTCGCATTATCGGTACACTGGCTAAGGTCTATCACTGGTTTGCCCTATGTCAGGAGTCTCATTATCTGCTCACCGACTAAGGTCTGTCACTGGTCTGCCCTATGTCAGGAGTCTCATTATCTGTACACCGGCTAAGGTCTATCACTGGTCTGCTTACTGTCAGGACTATCATTATCTGCACACCGACTAAGGTCTATCACTGGTCTGCTTACTGTCAGGAGTCTCATTATCTGTACACCGGCTAAGGTCTGTCACTGGTCTGCCCAATGTCAGGAGTCTCATTATCTGTACACCGGCTAAGGTCTGTCACTGGTCTGCCCTATGTCAGGAGTCTCATTATCTGTACACCGACTAAGGTCTGTCACTGGTCTCCCCTATGTCAGGAGTCTCATTATCTGCACACCGGCTAAGGTCTGTCACTTGTCTGCCCTATGTCAGGAGTCTCATTATCTGCACACCGGCTAAGGTCTATCACTGGTCTGCTTACTGTCAGGAGTCTCATTATCTGCACACCGACTAAGGTCTGTCACTGGTCTGCTTACTGTCAGGAGTCTCATTATCTGTACACCGACTAAGGTCTGTCACTGGTCTGCTTACTGTCAGGAGTCTCATTATCTGCTCACCGACTAAGGTCTGTCACTGGTCTGCCCTATGTCAAGAGTCTCATTATCTGCTCACCGACTAAGGTCTGTCACTGGTCTGCCCTATGTCAGGAGTGTCATTATCTGCACACCGACTAAGGTCTGTCACTGGTCTGCCCTATGTCAGGAGTCTCATTATCTGTACACCAGCTAAGGTCTGTCACTGGTCTGCCGTATGTCAGGAGTCTCATTATCTGTACACCGACTAAGGTCTGTCACTGGTCTGCCCTATGTCAAGAGTGTCATTATTTGCACACTGACTAAGGTCTGTCACTGGTCTGCTTACTGTCAGGAGTGTCATTATCTGCTCACCGACTAAGGTCTGTCACTGGTCTGCTTAATGTCAGGAGTGTCATTATCTGCCCACCGGCTAAGGTCTGTCACTGGTCTGCCGTATGTCAGGAGTGTCATTATCTGTACACCGACTAAGGTCTGTCACTGGTCTGCTTACTGTCAGGAGTCTCATTATCTGCACACCGGCTAAGGTCTGTCACTGGTCTGCCGTATGTCAGGAGTCTCATTATCTGTACACCGACTAAGGTCTGTCACTGGTCTGCTTACTGTCAGGAGTCTCATTATCTGCTCACCGGCTAAGATCTGTCACTGGTCTGCCGTATGTCAGGAGTGTCATTATCTGTACACCGACTAAGGTCTGTCACTGGTCTGCTTACTGTCAGCAGTGTCATTATCTGCACACCGGCTAAGGTCTGTCACTGGTCTGCTTACTGTCAGGAGTCTCATTATCTGCACACCGACTAAGGTCTGTCACTGGTCTGCCCTATGTCAGGAGTCTCATTATCTGCTCACCGACTAAGGTCTGTCACTGGTCTGCTCAATGTCAGGAGTGTCATTATCTGCTTACCGGCTAGTGTCTGTCACTGGTCTGCCGTATGTCAGGAGTGTCATTATCTGTACACCGGCTAAGGTCTGTCACTGGTCTGCTTACTGTCAGGGGTGTCATTATCTGCTCACCGACTAAGGTCTGTCACTGGTCTGCCGTATGTCAGGAGTCTCATTATCTGTACACCGACTAAGGTCTGTCACTGGTCTGCTTACTGTCAGGAGTCTCATTATCTGTACACCGACTAAGGTCTGTCACTGGTCTGCTTACTGTCAGGAGTCTCATTATCTGCTCACCGACTAAGGTCTGTCACTGGTCTGCCCTATGACAGGAGTGTCATTATCTGCACACCGACTAAGGTCTGTCACTGGTCTGCCCTATGTCAGGAGTCTCATTATCTGTACACCGGCTAAGGTCTGTCACTGGTCTGCTTACTGTCAGGAGTCTCATTATCTGTACACCGGCTAAGGTCTGTCACTGGTCTGCTTAATTTCCGGAGTCTCATTATCTGCACACCGGCTAAGGTCTGTCACTGGTCTGCTTACTGTCAGGAGTGTCATTATCTGTACACCGGCTAAGGTCTGTCACTGGTCTGCTTACTGTCAGGAGTCTCATTATCTGCACACCGACTAAGGTCTGTCACTGGTCTGCTTACTGTCAGGACTCTCATTATATGCACACCGGCTAAGGTCTGTCACTGGTCTGCTTAATTTCCGGAGTCTCATTATCTGCACACCGGCTAAGGTCTGTCACTGGTCTGCTTACTGTCAGGAGTGTCATTTTCTGTACACCGGCTAAGGTCTGTCACTGGTCTGCTTACTGTCAGGAGTCGCATTATCTGCACACCGACTAACGTCTGTCACTGGTCTGCTTACTGTCAGGAGTCTCATTATCTGTACACCGACTAAGGTCTGTCACTGGTCTGCTTACTGTCAGGAGTCTCATTATCTGCACACCGGCTAAGGTCTGTCACTGGTCTGCCCTATGTCAGGAGTCTCATTATCTGCACACCGGCTAAGGTCTATCACTGGTCTGCTTACTGTCAGGAGTCTCATTATCTGCACACCGACTAAGGTCTGTCACTGGTCTGCTTAATGTCAGGAGTCTCGTTATCTGCTCACCGACTAAGGTCTGTCACTGGTCTGCCCTATGTCAGGTGTCTCATTATCTGCACACCAGCTAAGGTCTGTCACTGGTCTGCTTACTGTCTGGAGTGTCATTATCTGCACACCGGCTAAGGTCTGTCACTGGTCTGCCCTATGTCAGGAGTCTCATTATCTGCTCACCGACTAAGGTCTGTCACTGGTCTGCTTAATTTCCGGAGTCTCGTTATCTGCTCACCAACTAAGGTCTGTCACTGGTCTGCCCTATATCAGGAGTCTCATTATCTGCACACCGGCTAAGGTCTATCACTGGTCTGCTTACTGTCAGGAGTCTCATTATCTGCACACCGACTAAGGTCTGTCACTGGTCTGCTTAATGTCAGGAGTCTCGTTATCTGCTCACCGACTAAGGTCTGTCACTGGTCTGCCCTATGTCAGGAGTCTCGTTATCTGCACACCGGCTAAGGTCTATCACTGGTCTGCTTACTGTCAGGAGTCTCATTATCTGCACACCGACTAAGGTCTGTCACTGGTCTGCCCTATGGCAGGAGTCTCATTATCTGTACACCGGCTAAGGTCTGTCACTGGTCTGCTTACTGTCAAGAGTCTCATTATCTGTACACCGACTAAGGTCTGTCACTGGTCTGCTTAATTTCCGGAGTCTCATTATCTGCACACCGGCTAAGGTCTGTCACTGGTCTGCTTACTGTCAGGAGTCTCATTATCTGTACACCGACTAAGGTCTGTCACTGGTCTGCTTACTGTCAGGAGTCTCATTATCTGTACACCGACTAAGGTCTGTCACTGGTCTGCTTACTGTCAGGAGTCTCATTATCTGCACACCGACTAAGGTCTGTCACTGGTCTGCCTACTATCAGGAGTCGCATTATCTGCACACCGACTAACTTCTGTCACTGGTCTGCTTACTGTAAGGACTCTCATTATCTGCACACCGGCTAAGGTCTGTCACTGGTCTGCTTAATTTCCGGAGTCTCATTATCTGCACACCGGCTAAGGTCTGTCACTGGTCTGCTTACTGTCAGGAGTGTCATTATCTGTACACCGGCTAAGGTCTGTCACTGGTCTGCTTACTGTCAAGAGTCTCATTATCTGTACACCGACTAAGGTCTGTCACTGGTCTGCTTACTGTCAGGAGTCTCATTATCTGCACACCGGCTAAGGTCTGTCACTGGTCTGCCCTATGTCAGGAGTCTCATTATCTGCACAGCGACTAAGGTCTGTCACTGGTCTGCTTACTGTCAGGAGTCTCATTATCTGTACACCGACTAAGGTCTGTCACTGGTCTGCTTACTGTCAGGAGTCTCATTATCTGCACACCGACTAAGGTCTGTCACTGGTCTGCCCTATATCAGGAGTCTCATTATCTGCACACCGGCTAAGGTCTGTCACTGGTCTGCTTACTGTCAGGAGTCTCATTATCTGCACACCGACTAAGGTCTGTCACTGGTCTGCTTAATGTCAGGAGTCTCGTTATCTGCTCACCGACTAAGGTCTGTCACTGGTCTGCCCTATGTCAGGAGTCTCGTTATCTGCACACCGGCTAAGGTCTATCACTGGTCTCCTTACTGTCAGGAGTCTCATTATCTGCACACCGACTAAGGTCTGTCACTGGTCTGCTTACTGCCAGGAGTCTCATTATCTGTACACCGGCTAAGGTCTGTCACTGGTCTGCTCAATTTCCGGAGTCTCATTATCTGCACACCGGCTAAGGTCTGTCACTGGTCTGCTTACTGTCAGGAGTGTCATTATCTGTACACCGGCTAAGGTCTGTCACTGGTCTGCTTACTGTCAGGAGTCTCATTATCTGTACACCGACTAAGGTCTGTCACTGGTCTGCTTACTGTCAGGAGTCTCATTATCTGCACACCGACTAAGGTCTGTCACTGGTCTGCTTACTGTCAGGAGTCTCATTATCTGCACACCGACTAAGGTCTGTCACTGGTCTGCTTACTGTCAGGAGTCTCATTATCTGTACACCGACTAAGGTCTGTCACTGGTCTGCTTACTGTCAGGAGTCTCATTATCTGCACACCGACTAAGGTCTGTCACTGGTCTGCCCTATGTCAGGAGTCTCATTATCTGCTCACCGACTAAGGTCTGTCACTGGTCTGCTTAATTTCCGGAGTCTCGTTATCTGCTCACCAACTAAGGTCTGTCACTGGTCTGCCCTATGTCAGGAGTCTCATTATCTACTCACCGACTAAGGTCTGTCACTGGTCTGCTTAATGTCAGGAGTCTCATTATCTGCTCACCGGCTAAGGTCTGTCACTGGTCTGCCCTATGTCAGGAGTCTCATTATCGGTACACCGACTAAGGTCTGTCAATGGTCTGCCCTATGTCAGGAGTCGCATTATCGGTACACTGGCTAAGGTCTATCACTGGTTTGCCCTATGTCAGGAGTCTCATTATCTGCTCACCGACTAAGGTCTGTCACTGGTCTGCCCTATGTCAGGAGTCTCATTATCTGCACACCGGCTAGGGTCTATCACTGGTCTGCTTACTGTCAGGACTATCATTATCTGCACACCGACTAAGGTCTGTCACTGGTCTGCTTACTGTCAGGAGTCTCATTATCTGCTCACCGACTAAGGTCTGTCACTGGTCTGCTTAATTTCCGGAGTCTCGTTATCTGCTCACCAACTAAGGTCTGTCACTGGTCTGCCCTATGTCAGGAGTCTCATTATCTGCACACCGGCTAAGGTCTATCACTGGTCTGCTTACTGTCAGGAGTCTCATTATCTGCACACCGACTAAGGTCTGTCACTGGTCTGCTTAATGTCAGGAGTCTCGTTATCTGCTCACCGACTAAGGTCTGTCACTGGTCTGCCCTATGTCAGGAGTCTCGTTATCTGCACACCTGCTAAGGTCTATCACTGGTCTGCTTACTGTCAGGAGTCTCATTATCTGCACACTGACTAAGGTCTGTTACTGGTCTGCCCTATGTCAGGAGTCTCATTATCTGCACATCAGCTAAGGTCTGTCACTGGTCTGCTTACTGTCTGGAGTGTCATTATCTGCACACTGGCTAAGGTCTGTCAATGGTCTGTCCTATGTCAGGAGTCTCATTATCTGCACACCGACTAAGGTCTGTCACTGGTCTGCTTACTGCCAGGAGTGTCATTATCTGTACACCGGCTAAGGTCTGTCACTGGTCTGCTCAATTTCCGGAGTCTCATTATCTGCACACCGGCTAAGGTCTGTCACTGGTCTGCTTACTGCCAGGAGTGTCATTATCTGTACACCGGCTAAGGTCTGTCACTGGTCTGCTTACTGTCAGGAGTCTCATTATCTGTACACCGACTAAGGTGTGTCACTGGTCTGCTTACTGTCAGGAGTCTCATTATCTGCACACCGACTAAGGTCTGTCACTGGTCTGCCTACTGTCAGGAGTCGCATTATCTGCACACCGACTAAGGTCTGTCACTGGTCTGCTTACTGTCAGGAGTCTCATTATCTGTACACCGACTAAGGTCTGTCACTGGTCTGCTTACTGTCAGGAGTCTCATTATCTGCACACCGACTAAGGTCTGTCACTGGTCTGCCCTATGTCAGGAGTCTCATTATCTGCTCACCGACTAAGGTCTGTCACTGGTCTGCTTAATTTCCGGAGTCTCGTTATCTGCTCACCAACTAAGGTCTGTCACTGGTCTGCCCTATGTCAGGAGTCTCATTATCTACTCACCGACTAAGGTCTGTCACTGGTCTGCTTAATGTCAGGAGTCTCATTATCTGCTCACCGGCTAAGGTCTGTCACTGGTCTGCCCTATGTCAGGAGTCTCATTATCGGTACACCGACTAAGGTCTGTCAATGGTCTGCCCTATGTCAGGAGTCGCATTATCGGTACACTGGCTAAGGTCTATCACTGGTTTGCCCTATGTCAGGAGTCTCATTATCTGCTCACCGACTAAGGTCTGTCACTGGTCTGCCCTATGTCAGGAGTCTCATTATCTGTACACCGGCTAAGGTCTATCACTGGTCTGCTTACTGTCAGGACTATCATTATCTGCACACCGACTAAGGTCTATCACTGGTCTGCTTACTGTCAGGAGTCTCATTATCTGTACACCGGCTAAGGTCTGTCACTGGTCTGCCCAATGTCAGGAGTCTCATTATCTGTACACCGGCTAAGGTCTGTCACTGGTCTGCCCTATGTCAGGAGTCTCATTATCTGCTCACCGACTAAGGTCTGTCACTGGTCTCCCCTATGTCAGGAGTCTCATTATCTGCACACCGGCTAAGGTCTGTCACTTGTCTGCCCTATGTCAGGAGTCTCATTATCTGCACACCGGCTAAGGTCTATCACTGGTCTGCTTACTGTCAGGAGTCTCATTATCTGCACACCGACTAAGGTCTGTCACTGGTCTGCTTACTGTCAGGAGTCTCATTATCTGTACACCAACTAAGGTCTGTCACTGGTCTGCTTACTGTCAGGAGTCTCATTATCTGCTCACCGACTAAGGTCTGTCACTGGTCTGCCCTATGTCAAGAGTCTCATTATCTGCTCACCGACTAAGGTCTGTCACTGGTCTGCCCTATGTCAGGAGTGTCATTATCTGCACACCGACTAAGGTCTGTCACTGGTCTGCCCTATGTCAGGAGTCTCATTATCTGTACACCAGCTAAGGTCTGTCACTGGTCTGCCGTATGTCAGGAGTCTCATTATCTGTACACCGACTAAGGTCTGTCACTGGTCTGCCCTATGTCAAGAGTGTCATTATTTGCACACTGACTAAGGTCTGTCACTGGTCTGCTTACTGTCAGGAGTGTCATTATCTGCTCACCGACTAAGGTCTGTCACTGGTCTGCTTAATGTCAGGAGTGTCATTATCTGCCCACCGGCTAAGGTCTGTCACTGGTCTGCCGTATGTCAGGAGTGTCATTATCTGTACACCGACTAAGGTCTGTCACTGGTCTGCTTACTGTCAGGAGTCTCATTATCTGCACACCGGCTAAGGTCTGTCACTGGTCTGCTTACTGTCAAGAGTCTCATTATCTGTACACCGACTAAGGTCTGTCACTGGTCTGCTTACTGTCAGGAGTCTCGTTATCTGCTCACCGACTAAGGTCTGTCACTGGTCTGCCCTATGTCAGGAGTCTCGTTATCTGCACACCGGCTAAGGTCTATCACTGGTCTGCTTACTGTCAGGAGTCTCATTATCTGCACACCGACTAAGGTCTGTCACTGGTCTGCCCTATGGCAGGAGTCTCATTATCTGTACACCGGCTAAGGTCTGTCACTGGTCTGCTTACTGTCAAGAGTCTCATTATCTGTACACCGACTAAGGTCTGTCACTGGTCTGCTTAATTTCCGGAGTCTCATTATCTGCACACCGGCTAAGGTCTGTCACTGGTCTGCTTACTGTCAGGAGTGTCATTATCTGTACACCGGCTAAGGTCTGTCACTGGTCTGCTTACTGTCAGGAGTCTCATTATCTGTACACCGACTAAGGTCTGTCACTGGTCTGCTTACTGTCAGGAGTCTCATTATCTGCACACCGACTAAGGTCTGTCACTGGTCTGCCTACTATCAGGAGTCGCATTATCTGCACACCGACTAACTTCTGTCACTGGTCTGCTTACTGTAAGGACTCTCATTATCTGCACACCGGCTAAGGTCTGTCACTGGTCTGCTTAATTTCCGGAGTCTCATTATCTGCACACCGGCTAAGGTCTGTCACTGGTCTGCCCTATGTCAAGAGTGTCATTATTTGCACACTGACTAAGGTCTGTCACTGGTCTGCTTACTGTCAGGAGTGTCATTATCTGCTCACCGACTAAGGTCTGTCACTGGTCTGCTTAATGTCAGGAGTGTCATTATCTGCCCACCGGCTAAGGTCTGTCACTGGTCTGCCGTATGTCAGGAGTGTCATTATCTGTACACCGACTAAGGTCTGTCACTGGTCTGCTTACTGTCAGGAGTCTCATTATCTGCACACCGGCTAAGGTCTGTCACTGGTCTGCTTACTGTCAAGAGTCTCATTATCTGTACACCGACTAAGGTCTGTCACTGGTCTGCTTACTGTCAGGAGTCTCGTTATCTGCTCACCGACTAAGGTCTGTCACTGGTCTGCCCTATGTCAGGAGTCTCGTTATCTGCACACCGGCTAAGGTCTATCACTGGTCTGCTTACTGTCAGGAGTCTCATTATCTGCACACCGGCTAAGGTCTGTCACTGGTCTGCCCTATGTCAGGAGTCTCATTATCTGCTCACCGACTAAGGTCTGTCACTGGTCTGCTTACTGTCAAGAGTCTCATTATCTGTACACCGACTAAGGTCTGTCACTGGTCTGCTTAATTTCCGGAGTCTCATTATCTGCACACCGGCTAAGGTCTGTCACTGGTCTGCCCTATGTCAGGAGTCTCATTATCTGTACACCGGCTAAGGTCTGTCACTGGTCTGCTTACTGTCAAGAGTCTCATTATCTGTACACCGACTAAGGTCTGTCACTGGTCTGCTTACTGTCAGGAGTCTCGTTATCTGCTCACCGACTAAGGTCTGTCACTGGTCTGCCCTATGTCAGGAGTCTCGTTATCTGCACACCGGCTAAGGTCTATCACTGGTCTGCTTACTGTCAGGAGTCTCATTATCTGCACACCGGCTAAGGTCTGTCACTGGTCTGCCCTATGTCAGGAGTCTCATTATCTGCTCACCGACTAAGGTCTGTCACTGGTCTCCCCTATGTCAGGAGTCTCATTATCTGCACATCAGCTAAGGTCTGTCACTGGTCTGCTTACTGTCAGGAGTCTCATTATCTGCACACTGACTAAGGTCTGTTACTGGTCTGCCCTATGTCAGGAGTCTCATTATCTGCACACCAGCTAAGGTCTGTCACTGGTCTGCTTACTGTCTGGAGTGTCATTATCTGCACACCGGCTAAGGTCTGTCACTGGTCTGCCCTATGTCAGGAGTCTCATTATCTGCTCACCGACTAAGGTCTGTCACTGGTCTGCTTAATTTCCGGAGTCTCGTTATCTGCTCACCAACTAAGGTCTGTCACTGGTCTGCCCTATGTCAGGAGTCTCATTATCTGCACACCGGCTAAGGTCTATCACTGGTCTGCTTACTATCAGGAGTCTCATTATCTGCACACCGACTAAGGTCTGTCACTGGTATGCTTAATGTCAAGAGTCTCGTTATCTGCTCACCGACTAAGGTCTGTCACTGGTCTGCCCTATGTCAGGAGTCTCGTTATCTGCACACCGGCTAAGGTCTATCACTGGTCTCCTTACTGTCAGGAGTCTCATTATCTGCACACCGACTAAGGTCTGTCACTGGTCTGCCTACTGTCAGGAGTCTCATTATCTGCACACTGACTAAGGTCTATTACTGGTCTGCCCTATGTCAGGAGTCTCATTATCTGCACATCAGCTAAGGTCTGTCACTGGTCTGCTTACTGTCTGGAGTGTCATTATCTGCACACTGGCTAAGGTCTGTCACTGGTCTGTCCTATGTCAGGAGTCTCATTATCTGCACACCGACTAAGGTCTGTCACTGGTCTGCTTACTGCCAGGAGTGTCATTATCTGTACACCGGCTAAGGTCTGTCACTGGTCTGCTCAATTTCCGGAGTCTCATTATCTGCACACCGGCTAAGGTCTGTCACTGGTCTGCTTACTGCCAGGAGTGTCATTATCTGTACACCGGCTAAGGTCTGTCACTGGTCTGCTTACTGTCAGGAGTCTCATTATCTGTACACCGACTAAGGTGTGTCACTGGTCTGCTTACTGTCAGGAGTCTCATTATCTGCACACCGACTAAGGTCTGTCACTGGTCTGCCTACTGTCAGGAGTCGCATTATCTGCACACCGACAAAGGTCTGTCACTGGTCTGCTTACTGTCAGGAGTCTCATTATCTGTACACCGACTAAGGTCTGTCACTGGTCTGCTTACTGTCAGGAGTCTCATTATCTGCACACCGACTAAGGTCTGTCACTGGTCTGCCCTATGTCAGGAGTCTCATTATCTGCTCACCGACTAAGGTCTGTCACTGGTCTGCTTAATTTCCGGAGTCTCGTTATCTGCTCACCAACTAAGGTCTGTCACTGGTCTGCCCTATGTCAGGAGTCTCATTATCTGCACACCGACTAAGGTCTGTCACTGGTCGGCCCTATGTCAGGAGTCTCATGATCTGTTCACCGACTAAGGTCTATCACTGGTCTGCTTACTGTCAGGAGTCTCATTATCTGTACACCGACTAAGGTCTGTCACTGGTCTGCCTACTGTCAGGAGTCTCATTATCTGCACACTGACTAAGGTCTGTTGCTGGTCTGCCCTATGTCAGGAGTCTCATTATCTGCACACCAGCTAAGGTCTCTCACTGGTCTGCTTAATTTCCGGAGTCTCGTTATCTGCTCACCAACTAAGGTCTGTCACTGGTCTGCCCTATATGTCAGGAGTCTCATTATCTGCACACCGGCTAAGGTCTATCACTGGTCTGCTTACTGTCAGGAGTCTCATTATCTGCACACCGACTAAGGTCTATCACTGGTCTGCCTACTGTCAGGAGTCTCATTATCTGCACACTGACTAAGGTCTGTTGCTGGTCTGCCCTATGTCAGGAGTCTCATTATCTGCACACCAGCTAAGGTCTGTCACTGGTCTGCTTACTGTCTAGAGTGTCATTATCTGCACACCGGCTAAGGTCTGTCACTGGTCTGCCCTATGTCAGGAGTCTCATTATCTGCTCACCAACTAAGGTCTCTCACTGGTCTGCTTAATTTCCGGAGTCTCGTTATCTGCTCACCAACTAAGGTCTGTCACTGGTCTGCCCTATATGTCAGGAGTCTCATTATCTGCACACCGGCTAAGGTCTATCACTGGTCTGCTTACTGTCAGGAGTCTCATTATCTGCACACCGACTAAGGTCTATCACTGGTCTGCCTACTGTCAGGAGTCTCATTATCTGCACACTGACTAAGGTCTGTTACTGGTCTGCCCTATGTCAGGAGTCTCATTATCTGCACACCGGCTAAGGTCTGTCACTGGTCTGCCCTATGTCAGGAGTCTCATTATCTGCACACCGACTAAGGTCTGTCGCTGGTCTGCCCTATGTCAGTAGTCTCATTATCTGTACACCAGCTAAGGTCTGTCAGTGGTCAGCCCTATGTCAGGAGTCTCATTATCTGTACACCGGCTAAGGTCTGTCACTGGTCTGCTTACTGTCAGGAGTCTCATTATCTGCACACCAGCTAAGGTCTATCACTGGTCTGCCTACTGTCAGGAGTCTCATTATCTGCACACTGACTAAGGTCTGTTGCTGGTCTGCCCTATGTCAGGAGTCTCATTATCTGCACACCAGCTAAGGTCTGTCACTGGTCTGCTTACTGTCTAGAGTGTCATTATCTGCACACCGGCTAAGGTCTGTCACTGGTCTGCCCTATGGCAGGAGTCTCATTATCTGCTCTCCGACTAAGGTCTGTCACTGGTCTGCTTAATTTCCGGAGTCTCGTTATCTGCTCACCAACTAAGGTCTGTCACTGGTCTGCCCTATATCAGGAGTCTCATTATCTGCACACCGGCTAAGGTCTATCACTGGTCTGCTTACTGTCAGGAGTCTCATTATCTGCACACCGACTAAGGTCTGTCACTGGTATGCTTAATGTCAGGAGTCTCGTTATCTGCTCACCGACTAAGGTCTGTCACTGGTCTGCCCTATGTCAGGAGTCTCGTTATCTGCACACCTGCTAAGGTCTATCACTGGTCTGCTTACTGTCAGGAGTCTCATTATCTGCACGAAGACTAAGGTCTGTTACTGGTCTGCCCTATGTCAGGAGTCTCATTATCTGCACATCAGCTAAGGTCTGTCACTGGTCTGCTTACTGTCTGGAGTGTCATTATCTGCACACTGGCTAAGGTCTGTCACTGGTCTGTCCTATGTCAGGAGTCTCATTATCTGCACACCGACTAAGGTCTGTCACTGGTCTACTTACTGCCAGGAGTGTCATTATCTGTACACCGGCTAAGGTCTGTCACTGGTCTGCTCAATTTCCGGAGTCTCATTATCTGCACACCGGCTAAGGTCTGTCACTGGTCTGCTTACTGCCAGGAGTGTCATTATCTGTACACCGGCTAAGGTCTGTCACTGGTCTGCTTACTGTCAGGAGTCTCATTATCTGTACACCGACTAAGGTGTGTCACTGGTCTGCTTACTGTCAGGAGTCTCATTATCTGCACACCGACTAAGGTCTGTCACTGGTCTGCCTACTGTCAGGAGTCGCATTATCTGCACACCGACTAAGGTCTGTCACTGGTCTGCTTACTGTCAGGAGTCTCATTATCTGTACACCGACTAAGGTCTGTCACTGGTCTGCTTACTGTCAGGAGTCTCATTATCTGCACACCGACTAAGGTCTGTCACTGGTCTGCCCTATGTCAGGAGTCTCATTATCTGCTCACCGACTAAGGTCTGTCACTGGTCTGCTTAATTTCCGGAGTCTCGTTATCTGCTCACCAACTAAGGTCTGTCACTGGTCTGCCCTATGTCAGGAGTCTCATTATCTACTCACCGACTAAGGTCTGTCACTGGTCTGCTTAATGTCAGGAGTCCCATTATCTGCTCACCGGCTAAGGTCTGTCACTGGTCTGCCCTATGTCAGGAGTCTCATTATCGGTACACCGACTAAGGTCTGTCAATGGTCTGCCCTATGTCAGGAGTCGCATTATCGGTACACTGGCTAAGGTCTATCACTGGTTTGCCCTATGTCAGGAGTCTCATTATCTGCTCACCGACTAAGGTCTGTCACTGGTCTGCCCTATGTCAGGAGTCTCATTATCTGTACACCGGCTAAGGTCTATCACTGGTCTGCTTACTGTCAGGACTATCATTATCTGCACACCGACTAAGGTCTATCACTGGTCTGCTTACTGTCAGGAGTCTCATTATCTGTACACCGGCTAAGGTCTGTCACTGGTCTGCCCAATGTCAGGAGTCTCATTATCTGTACACCGGCTAAGGTCTGTCACTGGTCTGCCCTATGTCAGGAGTCTCATTATCTGTACACCGACTAAGGTCTGTCACTGGTCTCCCCTATGTCAGGAGTCTCATTATCTGCACACCGGCTAAGGTCTGTCACTTGTCTGCCCTATGTCAGGAGTCTCATTATCTGCACACCGGCTAAGGTCTATCACTGGTCTGCTTACTGTCAGGAGTCTCATTATCTGCACACCGACTAAGGTCTGTCACTGGTCTGCTTACTGTCAGGAGTCTCATTATCTGTACACCAACTAAGGTCTGTCACTGGTCTGCTTACTGTCAGGAGTCTCATTATCTGCTCACCGACTAAGGTCTGTCACTGGTCTGCCCTATGTCAAGAGTCTCATTATCTGCTCACCGACTAAGGTCTGTCACTGGTCTGCCCTATGTCAGGAGTGTCATTATCTGCACACCGACTAAGGTCTGTCACTGGTCTGCCCTATGTCAGGAGTCTCATTATCTGTACACCAGCTAAGGTCTGTCACTGGTCTGCCGTATGTCAGGAGTCTCATTATCTGTACACCGACTAAGGTCTGTCACTGGTCTGCCCTATGTCAAGAGTGTCATTATTTGCACACTGACTAAGGTCTGTCACTGGTCTGCTTACTGTCAGGAGTGTCATTATCTGCTCACCGACTAAGGTCTGTCACTGGTCTGCTTAATGTCCGGAGTGTCATTATCTGCCCACCGGCTAAGGTCTGTCACTGGTCTGCCGTATGTCAGGAGTGTCATTATCTGTACACCGACTAAGGTCTGTCACTGGTCTGCTTACTGTCAGGAGTCTCATTATCTGCACACCGGCTAAGGTCTGTCACTGGTCTGCTTACTGTCAAGAGTCTCATTATCTGTACACCGACTAAGGTCTGTCACTGGTCTGCTTACTGTCAGGAGTCTCGTTATCTGCTCACCGACTAAGGTCTGTCACTGGTCTGCCCTATGTCAGGAGTCTCGTTATCTGCACACCGGCTAAGGTCTATCACTGGTCTGCTTACTGTCAGGAGTCTCATTATCTGCACACCGACTAAGGTCTGTCACTGGTCTGCCCTATGGCAGGAGTCTCATTATCTGTACACCGGCTAAGGTCTGTCACTGGTCTGCTTACTGTCAAGAGTCTCATTATCTGTACACCGACTAAGGTCTGTCACTGGTCTGCTTAATTTCCGGAGTCTCATTATCTGCACACCGGCTAAGGTCTATCACTGGTCTGCTTACTGTCAGGAGTGTCATTATCTGTACACCGGCTAAGGTCTGTCACTGGTCTGCTTACTGTCAGGAGTCTCATTATCTGTACACCGACTAAGGTCTGTCACTGGTCTGCTTACTGTCAGGAGTCTCATTATCTGCACACCGACTAAGGTCTGTCACTGGTCTGCCTACTATCAGGAGTCGCATTATCTGCACACCGACTAACTTCTGTCACTGGTCTGCTTACTGTAAGGACTCTCATTATCTGCACACCGGCTAAGGTCTGTCACTGGTCTGCTTAATTTCCGGAGTCTCATTATCTGCACACCGGCTAAGGTCTGTCACTGGTCTGCTTACTGTCAAGAGTCTCATTATCTGTACACCGACTAAGGTCTGTCACTGGTCTGCTTACTGTCAGGAGTCTCATTATCTGCACACCGACTAAGGTCTGTCACTGGTCTGCTTACTGTCAGGAGTCTCATTATCTGCACACCGGCTAAGGTCTGTCACTGGTCTGCCCTATGTCAGGAGTCTCATTATCTGCACAGCGACTAAGGTCTGTCACTGGTCTGCCCTATGGCAGGAGTCTCATTATCTGCTCACCGACTAAGGTCTGTCACTGGTCTGCTTAATTTCCGGAGTCTCGTTATCTGCTCACCAACTAAGGTCTGTCACTGGTCTGCCCTATATCAGGAGTCTCATTATCTGCACACCGGCTAAGGTCTATCACTGGTCTGCTTACTGTCAGGAGTCTCATTATCTGCACACCGACTAAGGTCTGTCACTGGTCTGCTTAATGTCAGGAGTCTCGTTATCTGCTCACCGACTAAGGTCTGTCACTGGTCTGCCCTATGTCAGGAGTCTCGTTATCTGCACACCTGCTAAGGTCTATCACTGGTCTGCTTACTGTCAGGAGTCTCATTATCTGCACACTGACTAAGGTCTGTCACTGGTCTGCCCTATGTCAGGAGTCTCATTATCTGCACACCAGCTAAGGTCTGTCACTGGTCTGCTTACTGTCTGGAGTGTCATTATCTGCACACCGGCTAAGGTCTGTCACTGGTCTGCCCTATGTCAGGAGTCTCATTATCTGCTCACCGACTAAGGTCTGTCACTGGTCTGCTTAATTTCCGGAGTCTCGTTATCTGCTCACCAACTAAGGTCTGTCACTGGTCTGCCCTATGTCAGGAGTCTCATTATCTGCACACCGGCTAAGGTCTATCACTGGTCTGCTTACTATCAGGAGTCTCATTATCTGCACACCGACTAAGGTCTGTCACTGGTATGCTTAATGTCAAGAGTCTCGTTATCTGCTCACCGACTAAGGTCTGTCACTGGTCTGCCCTATGTCAGGAGTCTCGTTATCTGCACACCGGCTAAGGTCTATCACTGGTCTCCTTACTGTCAGGAGTCTCATTATCTGCACACCGACTAAGGTCTGTCACTGGTCTGCCTACTGTCAGGAGTCTCATTATCTGCACACTGACTAAGGTCTATTACTGGTCTGCCCTATGTCAGGAGTCTCATTATCTGCACATCAGCTAAGGTCTGTCACTGGTCTGCTTACTGTCAGGAGTCTCATTATCTGCACACTGACTAAGGTCTGTTACTGGTCTGCCCTATGTCAGGAGTCTCATTATCTGCACACCAGCTAAGGTCTGTCACTGGTCTGCTTACTGTCTGGAGTGTCATTATCTGCACACCGGCTAAGGTCTGTCACTGGTCTGCCCTATGTCAGGAGTCTCATTATCTGCTCACCGACTAAGGTCTGTCACTGGTCTGCTTAATTTCCGGAGTCTCGTTATCTGCTCACCAACTAAGGTCTGTCACTGGTCTGCCCTATGTCAGGAGTCTCATTATCTGCACACCGGCTAAGGTCTATCACTGGTCTGCTTACTATCAGGAGTCTCATTATCTGCACACCGACTAAGGTCTGTCACTGGTATGCTTAATGTCAAGAGTCTCGTTATCTGCTCACCGACTAAGGTCTGTCACTGGTCTGCCCTATGTCAGGAGTCTCGTTATCTGCACACCGGCTAAGGTCTATCACTGGTCTCCTTACTGTCAGGAGTCTCATTATCTGCACACCGACTAAGGTCTGTCACTGGTCTGCCTACTGTCAGGAGTCTCATTATCTGCACACTGACTAAGGTCTATTACTGGTCTGCCCTATGTCAGGAGTCTCATTATCTGCACATCAGCTAAGGTCTGTCACTGGTCTGCTTACTGTCTGGAGTGTCATTATCTGCACACTGGCTAAGGTCTGTCACTGGTCTGTCCTATGTCAGGAGTCTCATTATCTGCACACCGACTAAGGTCTGTCACTGGTCTGCTTACTGCCAGGAGTGTCATTATCTGTACACCGGCTAAGGTCTGTCACTGGTCTGCTCAATTTCCGGAGTCTCATTATCTGCACACCGGCTAAGGTCTGTCACTGGTCTGCTTACTGCCAGGAGTGTCATTATCTGTACACCGGCTAAGGTCTGTCACTGGTCTGCTTACTGTCAGGAGTCTCATTATCTGTACACCGACTAAGGTGTGTCACTGGTCTGCTTACTGTCAGGAGTCTCATTATCTGCACACCGACTATGGTCTGTCACTGGTCTGCCTACTGTCAGGAGTCGCATTATCTGCACACCGACTAAGGTCTGTCACTGGTCTGCTTACTGTCAGGAGTCTCATTATCTGTACACCGACTAAGGTCTGTCACTGGTCTGCTTACTGTCAGGAGTCTCATTATCTGCACACCGACTAAGGTCTGTCACTGGTCTGCCCTATGTCAGGAGTCTCATTATCTGCTCACCGACTAAGGTCTGTCACTGGTCTGCTTAATTTCCGGAGTCTCGTTATCTGCTCACCAACTAAGGTCTGTCACTGGTCTGCCCTATGTCAGGAGTCTCATTATCTGCACACCGACTAAGGTCTGTCACTGGTCGGCCCTATGTCAGGAGTGTCATGATCTGTTCACCGACTAAGGTCTATCACTGGTCTGCTTACTGTCAGGAGTCTCATTATCTGTACACCGACTAAGGTCTGTCACTGGTCTGCCTACTGTCAGGAGTCTCATTATCTGCACACTGACTAAGGTCTGTTGCTGGTCTGCCCTATGTCAGGAGTCTCATTATCTGCACACCAGCTAAGGTCTCTCACTGGTCTGCTTAATTTCCGGAGTCTCGTTATCTGCTCACCAACTAAGGTCTGTCACTGGTCTGCCCTATATGTCAGGAGTCTCATTATCTGCACACCGGCTAAGGTCTATCACTGGTCTGCTTACTGTCAGGAGTCTCATTATCTGCACACCGACTAAGGTCTATCACTGGTCTGCCTACTGTCAGGAGTCTCATTATCTGCACACTGACTAAGGTCTGTTGCTGGTCTGCCCTATGTCAGGAGTCTCATTATCTGCACACCAGCTAAGGTCTGTCACTGGTCTGCTTACTGTCTAGAGTGTCATTATCTGCACACCGGCTAAGGTCTGTCACTGGTCTGCCCTATGTCAGGAGTCTCATTATCTGCTCACCAACTAAGGTCTCTCACTGGTCTGCTTAATTTCCGGAGTCTCGTTATCTGCTCACCAACTAAGGTCTGTCACTGGTCTGCCCTATATGTCAGGAGTCTCATTATCTGCACACCGGCTAAGGTCTATCACTGGTCTGCTTACTGTCAGGAGTCTCATTATCTGCACACCGACTAAGGTCTATCACTGGTCTGCCTACTGTCAGGAGTCTCATTATCTGCACACTGACTAAGGTCTGTTACTGGTCTGCCCTATGTCAGGAGTCTCATTATCTGCACACCAGCTAAGGTCTGTCACTGGTCTGCTTACTGTCTGGAGTGTCATTATCTGCACACCGGCTAAGGTCTGTCACTGGTCTGCCCTATGTCAGGAGTCTCATTATCTGCACACCGACTAAGGTCTGTCACTGGTCTGCCCTATGTCAGTAGTCTCATTATCTGTACACCAGCTAAGGTCTGTCAGTGGTCAGCCCTATGTCAGGAGTCTCATTATCTGTACACCGGCTAAGGTCTGTCACTGGTCTGCTTACTGTCAGGAGTCTCATTATCTGCACACCAGCTAAGGTCTATCACTGGTCTGCCTACTGTCAGGAGTCTCATTATCTGCACACTGACTAAGGTCTGTTGCTGGTCTGCCCTATGTCAGGAGTCTCATTATCTGCACACCAGCTAAGGTCTGTCACTGGTCTGCTTACTGTCTAGAGTGTCATTATCTGCACACCGGCTAAGGTCTGTCACTGGTCTGCCCTATGTCAGGAGTCTCATTATCTGCTCACCAACTAAGGTCTCTCACTGGTCTGCTTAATTTCCGGAGTCTCGTTATCTGCTCACCAACTAAGGTCTGTCACTGGTCTGCCCTATATGTCAGGAGTCTCATTATCTGCACACCGGCTAAGGTCTATCACTGGTCTGCTTACTGTCAGGAGTCTCATTATCTGCACACCGACTAAGGTCTATCACTGGTCTGCCTACTGTCAGGAGTCTCATTATCTGCACACTGACTAAGGTCTGTTACTGGTCTGCCCTATGTCAGGAGTCTCATTATCTGCACACCAGCTAAGGTCTGTCACTGGTCTGCTTACTGTCTGGAGTGTCATTATCTGCACACCGGCTAAGGTCTGTCACTGGTCTGCCCTATGTCAGGAGTCTCATTATCTGCACACCGACTAAGGTCTGTCACTGGTCTGCCCTATGTCAGTAGTCTCATTATCTGTACACCAGCTAAGGTCTGTCAGTGGTCAGCCCTATGTCAGGAGTCTCATTATCTGTACACCGGCTAAGGTCTGTCACTGGTCTGCTTACTGTCAGGAGTCTCATTATCTGCACACCAGCTAAGGTCTATCACTGGTCTGCCTACTGTCAGGAGTCTCATTATCTGCACACTGACTAAGGTCTGTTGCTGGTCTGCCCTATGTCAGGAGTCTCATTATCTGCACACCAGCTAAGGTCTGTCACTGGTCTGCTTACTGTCTAGAGTGTCATTATCTGCACACCGGCTAAGGTCTGTCACTGGTCTGCCCTATGTCAGGAGTCTCATTATCTGCTGACCAACTAAGGTCTCTCACTGGTCTGCTTAATTTCCGGAGTCTCGTTATCTGCTCACCAACTAAGGTCTGTCACTGGTCTGCCCTATATGTCAGGAGTCTCATTATCTGCACACCGGCTAAGGTCTATCACTGGTCTGCTTACTGTCAGGAGTCTCATTATCTGCACACCGACTAAGGTCTATCACTGGTCTGCCTACTGTCAGGAGTCTCATTATCTGCACACTGACTAAGGTCTGTTACTGGTCTGCCCTATGTCAGGAGTCTCATTATCTGCACACCAGCTAAGGTCTGTCACTGGTCTGCTTACTGTCTGGAGTGTCATTATCTGCACACCGGCTAAGGTCTGTCACTGGTCTGCCCTATGTCAGGAGTCTCATTATCTGCACACCGACTAAGGTCTGTCACTGGTCTGCCCTATGTCAGTAGTCTCATTATCTGTACACCAGCTAAGGTCTGTCAGTGGTCAGCCCTATGTCAGGAGTCTCATTATCTGTACACCGGCTAAGGTCTGTCACTGGTCTGCTTACTGTCAAGAGTCTCATTATCTGTACACCGACTAAGGTCTGTCACTGGTCTGCTTAATTTCCGGAGTCTCATTATCTGCACACCGGCTAAGGTCTGTCACTGGTCTGCTTACTGTCAGGAGTGTCATTATCTGTACACCGGCTAAGGTCTGTCACTGGTCTGCTTACTGTCAGGAGTCTCATTATCTGTACACCGACTAAGGTCTGTCACTGGTCTGCTTACTGTCAGGAGTCTCATTATCTGCACACCGACTAAGGTCTGTCACTGGTCTGCCTACTATCAGGAGTCGCATTATCTGCACACCGACTAACTTCTGTCACTGGTCTGCTTACTGTAAGGACTCTCATTATCTGCACACCGGCTAAGGTCTGTCACTGGTCTGCTTAATTTCCGGAGTCTCATTATCTGCACACCGGCTAAGGTCTGTCACTGGTCTGCTTACTGTCAAGAGTCTCATTATCTGTACACCGACTAAGGTCTGTCACTGGTCTGCTTACTGTCAGGAGTCTCATTATCTGCACACCGACTAAGGTCTGTCACTGGTCTGCTTACTGTCAGGAGTCTCATTATCTGCACACCGGCTAAGGTCTGTCACTGGTCTGCCCTATGTCAGGAGTCTCATTATCTGCACAGCGACTAAGGTCTGTCACTGGTCTGCCCTATGGCAGGAGTCTCATTATCTGCTCACCGACTAAGGTCTGTCACTGGTCTGCTTAATTTCCGGAGTCTCGTTATCTGCTCACCAACTAAGGTCTGTCACTGGTCTGCCCTATATCAGGAGTCTCATTATCTGCACACCGGCTAAGGTCTATCACTGGTCTGCTTACTGTCAGGAGTCTCATTATCTGCACACCGACTAAGGTCTGTCACTGGTCTGCTTAATGTCAGGAGTCTCGTTATCTGCTCACCGACTAAGGTCTGTCACTGGTCTGCCCTATGTCAGGAGTCTCGTTATCTGCACACCTGCTAAGGTCTATCACTGGTCTGCTTACTGTCAGGAGTCTCATTATCTGCACACTGACTAAGGTCTGTTACTGGTCTGCCCTATGTCAGGAGTCTCATTATCTGCACACCAGCTAAGGTCTGTCACTGGTCTGCTTACTGTCTGGAGTGTCATTATCTGCACACCGGCTAAGGTCTGTCACTGGTCTGCCCTATGTCAGGAGTCTCATTATCTGCTCACCGACTAAGGTCTGTCACTGGTCTGCTTAATTTCCGGAGTCTCGTTATCTGCTCACCAACTAAGGTCTGTCACTGGTCTGCCCTATGTCAGGAGTCTCATTATCTGCACACCGGCTAAGGTCTATCACTGGTCTGCTTACTATCAGGAGTCTCATTATCTGCACACCGACTAAGGTCTGTCACTGGTATGCTTAATGTCAAGAGTCTCGTTATCTGCTCACCGACTAAGGTCTGTCACTGGTCTGCCCTATGTCAGGAGTCTCGTTATCTGCACACCGGCTAAGGTCTATCACTGGTCTCCTTACTGTCAGGAGTCTCATTATCTGCACACCGACTAAGGTCTGTCACTGGTCTGCCTACTGTCAGGAGTCTCATTATCTGCACACTGACTAAGGTCTATTACTGGTCTGCCCTATGTCAGGAGTCTCATTATCTGCACATCAGCTAAGGTCTGTCACTGGTCTGCTTACTGTCAGGAGTCTCATTATCTGCACACTGACTAAGGTCTGTTACTGGTCTGCCCTATGTCAGGAGTCTCATTATCTGCACACCAGCTAAGGTCTGTCACTGGTCTGCTTACTGTCTGGAGTGTCATTATCTGCACACCGGCTAAGGTCTGTCACTGGTCTGCCCTATGTCAGGAGTCTCATTATCTGCTCACCGACTAAGGTCTGTCACTGGTCTGCTTAATTTCCGGAGTCTCGTTATCTGCTCACCAACTAAGGTCTGTCACTGGTCTGCCCTATGTCAGGAGTCTCATTATCTGCACACCGGCTAAGGTCTATCACTGGTCTGCTTACTATCAGGAGTCTCATTATCTGCACACCGACTAAGGTCTGTCACTGGTATGCTTAATGTCAAGAGTCTCGTTATCTGCTCACCGACTAAGGTCTGTCACTGGTCTGCCCTATGTCAGGAGTCTCGTTATCTGCACACCGGCTAAGGTCTATCACTGGTCTCCTTACTGTCAGGAGTCTCATTATCTGCACACCGACTAAGGTCTGTCACTGGTCTGCCTACTGTCAGGAGTCTCATTATCTGCACACTGACTAAGGTCTATTACTGGTCTGCCCTATGTCAGGAGTCTCATTATCTGCACATCAGCTAAGGTCTGTCACTGGTCTGCTTACTGTCTGGAGTGTCATTATCTGCACACTGGCTAAGGTCTGTCACTGGTCTGTCCTATGTCAGGAGTCTCATTATCTGCACACCGACTAAGGTCTGTCACTGGTCTGCTTACTGCCAGGAGTGTCATTATCTGTACACCGGCTAAGGTCTGTCACTGGTCTGCTCAATTTCCGGAGTCTCATTATCTGCACACCGGCTAAGGTCTGTCACTGGTCTGCTTACTGCCAGGAGTGTCATTATCTGTACACCGGCTAAGGTCTGTCACTGGTCTGCTTACTGTCAGGAGTCTCATTATCTGTACACCGACTAAGGTGTGTCACTGGTCTGCTTACTGTCAGGAGTCTCATTATCTGCACACCGACTATGGTCTGTCACTGGTCCGCCTACTGTCAGGAGTCGCATTATCTGCACACCGACTAAGGTCTGTCACTGGTCTGCTTACTGTCAGGAGTCTCATTATCTGTACACCGACTAAGGTCTGTCACTGGTCTGCTTACTGTCAGGAGTCTCATTATCTGCACACCGACTAAGGTCTGTCACTGGTCTGCCCTATGTCAGGAGTCTCATTATCTGCTCACCGACTAAGGTCTGTCACTGGTCTGCTTAATTTCCGGAGTCTCGTTATCTGCTCACCAACTAAGGTCTGTCACTGGTCTGCCCTATGTCAGGAGTCTCATTATCTGCACACCGACTAAGGTCTGTCACTGGTCGGCCCTATGTCAGGAGTCTCATGATCTGTTCACCGACTAAGGTCTATCACTGGTCTGCTTACTGTCAGGAGTCTCATTATCTGTACACCGACTAAGGTCTGTCACTGGTCTGCCTACTGTCAGGAGTCTCATTATCTGCACACTGACTAAGGTCTGTTGCTGGTCTGCCCTATGTCAGGAGTCTCATTATCTGCACACCAGCTAAGGTCTCTCACTGGTCTGCTTAATTTCCGGAGTCTCGTTATCTGCTCACCAACTAAGGTCTGTCACTGGTCTGCCCTATATGTCAGGAGTCTCATTATCTGCACACCGGCTAAGGTCTATCACTGGTCTGCTTACTGTCAGGAGTCTCATTATCTGCACACCGACTAAGGTCTATCACTGGTCTGCCTACTGTCAGGAGTCTCATTATCTGCACACTGACTAAGGTCTGTTGCTGGTCTGCCCTATGTCAGGAGTCTCATTATCTGCACACCAGCTAAGGTCTGTCACTGGTCTGCTTACTGTCTAGAGTGTCATTATCTGCACACCGGCTAAGGTCTGTCACTGGTCTGCCCTATGTCAGGAGTCTCATTATCTGCTCACCAACTAAGGTCTCTCACTGGTCTGCTTAATTTCCGGAGTCTCGTTATCTGCTCACCAACTAAGGTCTGTCACTGGTCTGCCCTATATGTCAGGAGTCTCATTATCTGCACACCGGCTAAGGTCTATCACTGGTCTGCTTACTGTCAGGAGTCTCATTATCTGCACACCGACTAAGGTCTATCACTGGTCTGCCTACTGTCAGGAGTCTCATTATCTGCACACTGACTAAGGTCTGTTACTGGTCTGCCCTATGTCAGGAGTCTCATTATCTGCACACCAGCTAAGGTCTGTCACTGGTCTGCTTACTGTCTGGAGTGTCATTATCTGCACACCGGCTAAGGTCTGTCACTGGTCTGCCCTATGTCAGGAGTCTCATTATCTGCACACCGACTAAGGTCTGTCACTGGTCTGCCCTATGTCAGTAGTCTCATTATCTGTACACCAGCTAAGGTCTGTCAGTGGTCAGCCCTATGTCAGGAGTCTCATTATCTGTACACCGGCTAAGGTCTGTCACTGGTCTGCTTACTGTCAGGAGTCTCATTATCTGCACACCAGCTAAGGTCTATCACTGGTCTGCCTACTGTCAGGAGTCTCATTATCTGCACACTGACTAAGGTCTGTTGCTGGTCTGCCCTATGTCAGGAGTCTCATTATCTGCACACCAGCTAAGGTCTGTCACTGGTCTGCTTACTGTCTAGAGTGTCATTATCTGCACACCGGCTAAGGTCTGTCACTGGTCTGCCCTATGTCAGGAGTCTCATTATCTGCTCACCAACTAAGGTCTCTCACTGGTCTGCTTAATTTCCGGAGTCTCGTTATCTGCTCACCAACTAAGGTCTGTCACTGGTCTGCCCTATATGTCAGGAGTCTCATTATCTGCACACCGGCTAAGGTCTATCACTGGTCTGCTTACTGTCAGGAGTCTCATTATCTGCACACCGACTAAGGTCTATCACTGGTCTGCCTACTGTCAGGAGTCTCATTATCTGCACACTGACTAAGGTCTGTTACTGGTCTGCCCTATGTCAGGAGTCTCATTATCTGCACACCAGCTAAGGTCTGTCACTGGTCTGCTTACTGTCTGGAGTGTCATTATCTGCACACCGGCTAAGGTCTGTCACTGGTCTGCCCTATGTCAGGAGTCTCATTATCTGCACACCGACTAAGGTCTGTCACTGGTCTGCCCTATGTCAGTAGTCTCATTATCTGTACACCAGCTAAGGTCTGTCAGTGGTCAGCCCTATGTCAGGAGTCTCATTATCTGTACACCGGCTAAGGTCTGTCACTGGTCTGCTTACTGTCAGGAGTCTCATTATCTGCACACCAGCTAAGGTCTGTCACTGGTCTGCTTACTGTCAGGAGTCTCATTATCTGCTCACTGACTAAGGTCTGTCACTGGTCTGCTTACTGTCAGGAGTCTCATTATCTGCTCACCGACTAAGGTCTGTCACTGGTCTGCCCTATGTCAGGAGTCTCATTATCTGTACACCGACTAAGGTCTGTCACTGGTCTGCTTACTGTCAGGAGTGTCATTATCTGCACACCGGCTAAGGTCTGTCACTGGTCTGCATACTGTCAGGAGTCTCATTATCTGCTCACCGACTAAGGTCTGTCACTGGTCTGCCCTATGTCAGGAGTCTCATTATCTGTACACCGGCTAAGGTCTGTCACTGGTCTGCCCTATGTCAGGAGTCTCATTATCTACTCACCGACTAAGGTCTGTCACTGGTCTGCTTACTGTCAGGAGTGTCATTATCTGTACACCGGCTAAGGTCTGTCACTGGTCTGCCCTATGTCAGGAGTCTCATTATCTACTCACCGACTAAGGTCTGTCACTGGTCTGCTTACTGTCAGGAGTGTCATTATCTGCACACCGGCTAAGGTCTGTCACTGGTCTGCTTACTGTCTGGAGTGTCATTATCTGCACACCGGCTAAGGTCTGTCACTGGTCTGCCCTATGTCAGGAGTCTCATTATCTGCTCACCGACTAAGGTCTGTCACTGGTCTGCTTAATGTCCGGAGTCTCGTTATCTGCTCACCAACTAAAGTCTGTCACTGGTCTGCCCTATGTCAGGAGTCTCATTATCTGCACACCGGCTAAGGTCTATCACTGGTCTGCTTACTGTCAGGAGTCTCATTATCTGCACACCGACTAAGGTCTGTCACTGGTCTGCTTAATGTCAGGAGTCTCGTTATCTGCTCACCGACTAAGGTCTGTCACTGGTCTGCCCTATGTCAGGAGTCTCGTTATCTGCACACCGGCTAAGGTCTATCACTGGTCTCCTTACTGTCAGGAGTCTCATTATCTGCACACCGACTAAGGTCTGTCACTGGTCTGCCTACTGTCAGGAGTCTCATTATCTGCACACTGACTAAGGTCTGTTACTGGTCTGCCCTATGTCAGGAGTCTCATTATCTGCACTCCATCTAAGGTCTGTCACTGGTCTGCTTACTGTCTGGAGTGTCATTATCTGCACACTGGCTAAGGTCTGTCACTGGTCTGTCCTTTGTCAGGAGTCTCATTATCTGCACACCGACTAAGTCTGTCACTGGTCTGCCCTATGTCAGTAGTCTCATTATCTGTACACTAGCTAAGGTCTGTCAGTGGTCAGCCCTATGTCAGGAGTGTCATTATCTGTACACCGGCTAAGGTCTGTCACTGGTCTGCTTACTGTCAGGAGTCTCATTATCTGCACACTGGCTAAGGTCTGTCACTGGTCTGCTCAATTTCCGGAGTCTCATTATCTGCACACCGGCTAAGGTCTGTCAGTGGTCTGCCTACTGTCAGGAGTGTCATTATCTGTACACCGGCTAAGGTCTGTCAGTGGTCTGCCTACTGTCATTAGTCGCATTATCTGTACACCGACTAAGGGGTGTCACTGGTCTGCTTACTGTCAGGAGTCTCATTATCTGTACACCGACTAAGGGGTGTCACTGGTCTGCTTACTGTCAGGAGTCTCATTATCTGCACACCGACTAAGGTCTGTCAGTGGTCTGCCTACTGTCAGGAGTCGCATTATCTGCACACCGACTAAGGTCTGTCACTGGTCTGCTTACTGTCAGGAGTCTCATTATCTGCACACCGGCTAAGGTCTCTCATTGGTCTGCTTACTGTCAGGAGTCTCATTATCTGCACACCGACTAAGGTCTGTCACTGGTCTGCCCTATGTCAGGAGTCTCATTATCTGCTCACCGACTAAGGTCTGTCACTGGTCTGCTTAATTTCCGGAGTCTCGTTATCTGCTCACCAACTAAGGTCTGTCACAGGTCTGCCCTATGTCAGGAGTCTCATTATCTGCACACCGACTAATGTCTGTCACTGGTCTGCCCTATGTCAGGAGTCTCATTATCTGCTCACCGACTAAGGTCTGTCACTGGTCTGCTTAATTTCCGGAGTCTCGTTATCTGCTCACCAACTAAGGTCTGTCACTGGTCTGCCCTATATCAGGAGTCTCGTTATCTGCACACCGACTAACGTCTATCACTGGTCTGCTTACTGTCAGGAGTCTCATTATCTGCACACCGACTAAGGTCTGTCACTGGTCTGCCTACTGTCAGGAGTCTCATTATCTGCACACTGACTAAGGTCTGTTGCTGGTCTGCCCTATGTCAGGAGTCTCATTATCTGCACACCAGCTAAGGTCTGTCACTGGTCTGCTTACTGTCTGGAGTGTCATTATCTGCACACCGGCTAAGGTCTGTCACTGGTCTGCTTACTGTCAGGAGTCTCATTATCTGCACACCGACTAAGGTCTGTCACTGGTCTGCCTACTGTCAGGAGTCTCATTATCTGCACACTGACTAAGGTCTGTTACTGGTCTGCCCTATGTCAGGAGTCTCATTATCTGCACACCAGCTAAGGTCTGTCACTGGTCTGCTTACTGTCTGGAGTGTCATTATCTGCACACCGGCTAAGGTCTGTCACTGGTCTGCCCTATGTCAGGAGTCTCATTATCTGCACACCGACTAAGGTCTGTCACTGGTCTGCTTACTGTCAGGAGTGTCATTATCTGTACACCGGCTAACGTCTGTCACTGGTCTGCTTACTGTCAAGAGTCTCATTATCTGTACACCGACTAAGGTCTGTCACTGGTCTGCTTACTGTCAGGAGTCTCATTATCTGCACACCGACTAATGTCTGTCACTGGTCTGCCTACTGTCAGGAGTCGCATTATCTGCACACCGACTAACGTCTGTCACTGGTCTGCTTACTGTCAGGAGTGTCATTATCTGTACACCGACTAAGGTCTGTCACTGGTCTGCTTACTGTCAGGAGTCTCATTATCTGCACACCGGCTAAGGTCTGTCACTGGTCTGCCCTATGTCAGGAGTCTTATTATCTGCACAGCGACTAAGGTCTGTCACTGGTCTGCCCTATGGCAGGAGTCTCATTATCTGCTCACCAACTAAGGTCTCTCACTGGTCTGCTTAATTTCCGGAGTCTCGTTATCTGCTCACCAACTAAGGTCTGTCACTGGTCTGCCCTATATGTCAGGAGTCTCATTATCTGCACACCGGCTAAGGTCTATCACTGGTCTGCTTACTGTCAGGAGTCTCATTATCTGCACACCGACTAAGGTCTGTCACTGGTCTGCCTACTGTCAGGAGTCTCATTATCTGCACACTGACTAAGGTCTGTTACTGGTCTGCCCTATGTCAGGAGTCTCATTATCTGCACACCAGCTAAGGTCTGTCACTGGTCTGCTTACTGTCTGGAGTGTCATTATCTGCACACCGGCTAAGGTCTGTCACTGGTCTGCCCTATGTCAGGAGTCTCATTATCTGCACACCGACTAAGGTCTGTCACTGGTCTGCTTACTGTCAGGAGTGTCATTATCTCTACACCGGCTAACGTCTGTCACTGGTCTGCTTACTGTCAAGAGTCTCATTATCTGTACACCGACTAAGGTCTGTCACTGGTCTGCTTACTGTCAGGAGTCTCATTATCTGCACACCGACTAAGGTCTGTCACTGGTCTGCCTACTGTCAGGAGTCGCATTATCTGCACACCGACTAACGTCTGTCACTGGTCTGCTTACTGTCAGGAGTCTCATTATCTGTACACCGACTAAGGTCTGTCACTGGTCTGCTTACTGTCAGGAGTCTCATTATCTGCACACCGGCTAAGGTCTGTCACTGGTCTGCCCTATGTCAGGAGTCTCATTATCTGCACAGCGACTAAGGTCTGTCACTGGTCTGCCCTATGGCAGGAGTCTCATTATCTGCTCACCGACTAAGGTCTGTCACTGGTCTGCCCTATGTCAGGAGTCTCATTATCTGCACACCAACTAAGGTCTGTCACTGGTCTGCCCTATATCAGGAGTCTCATTATCTGCACACCGGCTAAGGTCTATCACTGGTCTGCTTACTGTCAGGAGTCTCATTATCTGCACACCGACTAAGGTCTGTCACTGGTCTGCTTACTGTCTGGAGTGTCATTATCTGCACACCGGCTAAGGTCTGTCACTGGTCTGCCCTATGTCAGGAGTCTCATTATCTGCACACCGACTAAGGTCTGTCACTGGTCTGCCCTATGTCAGTAGTCTCATTATCTGTACACCAGCTAAGGTCTGTCAGTGGTCAGCCCTATGTCAGGAGTCTCATTATCTGTACACCGGCTAAGGTCTGTCACTGGTCTGCTTACTGTCAGGAGTCTCATTATCTGCTCACCGACTAAGGTCTGTCACTGGTCTGCCCTATGTCAGGAGTCTCATTATCTGTACACCGACTAAGGTCTGTCACTGGTCTGCTTACTGTCAGGAGTGTCATTATCTGCACACCGGCTAAGGTCTGTCACTGGTCTGCTTACTGTCAGGAGTCTCATTATCTGCTCACCGACTAAGCTCTGTCACTGGTCTGCCCTATGTCAGGAGTCTCATTATCTGTACACCGGCTAAGGTCTGTCACTGGTCTGCCCTATGTCAGGAGTCTCATTATCTACTCACCGACTAAGGTCTGTCACTGGTCTGCTTACTGTCAGGAGTGTCATTATCTGTACACCGGCTAAGGTCTGTCACTGGTCTGCCCTATGTCAGGAGTCTCATTATCTACTCACCGACTAAGGTCTGTCACTGGTCTGCTTACTGTCAGGAGTGTCATTATCTGCACACCGGCTAAGGTCTGTCACTGGTCTGCTTACTGTCTGGAGTGTCATTATCTGCACACCGGCTAAGGTCTGTCACTGGTCTGCCCTATGTCAGGAGTCTCATTATCTGCTCACCGACTAAGGTCTGTCACTGGTCTGCTTAATTTCCGGAGTCTCGTTATCTGCTCACCAACTAAGGTCTGTCACTGGTCTGCCCTATGTCAGGAGTGTCATTATCTGCACACCGGCTAAGGTCTATCACTGGTCTGCTTACTGTCAGGAGTCTCATTATCTGCACACCGACTAAGGTCTGTCACTGGTCTGCTTAATGTCAGGAGTCTCGTTATCTGCTCACCGACTAAGGTCTGTCACTGGTGTGCCCTATGTCAGGAGTCTCGTTATCTGCACACCAGCTAAGGTCTGTTACTGGTCTGCCTACTGTCAGGAGTCTCATTATCTGCACACTGACTAAGGTCTGTTACTGGTCTGCCCTATGTCAGGAGTCTCATTATCTGCACACCAGCTAAGGTCTGTCACTGGTCTGCTTACTGTCTGGAGTGTCATTATCTGCACACTGGCTAAGGTCTGTCACTGGTCTGTCCTATGTCAGGAGTCTCATTATCTGCACACCGACTAAGGTCTGTCACTGGTCTGCCCTATGTCAGTAGTCTCATTATCTGTACACTAGCTAAGGTCTGTCAGTGGTCAGCCCTATGTCAGGAGTGTCATTATCTGTACACCGGCTAAGGTCTGTCACTGGTCTGCTTACTGTCAGGAGTCTCATTATCTGCACACCGGCTAAGGTCTGTCACTGGTCTGCTCAATTTCCGGAGTCTCATTATCTGCACACCGGCTAAGGTCTGTCACTGGTCTGCTTACTGCCAGGAGTGTCATTATCTCTACACCGGCTAAGGTCTGTCACTGGTCTGCTTACTGTCAGGAGTCTCATTATCTGTACACCGACTAAGGGGTGTCACTGGTCTGCTTACTGTCAGGAGTCTCATTATCTGCACACCGACTAAGGTCTGTCAGTGGTCTGCCTACTGTCAGGAGTCGCATTATCTGCACACCGACTAAGGTCTGTCACTGGTCTGCTTACTGTCAGGAGTCTCATTATCTGCACACCGGCTAAGGTCTGTCATTGGTCTGCTTACTGTCAGGAGTCTCATTATCTGCACACCGACTAAGGTCTGTCACTGGTCTGCCCTATGTCAGGAGTCTCATTATCTGCTCACCGACTAAGGTCTGTCACTGGTCTGCTTAATTTCCGGAGTCTCGTTATCTGCTCACCAACTAAGGTCTGTCACAGGTCTGCCCTATGTCAGGAGTCTCATTATCTGCACACCGGCTAAGGTCTATCACTGGTCTGCTTACTGTCAGGAGTCTCATTATCTGCACACCGACTAAGGTCTGTCACTGGTCTGCTTAATGTCAGGAGTCTCGTTATCTGCTCACCGACTAAGGTCTGTCACTGGTCTGCCCTATGTCAGGAGTCTCGTTATCTGCACACCGGCTAAGGTCTATCACTGGTCTCCTTACTGTCAGGAGTCTCATTATCTGCACACCGACTAAGGTCTGTCACTGGTCTGCCTACTGTCAGGAGTCTCATTATCTGCACACTGACTAAGGTCTGTTACTGGTCTGCCCTATGTCAGGAGTCTCATTATCTGCACTCCAGCTAAGGTCTGTCACTGGTCTGCTTACTGTCTGGAGTGTCATTATCTGCACACTGGCTAAGGTCTGTCACTGGTCTGTCCTTTGTCAGGAGTCTCATTATCTGCACACCGACTAAGGTCTGTCACTGGTCTGCCCTATGTCAGTAGTCTCATTATCTGTACACTAGCTAAGGTCTGTCAGTGGTCAGCCCTATGTCAGGAGTGTCATTATCTGTACACCGGCTAAGGTCTGTCACTGGTCTGCTTACTGTCAGGAGTTTCATTATCTGCACACCGGCTAAGGTCTGTCACTGGTCTGCTCAATTTCCGGAGTGTCATTATCTGCACACCGGCTAAGGTCTGTCACTGGTCTGCTTACTGCCAGGAGTGTCATTATCTGTACACCGGCTAAGGTCTGTCAGTGGTCTGCCTACTGTCAGGAGTCGCATTATCTGTACACCGACTAAGGGGTGTCACTGGTCTAATTACTGTCAGGAGTCTCATTATCTGTACACCGACTAAGGGGTGTCACTGGTCTGCTTACTGTCAGGAGTCTCATTATCTGCACACCGACTAAGGTCTGTCAGTGGTCTGCCTACTGTCAGGAGTCGCATTATCTGCACACCGACTAAGGTCTGTCACTGGTCTGCTTACTGTCAGGAGTCTCATTATCTGCACACCGGCTAAGGTCTGTCACTGGTCTGCCCTATGTCAGGAGTCTCATTATCTGCACAGCGACTAAGGTCTGTCACTGGTCTGCCCTATGGCAGGAGTCTCATTATCTGCTCACCGACTAAGGTCTGTCACTGGTCTGCTTAATTTCCGGAGTCTCGTTATCTGCTCACCAACTAAGGTCTGTCACTGGTCTGCCCTATATCAGGAGTCTCATTATCTGCACACCGGCTAAGGTCTATCACTGGTCTGCTTACTGTCAGGAGTCTCATTATCTGCACACCGACTAAGGTCTGTCACTGGTCTGCTTACTGTCTGGAGTGTCATTATCTGCACACCGGCTAAGGTCTGTCACTGGTCTGCCCTATGTCAGGAGTCTCATTATCTGCACACCGACTAAGGTCTGTCACTGGTCTGCCCTATGTCAGTAGTCTCATTATCTGTACACCAGCTAAGGTCTGTCAGTGGTCAGCCCTATGTCAGGAGTCTCATTATCTGTACACCGGCTAAGGTCTGTCACTGGTCTGCTTACTGTCAGGAGTCTCATTATCTGCACACCAGCTAAGGTCTGTCACTGGTCTGCTTACTGTCAGGAGTCTCATTATCTGCTCACTGACTAAGGTCTGTCACTGGTCTGCTTACTGTCAGGAGTCTCATTATCTGCTCACCGACTAAGGTCTGTCACTGGTCTGCCCTATGTCAGGAGTCTCATTATCTGTACACCGACTAAGGTCTGTCACTGGTCTGCTTACTGTCAGGAGTGTCATTATCTGCACACCGGCTAAGGTCTGTCACTGGTCTGCTTACTGTCAGGAGTCTCATTATCTGCTCACCGACTAAGGTCTGTCACTGGTCTGCCCTATGTCAGGAGTCTCATTATCTGTACACCGGCTAAGGTCTGTCACTGGTCTGCCCTATGTCAGGAGTCTCATTATCTGCACACCGGCTAAGGTCTGTCACTGGTCTGCCCTATGTCAGGAGTCTCATTATCTGCTCACCGACTAAGGTCTGTCACTGGTCTGCTTAATTTCCGGAGTCTCGTTATCTGCTCACCAACTAAGGTCTGTCACTGGTCTGCCCTATGTCAGGAGTCTCATTATCTGCACACCGGCTAAGGTCTATCACTGGTCTGCTTACTGTCAGGAGTCTCATTATCTGCACACCGACTAAGGTCTGTCACTGGTCTGCTTAATGTCAGGAGTCTCGTTATCTGCTCACCGACTAAGGTCTGTCACTGGTGTGCCCTATGTCAGGAGTCTCGTTATCTGCACACCGGCTAAGGTCTAGCACTGGTCTCCTTACTGTCAGGAGTCTCATTATCTGCACACCGACTAAGGTCTGTCACTGGTCTGCCTACTGTCAGGAGTCTCATTATCTGCACACTGACTAAGGTCTGTTACTGGTCTGCCCTATGTCAGGAGTCTCATTATCTGCACACCAGCTAAGGTCTGTCACTGGTCTGCTTACTGTCTGGAGTGTCATTATCTGCACACTGGCTAAGGTCTGTCACTGGTCTGTCCTATGTCAGGAGTCTCATTATCTGCACACCGACTAAGGTCTGTCACTGGTCTGCCCTATGTCAGTAGTCTCATTATCTGTACACTAGCTAAGGTCTGTCAGTGGTCAGCCCTATGTCAGGAGTGTCATTATCTGTACACCGGCTAAGGTCTGTCACTGGTCTGCTTACTGTCAGGAGTCTCATTATCTGCACACCGGCTAAGGTCTGTCACTGGTCTGCTCAATTTCCGGAGTCTCATTATCTGCACACCGGCTAAGGTCTGTCACTGGTCTGCTCTATGTCAGGAGTCTCATTATCTGTACACCGGCTAAGGTCTGTCACTGGTCTGCTTACTGTCAGGAGTCTCATTATCTGTACACCGACTAAGGGGTGTCACTGGTCTGCTTACTGTCAGGAGTCTCATTATCTGCACACCGACTAAGGTCTGTCAGTGGTCTGCCTACTGTCAGGAGTCGCATTATCTGCACACCGACTAAGGTCTGTCACTGGTCTGCTTACTGTCAGGAGTCTCATTATCTGCACACCGGCTAAGGTCTGTCATTGGTCTGCTTACTGTCAGGAGTCTCATTATCTGCACACCGACTAAGGTCTGTCACTGGTCTGCCCTATGTCAGGAGTCTCATTATCTGCTCACCGACTAAGGTCTGTCACTGGTCTGCTTAATTTCCGGAGTCTCGTTATCTGCTCACCAACTAAGTTCTGTCACAGGTCTGCCCTATGTCAGGAGTCTCATTATCTGCACACCGGCTAAG
Source organism: Lampris megalopsis (assembly GCA_022114975.2). Taxonomy (NCBI): domain Eukaryota; kingdom Metazoa; phylum Chordata; class Actinopteri; order Lampriformes; family Lampridae; genus Lampris; species Lampris megalopsis. Next base: position 248,940 of record JAJHIY020000661.1, read on the forward strand.
GTCTATCACTGGTCTGCTTACTGTCAGGAGTCTCATTATCTGCACACCGACTAAGGTCTGTCACTGGTCTGCTTAATGTCAGGAGTCTCGTTATCTGCTCACCGACTAAGGTCTGTCACTGGTCTGCCCTATGTCAGGAGTCTCGTTATCTGCACACCGGCTAAGGTCTATCACTGGTCTCCTTACTGTCAGGAGTCTCATTATCTGCACACCGACTAAGGTCTGTCACTGGTCTGCCTACTGTCAGGAGTCTCATTATCTGCACACTGACTAAGGTCTGTTACTGGTCTGCCCTATGTCAGGAGTCTCATTATCTGCACTCCAGCTAAGGTCTGTCACTGGTCTGCTTACTGTCTGGAGTGTCATTATCTGCACACTGGCTAAGGTCTGTCACTGGTCTGTCCTTTGTCAGGAGTCTCATTATCTGCACACCGACTAAGGTCTGTCACTGGTCTGCCCTATGTCAGTAGTCTCATTATCTGTACACTAGCTAAGGTCTGTCAGTGGTCAGCCCTATGTCAGGAGTGTCATTATCTGTACACCGGCTAAGGTCTGTCACTGGTCTGCTTACTGTCAGGAGTCTCATTATCTGCACACCGGCTAAGGTCTGTCACTGGTCTGCTCAATTTCCGGAGTGTCATTATCTGCACACCGGCTAAGGTCTGTCACTGGTCTGCTTACTGCCAGGAGTGTCATTATCTGTACACCGGCTAAGGTCTGTCAGTGGTCTGCCTACTGTCAGGAGTCGCATTATCTGTACACCGACTAAGGGGTGTCACTGGTCTAATTACTGTCAGGAGTCTCATTATCTGTACACCGACTAAGGGGTGTCACTGGTCTGCTTACTGTCAGGAGTCTCATTATCTGCACACCGACTAAGGTCTGTCAGTGGTCTGCCTACTGTCAGGAGTCGCATTATCTGCACACCGACTAAGGTCTGTCACTGGTCTGCCCTATGTCAGGAGTCTCATTATCTGCTCACCGACTAAGGTCTGTCACTGGTCTGCTTAATTTCCGGAGTCTCGTTATCTGCTCACCAACTAAGGTCTGTCACAGGTCTGCCCTATGTCAGGAGTCTCATTATCTGCACACCGGCTAAGGTCTATCACTGGTCTGCTTACTGTCAGGAGTCTCATTATCTGCACACCGACTAAGGTCTGTCACTGGTCTGCTTAATGTCAGGAGTCTCGTTATCTGCTCACCGACTAAGGTCTGTCACTGGTCTGCCCTATGTCAGGAGTCTCGTTATCTGCACACCGGCTAAGGTCTATCACTGGTCTCCTTACTGTCAGGAGTCTCATTATCTGCACACCGACTAAGGTCTGTCACTGGTCTGCCTACTGTCAGGAGTCTCATTATCTGCACACTGACTAAGGTCTGTTACTGGTCTGCCCTATGTCAGGAGTCTCATTATCTGCACTCCAGCTAAGGTCTGTCACTGGTCTGCTTACTGTCTGGAGTGTCATTATCTGCACACTGGCTAAGGTCTGTCACTGGTCTGTCCTTTGTCAGGAGTCTCATTATCTGCACACCGACTAAGGTCTGTCACTGGTCTGCCCTATGTCAGTAGTCTCATTATCTGTACACTAGCTAAGGTCTGTCAGTGGTCAGCCCTATGTCAGGAGTGTCATTATCTGTACACCGGCTAAGGTCTGTCACTGGTCTGCTTACTGTCAGGAGTCTCATTATCTGCACACCGGCTAAGGTCTGTCACTGGTCTGCTCAATTTCCGGAGTGTCATTATCTGCACACCGGCTAAGGTCTGTCACTGGTCTGCTTACTGCCAGGAGTGTCATTATCTGTACACCGGCTAAGGTCTGTCAGTGGTCTGCCTACTGTCAGGAGTCGCATTATCTGTACACCGACTAAGGGGTGTCACTGGTCTAATTACTGTCAGGAGTCTCATTATCTGTACACCGACTAAGGGGTGTCACTGGTCTGCTTACTGTCAGGAGTCTCATTATCTGCACACCGACTAAGGTCTGTCAGTGGTCTGCCTACTGTCAGGAGTCGCATTATCTGCACACCGACTAAGGTCTGTCACTGGTCTGCTTACTGTCAGGAGTCTCATTATCTGCACACCGGCTAAGGTCTCTCATTGGTCTGCTTACTGTCAGGAGTCTCATTATCTGCACACCGACTAAGGTCTGTCACTGGTCTGCCCTATGTCAGGAGTCTCATTATCTGCTCACCGACTAAGGTCTGTCACTGGTCTGCTTAATTTCCGGAGTCTCGTTATCTGCTCACCAACTAAGGTCTGTCACAGGTCTGCCCTATGTCAGGAGTCTCATTATCTGCACACCGACTAATGTCTGTCACTGGTCTGCCCTATGTCAGGAGTCTCATTATCTGCTCACCGACTAAGGTCTGTCACTGGTCTGCTTAATTTCCGGAGTCTCGTTATCTGCTCACCAACTAAGGTCTGTCACTGGTCTGCCCTATATCAGGAGTCTCGTTATCTGCACACCGACTAAGGTCTATCACTGGTCTGCTTACTGTCAGGAGTCTCATTATCTGCACACCGACTAAGGTCTGTCACTGGTCTGCCTACTGTCAGGAGTCTCATTATCTGCACGCTGACTAAGGTCTGTTGCTGGTCTGCCCTATGTCAGGAGTCTCATTATCTGCACACCGGCTAAGGTCTATCACTGGTCTGCTTACTGTCAGGAGTCTCATTATCTGCACACCGACTAAGGTCTGTCACTGGTCTGCTTAATGTCAGGAGTCTCGTTATCTGCTCACCGACTAAGGTCTGTCACTGGTGTGCCCTATGTCAGGAGTCTCGTTATCTGCACACCGGCTAAGGTCTAGCACTGGTCTCCTTACTGTCAGGAGTCTCATTATCTGCACACCGACTAAGGTCTGTCACTGGTCTGCCTACTGTCAGGAGTCTCATTATCTGCACACTGACTAAGGTCTGTTACTGGTCTGCCCTATGTCAGGAGTCTCATTATCTGCACACCAGCTAAGGTCTGTCACTGGTCTGCTTACTGTCTGGAGTGTCATTATCTGCACACTGGCTAAGGTCTGTCACTGGTCTGTCCTATGTCAGGAGTCTCATTATCTGCACACCGACTAAGGTCTGTCACTGGTCTGCCCTATGTCAGTAGTCTCATTATCTGTACACTAGCTAAGGTCTGTCAGTGGTCAGCCCTATGTCAGGAGTGTCATTATCTGTACACCGGCTAAGGTCTGTCACTGGTCTGCTTACTGTCAGGAGTCTCATTATCTGCACACCGGCTAAGGTCTGTCACTGGTCTGCTCAATTTCCGGAGTCTCATTATCTGCACACCGGCTAAGGTCTGTCACTGGTCTGCTTACTGCCAGGAGTGTCATTATCTGTACACCGGCTAAGGTCTGTCACTGGTCTGCTTACTGTCAGGAGTCTCATTATCTGTACACCGACTAAGGGGTGTCACTGGTCTGCTTACTGTCAGGAGTCTCATTATCTGCACACCGACTAAGGTCTGTCAGTGGTCTGCCTACTGTCAGGAGTCGCATTATCTGCACACCGACTAAGGTCTGTCACTGGTCTGCTTACTGTCAGGAGTCTCATTATCTGCACACCGGCTAAGGTCTGTCATTGGTCTGCTTACTGTCAGGAGTCTCATTATCTGCACACCGACTAAGGTCTGTCACTGGTCTGCCCTATGTCAGGAGTCTCATTATCTGCTCACCGACTAAGGTCTGTCACTGGTCTGCTTAATTTCCGGAGTCTCGTTATCTGCTCACCAACTAAGGTCTGTCACAGGTCTGCCCTATGTCAGGAGTCTCATTATCTGCACACCGGCTAAGGTCTATCACTGGTCTGCTTACTGTCAGGAGTCTCATTATCTGCACACCGACTAAGGTCTGTCACTGGTCTGCTTAATGTCAGGAGTCTCGTTATCTGCTCACCGACTAAGGTCTGTCACTGGTGTGCCCTATGTCAGGAGTCTCGTTATCTGCACACCGGCTAAGGTCTAGCACTGGTCTCCTTACTGTCAGGAGTCTCATTATCTGCACACCGACTAAGGTCTGTCACTGGTCTGCCTACTGTCAGGAGTCTCATTATCTGCACACTGACTAAGGTCTGTTACTGGTCTGCCCTATGTCAGGAGTCTCATTATCTGCACTCCAGCTAAGGTCTGTCACTGGTCTGCTTACTGTCTGGAGTGTCATTATCTGCACACTGGCTAAGGTCTGTCACTGGTCTGTCCTTTGTCAGGAGTCTCATTATCTGCACACCGACTAAGGTCTGTCACTGGTCTGCCCTATGTCAGTAGTCTCATTATCTGTACACTAGCTAAGGTCTGTCACTGGTCTGCCCTATGTCAGGAGTGTCATTATCTGTACACCGGCTAAGGTCTGTCACTGGTCTGCTTACTGTCAGGAGTCTCATTATCTGCACACCGGCTAAGGTCTGTCACTGGTCTGCTCAATTTCCGGAGTCTCATTATCTGCACACCGGCTAAGGTCTGTCACTGGTCTGCTTACTGCCAGGAGTGTCATTATCTGTACACCGGCTAAGGTCTGTCAGTGGTCTGCCTACTGTCAGGAATCGCATTATCTGTACACCGACTAAGGGGTGTCACTGGTCTAATTACTGTCAGGAGTCTCATTATCTGTACACCGACTAAGGGGTGTCACTGGTCTGCTTACTGTCAGGAGTCTCATTATCTGCACACCGACTAAGGTCTGTCAGTGGTCTGCCTACTGTCAGGAGTCGCATTATCTGCACACCGACTAAGGTCTGTCACTGGTCTGCTTACTGTCAGGAGTCTCATTATCTGCACACCGGCTAAGGTCTCTCATTGGTCTGCTTACTGTCAGGAGTCTCATTATCTGCACACCGACTAAGGTCTGTCACTGGTCTGCCCTATGTCAGGAGTCTCGTTATCTGCTCACCGACTAAGGTCTGTCACTGGTCTGCTTAATTTCCGGAGTCTCGTTATCTGCTCACCAACTAAGGTCTGTCACAGGTCTGCCCTATGTCAGGAGTCTCATTATCTGCACACCGACTAATGTCTGTCACTGGTCTGCCCTATGTCAGGAGTCTCATTATCTGCTCACCGACTAAGGTCTGTCACTGGTCTGCTTAATTTCCGGAGTCTCGTTATCTGCTCACCAACTAAGGTCTGTCACTGGTCTGCCCTATATCAGGAGTCTCGTTATCTGCACACCGACTAAGGTCTATCACTGGTCTGCTTACTGTCAGGAGTCTCATTATCTGCACACCGACTAAGGTCTGTCACTGGTCTGCCTACTGTCAGGAGTCTCATTATCTGCACACTGACTAAGGTCTGTTGCTGGTCTGCCCTATGTCAGGAGTCTCATTATCTGCACACCAGCTAAGGTCTGTCACTGGTCTGCTTACTGTCTGGAGTGTCATTATCTGCACACCGGCTAAGGTCTGTCACTGGTCTGCTTACTGTCAGGAGTCTCATTATCTGCACACCGACTAAGGTCTGTCACTGGTCTGCCTACTGTCAGGAGTCTCATTATCTGCACACTGACTAAGGTCTGTTACTGGTCTGCTCAATTTCCGGAGTCTCATTATCTGCACACCGGCTAAGGTCTGTCACTGGTCTGCTTACTGTCTGGAGTGTCATTATCTGCACACCGGCTAAGGTCTGTCACTGGTCTGCCCTTTGTCAGGAGTCTCATTATCTGCACACCGACTAAGGTCTGTCACTGGTCTGCTTACTGTCAGGAGTGTCATTATCTGTACACCGGCTAACGTCTGTCACTGGTCTGCTTACTGTCAAGAGTCTCATTATCTGTACACCGACTAAGGTCTGTCACTGGTCTGCTTACTGTCAGGAGTCTCATTATCTGCACACCGACTAAGGTCTGTCACTGGTCTGCCTACTGTCAGGAGTCGCATTATCTGCACACCGACTAACGTCTGTCACTGGTCTGCTTACTGTCAGGAGTCTCATTATCTGTACACCGACTAAGGTCTGTCACTGGTCTGCTTACTGTCAGGAGTCTCATTATCTGCACACCGGCTAAGGTCTGTCACTGGTCTGCCCTATGTCAGGAGTCTTATTATCTGCACAGCGACTAAGGTCTGTCACTGGTCTGCCCTATGGCAGGAGTCTCATTATCTGCTCACCAACTAAGGTCTCTCACTGGTCTGCTTAATTTCCGGAGTCTCGTTATCTGCTCACCAACTAAGGTCTGTCACTGGTCTGCCCTATATCAGGAGTCTCGTTATCTGCACACCGACTAAGGTCTATCACTGGTCTGCTTACTGTCAGGAGTCTCATTATCTGCACACCGACTAAGGTCTGTCACTGGTCTGCCTACTGTCAGGAGTCTCATTATCTGCACGCTGACTAAGGTCTGTTGCTGGTCTGCCCTATGTCAGGAGTCTCATTATCTGCACACCGGCTAAGGTCTATCACTGGTCTGCTTACTGTCAGGAGTCTCATTATCTGCACACCGACTAAGGTCTGTCACTGGTCTGCTTAATGTCAGGAGTCTCGTTATCTGCTCACCGACTAAGGTCTGTCACTGGTGTGCCCTATGTCAGGAGTCTCGTTATCTGCACACCGGCTAAGGTCTAGCACTGGTCTCCTTACTGTCAGGAGTCTCATTATCTGCACACCGACTAAGGTCTGTCACTGGTCTGCCTACTGTCAGGAGTCTCATTATCTGCACACTGACTAAGGTCTGTTACTGGTCTGCCCTATGTCAGGAGTCTCATTATCTGCACACCAGCTAAGGTCTGTCACTGGTCTGCTTACTGTCTGGAGTGTCATTATCTGCACACTGGCTAAGGTCTGTCACTGGTCTGTCCTATGTCAGGAGTCTCATTATCTGCACACCGACTAAGGTCTGTCACTGGTCTGCCCTATGTCAGTAGTCTCATTATCTGTACACTAGCTAAGGTCTGTCAGTGGTCAGCCCTATGTCAGGAGTGTCATTATCTGTACACCGGCTAAGGTCTGTCACTGGTCTGCTTACTGTCAGGAGTCTCATTATCTGCACACCGGCTAAGGTCTGTCACTGGTCTGCTCAATTTCCGGAGTCTCATTATCTGCACACCGGCTAAGGTCTGTCACTGGTCTGCTTACTGCCAGGAGTGTCATTATCTGTACACCGGCTAAGGTCTGTCACTGGTCTGCTTACTGTCAGGAGTCTCATTATCTGTACACCGACTAAGGGGTGTCACTGGTCTGCTTACTGTCAGGAGTCTCATTATCTGCACACCGACTAAGGTCTGTCAGTGGTCTGCCTACTGTCAGGAGTCGCATTATCTGCACACCGACTAAGGTCTGTCACTGGTCTGCTTACTGTCAGGAGTCTCATTATCTGCACACCGGCTAAGGTCTCTCATTGGTCTGCTTACTGTCAGGAGTCTCATTATCTGCACACCGACTAAGGTCTGTCACTGGTCTGCCCTATGTCAGGAGTCTCATTATCTGCTCACCGACTAAGGTCTGTCACTGGTCTGCTTAATTTCCGGAGTCTCGTTATCTGCTCACCAACTAAGGTCTGTCACAGGTCTGCCCTATGTCAGGAGTCTCATTATCTGCACACCGGCTAAGGTCTATCACTGGTCTGCTTACTGTCAGGAGTCTCATTATCTGCACACCGACTAAGGTCTGTCACTGGTCTGCTTAATGTCAGGAGTCTCGTTATCTGCTCACCGACTAAGGTCTGTCACTGGTGTGCCCTATGTCAGGAGTCTCGTTATCTGCACACCGGCTAAGGTCTAGCACTGGTCTCCTTACTGTCAGGAGTCTCATTATCTGCACACCGACTAAGGTCTGTCACTGGTCTGCCTACTGTCAGGAGTCTCATTATCTGCACACTGACTAAGGTCTGTTACTGGTCTGCCCTATGTCAGGAGTCTCATTATCTGCACTCCAGCTAAGGTCTGTCACTGGTCTGCTTACTGTCTGGAGTGTCATTATCTGCACACTGGCTAAGGTCTGTCACTGGTCTGTCCTTTGTCAGGAGTCTCATTATCTGCACACCGACTAAGGTCTGTCACTGGTCTGCCCTATGTCAGTAGTCTCATTATCTGTACACTAGCTAAGGTCTGTCAGTGGTCAGCCCTATGTCAGGAGTGTCATTATCTGTACACCGGCTAAGGTCTGTCACTGGTCTGCTTACTGTCAGGAGTCTCATTATCTGCACACCGGCTAAGGTCTGTCACTGGTCTGCTCAATTTCCGGAGTCTCATTATCTGCACACCGGCTAAGGTCTGTCACTGGTCTGCTTACTGCCAGGAGTGTCATTATCTGTACACCGGCTAAGGTCTGTCAGTGGTCTGCCTACTGTCAGGAATCGCATTATCTGTACACCGACTAAGGGGTGTCACTGGTCTAATTACTGTCAGGAGTCTCATTATCTGTACACCGACTAAGGGGTGTCACTGGTCTGCTTACTGTCAGGAGTCTCATTATCTGCACACCGACTAAGGTCTGTCAGTGGTCTGCCTACTGTCAGGAGTCGCATTATCTGCACACCGACTAAGGTCTGTCACTGGTCTGCTTACTGTCAGGAGTCTCATTATCTGCACACCGACTAAGGTCTGTCACTGGTCTGCTTACTGTCAGGAGTCTCATTATCTGCACACCGACTAAGGTCTGTCACTGGTCTGCCTACTGTCAGGAGTCGCATTATCTGCACACCGACTAACGTCTGTCACTGGTCTGCTTACTGTCAGGAGTCTCATTATCTGTACACCGACTAAGGTCTGTCACTGGTCTGCTTACTGTCAGGAGTCTCATTATCTGCACACCGGCTAAGGTCTGTCACTGGTCTGCCCTATGTCAGGAGTCTTATTATCTGCACAGCGACTAAGGTCTGTCACTGGTCTGCCCTATGGCAGGAGTCTCATTATCTGCTCACCAACTAAGGTCTCTCACTGGTCTGCTTAATTTCCGGAGTCTCGTTATCTGCTCACCAACTAAGGTCTGTCACTGGTCTGCCCTATATCAGGAGTCTCGTTATCTGCACACCGACTAAGGTCTATCACTGGTCTGCTTACTGTCAGGAGTCTCATTATCTGCACACCGACTAAGGTCTGTCACTGGTCTGCCTACTGTCAGGAGTCTCATTATCTGCACGCTGACTAAGGTCTGTTGCTGGTCTGCCCTATGTCAGGAGTCTCATTATCTGCACACCGGCTAAGGTCTATCACTGGTCTGCTTACTGTCAGGAGTCTCATTATCTGCACACCGACTAAGGTCTGTCACTGGTCTGCTTAATGTCAGGAGTCTCGTTATCTGCTCACCGACTAAGGTCTGTCACTGGTGTGCCCTATGTCAGGAGTCTCGTTATCTGCACACCGGCTAAGGTCTAGCACTGGTCTCCTTACTGTCAGGAGTCTCATTATCTGCACACCGACTAAGGTCTGTCACTGGTCTGCCTACTGTCAGGAGTCTCATTATCTGCACACTGACTAAGGTCTGTTACTGGTCTGCCCTATGTCAGGAGTCTCATTATCTGCACACCAGCTAAGGTCTGTCACTGGTCTGCTTACTGTCTGGAGTGTCATTATCTGCACACTGGCTAAGGTCTGTCACTGGTCTGTCCTATGTCAGGAGTCTCATTATCTGCACACCGACTAAGGTCTGTCACTGGTCTGCCCTATGTCAGTAGTCTCATTATCTGTACACTAGCTAAGGTCTGTCAGTGGTCAGCCCTATGTCAGGAGTGTCATTATCTGTACACCGGCTAAGGTCTGTCACTGGTCTGCTTACTGTCAGGAGTCTCATTATCTGCACACCGGCTAAGGTCTGTCACTGGTCTGCTCAATTTCCGGAGTCTCATTATCTGCACACCGGCTAAGGTCTGTCACTGGTCTGCTTACTGCCAGGAGTGTCATTATCTGTACACCGGCTAAGGTCTGTCACTGGTCTGCTTACTGTCAGGAGTCTCATTATCTGTACACCGACTAAGGGGTGTCACTGGTCTGCTTACTGTCAGGAGTCTCATTATCTGCACACCGACTAAGGTCTGTCAGTGGTCTGCCTACTGTCAGGAGTCGCATTATCTGCACACCGACTAAGGTCTGTCACTGGTCTGCTTACTGTCAGGAGTCTCATTATCTGCACACCGGCTAAGGTCTGTCATTGGTCTGCTTACTGTCAGGAGTCTCATTATCTGCACACCGACTAAGGTCTGTCACTGGTCTGCCCTATGTCAGGAGTCTCATTATCTGCTCACCGACTAAGGTCTGTCACTGGTCTGCTTAATTTCCGGAGTCTCGTTATCTGCTCACCAACTAAGGTCTGTCACAGGTCTGCCCTATGTCAGGAGTCTCATTATCTGCACACCGGCTAAGGTCTATCACTGGTCTGCTTACTGTCAGGAGTCTCATTATCTGCACACCGACTAAGGTCTGTCACTGGTCTGCTTAATGTCAGGAGTCTCGTTATCTGCTCACCGACTAAGGTCTGTCACTGGTGTGCCCTATGTCAGGAGTCTCGTTATCTGCACACAGGCTAAGGTCTAGCACTGGTCTCCTTACTGTCAGGAGTCTCATTATCTGCACACCGACTAAGGTCTGTCACTGGTCTGCCTACTGTCAGGAGTCTCATTATCTGCACACTGACTAAGGTCTGTTACTGGTCTGCCCTATGTCAGGAGTCTCATTATCTGCACTCCAGCTAAGGTCTGTCACTGGTCTGCTTACTGTCTGGAGTGTCATTATCTGCACACTGGCTAAGGTCTGTCACTGGTCTGTCCTTTGTCAGGAGTCTCATTATCTGCACACCGACTAAGGTCTGTCACTGGTCTGCCCTATGTCAGTAGTCTCATTATCTGTACACTAGCTAAGGTCTGTCAGTGGTCAGCCCTATGTCAGGAGTGTCATTATCTGTACACCGGCTAAGGTCTGTCACTGGTCTGCTTACTGTCAGGAGTCTCATTATCTGCACACCGGCTAAGGTCTGTCACTGGTCTGCTCAATTTCCGGAGTCTCATTATCTGCACACCGGCTAAGGTCTGTCACTGGTCTGCTTACTGCCAGGAGTGTCATTATCTGTACACCGGCTAAGGTCTGTCAGTGGTCTGCCTACTGTCAGGAATCGCATTATCTGTACACCGACTAAGGGGTGTCACTGGTCTAATTACTGTCAGGAGTCTCATTATCTGTACACCGACTAAGGGGTGTCACTGGTCTGCTTACTGTCAGGAGTCTCATTATCTGCACACCGACTAAGGTCTGTCAGTGGTCTGCCTACTGTCAGGAGTCGCATTATCTGCACACCGACTAAGGTCTGTCACTGGTCTGCTTACTGTCAGGAGTCTCATTATCTGCACACCGGCTAAGGTCTCTCATTGGTCTGCTTACTGTCAGGAGTCTCATTATCTGCACACCGACTAAGGTCTGTCACTGGTCTGCCCTATGTCAGGAGTCTCGTTATCTGCTCACCGACTAAGGTCTGTCACTGGTCTGCTTAATTTCCGGAGTCTCGTTATCTGCTCACCAACTAAGGTCTGTCACAGGTCTGCCCTATGTCAGGAGTCTCATTATCTGCACACCGACTAATGTCTGTCACTGGTCTGCCCTATGTCAGGAGTCTCATTATCTGCTCACCGACTAAGGTCTGTCACTGGTCTGCTTAATTTCCGGAGTCTCGTTATCTGCTCACCAACTAAGGTCTGTCACTGGTCTGCCCTATATCAGGAGTCTCGTTATCTGCACACCGACTAAGGTCTATCACTGGTCTGCTTACTGTCAGGAGTCTCATTATCTGCACACCGACTAAGGTCTGTCACTGGTCTGCCTACTGTCAGGAGTCTCATTATCTGCACACTGACTAAGGTCTGTTGCTGGTCTGCCCTATGTCAGGAGTCTCATTATCTGCACACCAGCTAAGGTCTGTCACTGGTCTGCTTACTGTCTGGAGTGTCATTATCTGCACACCGGCTAAGGTCTGTCACTGGTCTGCTTACTGTCAGGAGTCTCATTATCTGCACACCGACTAAGGTCTGTCACTGGTCTGCCTACTGTCAGGAGTCTCATTATCTGCACACTGACTAAGGTCTGTTACTGGTCTGCTCAATTTCCGGAGTCTCATTATCTGCACACCGGCTAAGGTCTGTCACTGGTCTGCTTACTGTCTGGAGTGTCATTATCTGCACACCGGCTAAGGTCTGTCACTGGTCTGCCCTATGTCAGGAGTCTCATTATCTGCACACCGACTAAGGTCTGTCACTGGTCTGCTTACTGTCAGGAGTGTCATTATCTGTACACCGGCTAACGTCTGTCACTGGTCTGCTTACTGTCAAGAGTCTCATTATCTGTACACCGACTAAGGTCTGTCACTGGTCTGCTTACTGTCAGGAGTCTCATTATCTGCACACCGACTAAGGTCTGTCACTGGTCTGCCTACTGTCAGGAGTCGCATTATCTGCACACCGACTAACGTCTGTCACTGGTCTGCTTACTGTCAGGAGTCTCATTATCTGTACACCGACTAAGGTCTGTCACTGGTCTGCTTACTGTCAGGAGTCTCATTATCTGCACACCGGCTAAGGTCTGTCACTGGTCTGCCCTATGTCAGGAGTCTTATTATCTGCACAGCGACTAAGGTCTGTCACTGGTCTGCCCTATGGCAGGAGTCTCATTATCTGCTCACCAACTAAGGTCTCTCACTGGTCTGCTTAATTTCCGGAGTCTCGTTATCTGCACACCGACTAAGGTCTGTCACTGGTCTGCCTACTGTCAGGAGTCTCATTATCTGCACACTGACTAAGGTCTGTTACTGGTCTGCCCTATGTCAGGAGTCTCATTATCTGCACTCCAGCTAAGGTCTGTCACTGGTCTGCTTACTGTCTGGAGTGTCATTATCTGCACACTGGCTAAGGTCTGTCACTGGTCTGTCCTTTGTCAGGAGTCTCATTATCTGCACACCGACTAAGGTCTGTCACTGGTCTGCCCTATGTCAGTAGTCTCATTATCTGTACACTAGCTAAGGTCTGTCAGTGGTCAGCCCTATGTCAGGAGTGTCATTATCTGTACACCGGCTAAGGTCTGTCACTGGTCTGCTTACTGTCAGGAGTCTCATTATCTGCACACCGGCTAAGGTCTGTCACTGGTCTGCTCAATTTCCGGAGTGTCATTATCTGCACACCGACTAAGGTCTGTCACTGGTCTGCTTACTGCCAGGAGTGTCATTATCTGTACACCGGCTAAGGTCTGTCAGTGGTCTGCCTACTGTCAGGAGTCGCATTATCTGTACACCGACTAAGGGGTGTCACTGGTCTAATTACTGTCAGGAGTCTCATTATCTGTACACCGACTAAGGGGTGTCACTGGTCTGCTTACTGTCAGGAGTCTCATTATCTGCACACCGACTAAGGTCTGTCAGTGGTCTGCCTACTGTCAGGAGTCGCATTATCTGCACACCGACTAAGGTCTGTCACTGGTCTGCTTACTGTCAGGAGTCTCCTTATCTGCACACCGGCTAAGGTCTCTCATTGGTCTGCTTACTGTCAGGAGTCTCATTATCTGCACACCGACTAAGGTCTGTCACTGGTCTGCCCTATGTCAGGAGTCTCATTATCTGCTCACCGACTAAGGTCTGTCACTGGTCTGCTTAATTTCCGGAGTCTCGTTATCTGCTCACCAACTAAGGTCTGTCACAGGTCTGCCCTATGTCAGGAGTCTCATTATCTGCACACCGACTAATGTCTGTCACTGGTCTGCCCTATGTCAGGAGTCTCATTATCTGCTCACCGACTAAGGTCTGTCACTGGTCTGCTTAATTTCCGGAGTCTCGTTATCTTCTCACCAACTAAGGTCTGTCACTGGTCTGCCCTATATCAGGAGTCTCGTTATCTGCACACCGACTAAGGTCTATCACTGGTCTGCTTACTGTCAGGAGTCTCATTATCTGCACACCGACTAAGGTCTGTCACTGGTCTGCCTACTGTCAGGAGTCTCATTATCTGCACGCTGACTAAGGTCTGTTGCTGGTCTGCCCTATGTCAGGAGTCTCATTATCTGCACACCGGCTAAGGTCTATCACTGGTCTGCTTACTGTCAGGAGTCTCATTATCTGCACACCGACTAAGGTCTGTCACTGGTCTGCTTAATGTCAGGAGTCTCGTTATCTGCTCACCGACTAAGGTCTGTCACTGGTGTGCCCTATGTCAGGAGTCTCGTTATCTGCACACCGGCTAAGGTCTAGCACTGGTCTCCTTACTGTCAAGAGTCTCATTATCTGCACACCGACTAAGGTCTGTCACTGGTCTGCCTACTGTCAGGAGTCTCATTATCTGCACACTGACTAAGGTCTGTTACTGGTCTGCCCTATGTCAGGAGTCTCATTATCTGCACACCAGCTAAGGTCTGTCACTGGTCTGCTTACTGTCTGGAGTGTCATTATCTGCACACTGGCTAAGGTCTGTCACTGGTCTGTCCTATGTCAGGAGTCTCATTATCTGCACACCGACTAAGGTCTGTCACTGGTCTGCCCTATGTCAGTAGTCTCATTATCTGTACACTAGCTAAGGTCTGTCAGTGGTCAGCCCTATGTCAGGAGTGTCATTATCTGTACACCGGCTAAGGTCTGTCACTGGTCTGCTTACTGTCAGGAGTCTCATTATCTGCACACCGGCTAAGGTCTGTCACTGGTCTGCTCAATTTCCGGAGTCTCATTATCTGCACACCGGCTAAGGTCTGTCACTGGTCTGCTTACTGCCAGGAGTGTCATTATCTGTACACCGGCTAAGGTCTGTCACTGGTCTGCTTACTGTCAGGAGTCTCATTATCTGTACACCGACTAAGGGGTGTCACTGGTCTGCTTACTGTCAGGAGTCTCATTATCTGCACACCGACTAAGGTCTGTCAGTGGTCTGCCTACTGTCAGGAGTCGCATTATCTGCACACCGACTAAGGTCTGTCACTGGTCTGCTTACTGTCAGGAGTCTCATTATCTGCACACCGGCTAAGGTCTGTCATTGGTCTGCTTACTGTCAGGAGTCTCATTATCTGCACACCGACTAAGGTCTGTCACTGGTCTGCCCTATGTCAGGAGTCTCATTATCTGCTCACCGACTAAGGTCTGTCACTGGTCTGCTTAATTTCCGGAGTCTCGTTATCTGCTCACCAACTAAGGTCTGTCACAGGTCTGCCCTATGTCAGGAGTCTCATTATCTGCACACCGGCTAAGGTCTATCACTGGTCTGCTTACTGTCAGGAGTCTCATTATCTGCACACCGACTAAGATCTGTCACTGGTCTGCTTAATGTCAGGAGTCTCGTTATCTGCTCACCGACTAAGGTCTGTCACTGGTGTGCCCTATGTCAGGAGTCTCGTTATCTGCACACCGGCTAAGGTCTAGCACTGGTCTCCTTACTGTCAGGAGTCTCATTATCTGCACACCGACTAAGGTCTGTCACTGGTCTGCCTACTGTCAGGAGTCTCATTATCTGCACACTGACTAAGGTCTGTTACTGGTCTGCCCTATGTCAGGAGTCTCATTATCTGCACTCCAGCTAAGGTCTGTCACTGGTCTGCTTACTGTCTGGAGTGTCATTATCTGCACACTGGCTAAGGTCTGTCACTGGTCTGTCCTTTGTCAGGAGTCTCATTATCTGCACACCGACTAAGGTCTGTCACTGGTCTGCCCTATGTCAGTAGTCTCATTATCTGTACACTAGCTAAGGTCTGTCAGTGGTCAGCCCTATGTCAGGAGTGTCATTATCTGTACACCGGCTAAGGTCTGTCACTGGTCTGCTTACTGTCAGGAGTCTCATTATCTGCACACCGGCTAAGGTCTGTCACTGGTCTGCTCAATTTCCGGAGTCTCATTATCTGCACACCGGCTAAGGTCTGTCACTGGTCTGCTTACTGCCAGGAGTGTCATTATCTGTACACCGGCTAAGGTCTGTCAGTGGTCTGCCTACTGTCAGGAATCGCATTATCTGTACACCGACTAAGGGGTGTCACTGGTCTAATTACTGTCAGGAGTCTCATTATCTGTACACCGACTAAGGGGTGTCACTGGTCTGCTTACTGTCAGGAGTCTCATTATCTGCACACCGACTAAGGTCTGTCAGTGGTCTGCCTACTGTCAGGAGTCGCATTATCTGCACACCGACTAAGGTCTGTCACTGGTCTGCTTACTGTCAGGAGTCTCATTATCTGCACACCGGCTAAGGTCTCTCATTGGTCTGCTTACTGTCAGGAGTCTCATTATCTGCACACCGACTAAGGTCTGTCACTGGTCTGCCCTATGTCAGGAGTCTCGTTATCTGCTCACCGACTAAGGTCTGTCACTGGTCTGCTTAATTTCCGGAGTCTCGTTATCTGCTCACCAACTAAGGTCTGTCACAGGTCTGCCCTATGTCAGGAGTCTCATTATCTGCACACCGACTAATGTCTGTCACTGGTCTGCCCTATGTCAGGAGTCTCATTATCTGCTCACCGACTAAGGTCTGTCACTGGTCTGCTTAATTTCCGGAGTCTCGTTATCTGCTCACCAACTAAGGTCTGTCACTGGTCTGCCCTATATCAGGAGTCTCGTTATCTGCACACCGACTAAGGTCTATCACTGGTCTGCTTACTGTCAGGAGTCTCATTATCTGCACACCGACTAAGGTCTGTCACTGGTCTGCCTACTGTCAGGAGTCTCATTATCTGCACACTGACTAAGGTCTGTTGCTGGTCTGCCCTATGTCAGGAGTCTCATTATCTGCACACCAGCTAAGGTCTGTCACTGGTCTGCTTACTGTCTGGAGTGTCATTATCTGCACACCGGCTAAGGTCTGTCACTGGTCTGCTTACTGTCAGGAGTCTCATTATCTGCACACCGACTAAGGTCTGTCACTGGTCTGCCTACTGTCAGGAGTCTCATTATCTGCACACTGACTAAGGTCTGTTACTGGTCTGCTCAATTTCCGGAGTCTCATTATCTGCACACCGGCTAAGGTCTGTCACTGGTCTGCTTACTGTCTGGAGTGTCATTATCTGCACACCGGCTAAGGTCTGTCACTGGTCTGCCCTATGTCAGGAGTCTCATTATCTGCACACCGACTAAGGTCTGTCACTGGTCTGCTTACTGTCAGGAGTGTCATTATCTGTACACCGGCTAACGTCTGTCACTGGTCTGCTTACTGTCAAGAGTCTCATTATCTGTACACCGACTAAGGTCTGTCACTGGTCTGCTTACTGTCAGGAGTCTCATTATCTGCACACCGACTAAGGTCTGTCACTGGTCTGCCTACTGTCAGGAGTCGCATTATCTGCACACCGACTAACGTCTGTCACTGGTCTGCTTACTGTCAGGAGTCTCATTATCTGTACACCGACTAAGGTCTGTCACTGGTGTGCTTACTTTCAGGAGTCTCATTATCTGCACACCGGCTAAGGTCTGTCACTGGTCTGCCCTATGTCAGGAGTCTTATTATCTGCACAGCGACTAAGGTCTGTCACTGGTCTGCCCTATGGCAGGAGTCTCATTATCTGCTCACCAACTAAGGTCTCTCACTGGTCTGCTTAATTTCCGGAGTCTCGTTATCTGCTCACCAACTAAGGTCTGTCACTGGTCTGCCCTATATGTCAGGAGTCTCATTATCTGCACACCGGCTAAGGTCTATCACTGGTCTGCTTACTGTCAGGAGTCTCATTATCTGCACACCGACTAAGGTCTGTCACTGGTCTGCCTACTGTCAGGAGTCTCATTATCTGCACACTGACTAAGGTCTGTTACTGGTCTGCCCTATGTCAGGAGTCTCATTATCTGCACACCAGCTAAGGTCTGTCACTGGTCTGCTTACTGTCTGGAGTGTCATTATCTGCACACCGGCTAAGGTCTGTCACTGGTCTGCCCTATGTCAGGAGTCTCATTATCTGCACACCGACTAAGGTCTGTCACTGGTCTGCTTACTGTCAGGAGTGTCATTATCTGTACACCGGCTAACGTCTGTCACTGGTCTGCTTACTGTCAAGAGTCTCATTATCTGTACACCGACTAAGGTCTGTCACTGGTCTGCTTACTGTCAGGAGTCTCATTATCTGCACACCGACTAAGGTCTGTCACTGGTCTGCCTACTGTCAGGAGTCGCATTATCTGCACACCGACTAACGTCTGTCACTGGTCTGCTTACTGTCAGGAGTCTCATTATCTGTACACTGACTAAGGTCTGTCACTGGTCTGCTTACTGTCAGGAGTCTCATTATCTGCACACCGGCTAAGGTCTGTCACTGGTCTGCCCTATGTCAGGAGTCTCATTATCTGCACAGCGACTAAGGTCTGTCACTGGTCTGCCCTATGGCAGGAGTCTCATTATCTGCTCACCGACTAAGGTCTGTCACTGGTCTGCTTAATTTCCGGAGTCTCGTTATCTGCTCACCAACTAAGGTCTGTCACTGGTCTGCCCTATATCAGGAGTCTCATTATCTGCACACCGGCTAAGGTCTATCACTGGTCTGCTTACTGTCAGGAGTCTCATTATCTGCACACCGACTAAGGTCTGTCACTGGTCTGCTTACTGTCTGGAGTGTCATTATCTGCACACCGGCTAAGGTCTGTCACTGGTCTGCCCTATGTCAGGAGTCTCATTATCTGCACACCGACTAAGGTCTGTCACTGGTGTGCCCTATGTCAGTAGTCTCATTATCTGTACACCAGCTAAGGTCTGTCAGTGGTCAGCCCTATGTCAGGAGTCTCATTATCTGTACACCGGCTAAGGTCTGTCACTGGTCTGCTTACTGTCAGGAGTCTCATTATCTGCACACCAGCTAAGGTCTGTCACTGGTCTGCTTACTGTCAGGAGTCTCATTATCTGCTCACTGACTAAGGTCTGTCACTGGTCTGCTTACTGTCAGGAGTCTCATTATCTGCTCACCGACTAAGGTCTGTCACTGGTCTGCCCTATGTCAGGAGTCTCATTATCTGTACACCGACTATGGTCTGTCACTGGTCTGCTTACTGTCAGGAGTGTCATTATCTGCACACCGACTAAGGTCTGTCACTGGTCTGCCCTATGTCAGGAGTCTCATTATCTGCTCACCGACTAAGGTCTGTCACTGGTCTGCCCTATGTCAGGAGTCTCATTATCTGTACACCGGCTAAGGTCTGTCACTGGTCTGCTTACTGTCAGGAGTCTCATTATCTGCACACCGACTAAGGTCTGTCACTGGTCTGCCTACTGTCAGGAGTCGCATTATCTGCACACCGACTAACGTCTGTCACTGGTCTGCTTACTGTCAGGAGTCTCATTATCTGTACACTGACTAAGGTCTGTCACTGGTCTGCTTACTGTCAGGAGTCTCATTATCTGCACACCGGCTAAGGTCTGTCACTGGTCTGCCCTATGTCAGGAGTCTCATTATCTGCACAGCGACTAAGGTCTGTCACTGGTCTGCCCTATGGCAGGAGTCTCATTATCTGCTCACCGACTAAGGTCTGTCACTGGTCTGCTTAATTTCCGGAGTCTCGTTATCTGCTCACCAACTAAGGTCTGTCACTGGTCTGCCCTATATCAGGAGTCTCATTATCTGCACACCGGCTAAGGTCTATCACTGGTCTGCTTACTGTCAGGAGTCTCATTATCTGCACACCGACTAAGGTCTGTCACTGGTCTGCTTACTGTCTGGAGTGTCATTATCTGCACACCGGCTAAGGTCTGTCACTGGTCTGCCCTATGTCAGGAGTCTCATTATCTGCACACCGACTAAGGTCTGTCACTGGTCTGCCCTATGTCAGTAGTCTCATTATCTGTACACCAGCTAAGGTCTGTCAGTGGTCAGCCCTATGTCAGGAGTCTCATTATCTGTACACCGGCTAAGGTCTGTCACTGGTCTGCTTACTGTCAGGAGTCTCATTATCTGCACACCAGCTAAGGTCTGTCACTGGTCTGCTTACTGTCAGGAGTCTCATTATCTGCTCACTGACTAAGGTCTGTCACTGGTCTGCTTACTGTCAGGAGTCTCATTATCTGCTCACCGACTAAGGTCTGTCACTGGTCTGCCCTATGTCAGGAGTCTCATTATCTGTACACCGACTATGGTCTGTCACTGGTCTGCTTACTGTCAGGAGTGTCATTATCTGCACACCGACTAAGGTCTGTCACTGGTCTGCCCTATGTCAGGAGTCTCATTATCTGCTCACCGACTAAGGTCTGTCACTGGTCTGCCCTATGTCAGGAGTCTCATTATCTGTACACCGGCTAAGGTCTGTCACTGGTCTGCCCTATGTCAGGAGTCTCATTATCTACTCACCGACTAAGGTCTGTCACTGGTCTGCTTACTGTCAGGAGTGTCATTATCTGTACACCGGCTAAGGTCTGTCACTGGTCTGCCCTATGTCAGGAGTCTCATTATCTACTCACCGACTAAGGTCTGTCACTGGTCTGCTTACTGTCAGGAGTGTCATTATCTGCACACCGGCTAAGGTCTGTCACTGGTCTGCTTACTGTCTGGAGTGTCATTATCTGCACACCGGCTAAGGTCTGTCACTGGTCTGCCCTATGTCAGGAGTCTCATTATCTGCTCACCGACTAAGGTCTGTCACTGGTCTGCTTAATTTCCGGAGTCTCGTTATCTGCTCACCAACTAAGGTCTGTCACTGGTCTGCCCTATGTCAGGAGTCTCATTATCTGCACACCGGCTAAGGTCTATCACTGGTCTGCTTACTGTCAGGAGTCTCATTATCTGCACACCGACTAAGGTCTGTCACTGGTCTGCTTAATGTCAGGAGTCTCGTTATCTGCTCACCGACTAAGGTCTGTCACTGGTGTGCCCTATGTCAGGAGTCTCGTTATCTGCACACCGGCTAAGGTCTAGCACTGGTCTCCTTACTGTCAGGAGTCTCATTATCTGCACACCGACTAAGGTCTGTCACTGGTCTGCCTACTGTCAGGAGTCTCATTATCTGCACACTGACTAAGGTCTGTTACTGGTCTGCCTTATGTCAGGAGTCTCATTATCTGCACACCAGCTAAGGTCTGTCACTGGTCTGCTTACTGTCTGGAGTGTCATTATCTGCACACTGGCTAAGGTCTGTCACTGGTCTGTCCTATGTCAGGAGTCTCATTATCTGCACACCGACTAAGGTCTGTCACTGGTCTGCCCTATGTCAGTAGTCTCATTATCTGTACACTAGCTAAGGTCTGTCAGTGGTCAGCCCTATGTCAGGAGTGTCATTATCTGTACACCGGCTAAGGTCTGTCACTGGTCTGCTTACTGTCAGGAGTCTCATTATCTGCACACCGGCTAAGGTCTGTCACTGGTCTGCTCAATTTCCGGAGTCTCATTATCTGCACACCGGCTAAGGTCTGTCACTGGTCTGCTTACTGCCAGGAGTGTCATTATCTGTACACCGGCTAAGGTCTGTCACTGGTCTGCTTACTGCCAGGAGTGTCATTATCTGTACACCGGCTAAGGTCTGTCAGTGGTCTGCCTACTGTCAGGAGTCGCATTATCTGTACACCGACTAAGGGGTGTCACTGGTCTAATTACTGTCAGGAGTCTCATTATCTGTACACCGACTAAGGGGTGTCACTGGTCTGCTTACTGTCAGGAGTCTCATTATCTGCACACCGACTAAGGTCTGTCAGTGGTCTGCCTACTGTCAGGAGTCGCATTATCTGCACACCGACTAAGGTCTGTCACTGGTCTGCTTACTGTCAGGAGTCTCATTATCTGCACACCGGCTAAGGTCTCTCATTGGTCTGCTTACTGTCAGGAGTGTCATTATCTGCACACCGACTAAGGTCTGTCACTGGTCTGCCCTATGTCAGGAGTCTCATTATCTGCTCACCGACTAAGGTCTGTCACTGGTCTGCTTAATTTCCGGAGTCTCGTTATCTGCTCACCAACTAAGGTCTGTCACAGGTCTGCCCTATGTCAGGAGTCTCATTATCTGCACACCGACTAAGGTCTGTCAGTGGTCTGCCTACTGTCAGGAGTCGCATTATCTGCACACCGACTAAGGTCTGTCACTGGTCTGCTTACTGTCAGGAGTCTCATTATCTGCACACCGGCTAAGGTCTGTCATTGGTCTGCTTACTGTCAGGAGTCTCATTATCTGCACACCGACTAAGGTCTGTCACTGGTCTGCCCTATGTCAGGAGTCTCATTATCTGCTCACCGACTAAGGTCTGTCACTGGTCTGCTTAATTTCCGGAGTCTCGTTATCTGCTCACCAACTAAGGTCTGTCACAGGTCTGCCCTATGTCAGGAGTCTCATTATCTGCACACCGGCTAAGGTCTATCACTGGTCTGCTTACTGTCAGGAGTCTCATTATCTGCACACCGACTAAGGTCTGTCACTGGTCTGCTTAATGTCAGGAGTCTCGTTATCTGCTCACCGACTAAGGTCTGTCACTGGTCTGCCCTATGTCAGGAGTCTCGTTATCTGCACACCGGCTAAGGTCTATCACTGGTCTCCTTACTGTCAGGAGTCTCATTATCTGCACACCGACTAAGGTCTGTCACTGGTCTGCCTACTGTCAGGAGTCTCATTATCTGCACACTGACTAAGGTCTGTTACTGGTCTGCCCTATGTCAGGAGTCTCATTATCTGCACTCCAGCTAAGGTCTGTCACTGGTCTGCTTACTGTCTGGAGTGTCATTATCTGCACACTGGCTAAGGTCTGTCACTGGTCTGTCCTTTGTCAGGAGTCTCATTATCTGCACACCGACTAAGGTCTGTCACTGGTCTGCCCTATGTCAGTAGTCTCATTATCTGTACACTAGCTAAGGTCTGTCAGTGGTCAGCCCTATGTCAGGAGTGTCATTATCTGTACACCGGCTAAGGTCTGTCACTGGTCTGCTTACTGTCAGGAGTCTCATTATCTGCACACCGGCTAAGGTCTGTCACTGGTCTGCTCAATTTCCGGAGTGTCATTATCTGCACACCGGCTAAGGTCTGTCACTGGTCTGCTTACTGCCAGGAGTGTCATTATCTGTACACCGGCTAAGGTCTGTCAGTGGTCTGCCTACTGTCAGGAGTCGCATTATCTGTACACCGACTAAGGGGTGTCACTGGTCTAATTACTGTCAGGAGTCTCATTATCTGTACACCGACTAAGGGGTGTCACTGGTCTGCTTACTGTCAGGAGTCTCATTATCTGCACACCGACTAAGGTCTGTCAGTGGTCTGCCTACTGTCAGGAGTCGCATTATCTGCACACCGACTAAGGTCTGTCACTGGTCTGCTTACTGTCAGGAGTCTCATTATCTGCACACCGGCTAAGGTCTCTCATTGGTCTGCTTACTGTCAGGAGTCTCATTATCTGCACACCGACTAAGGTCTGTCACTGGTCTGCCCTATGTCAGGAGTCTCATTATCTGCTCACCGACTAAGGTCTGTCACTGGTCTGCTTAATTTCCGGAGTCTCGTTATCTGCTCACCAACTAAGGTCTGTCACAGGTCTGCCCTATGTCAGGAGTCTCATTATCTGCACACCGACTAATGTCTGTCACTGGTCTGCCCTATGTCAGGAGTCTCATTATCTGCTCACCGACTAAGGTCTGTCACTGGTCTGCTTAATTTCCGGAGTCTCGTTATCTGCTCACCAACTAAGGTCTGTCACTGGTCTGCCCTATATCAGGAGTCTCGTTATCTGCACACCGACTAAGGTCTATCACTGGTCTGCTTACTGTCAGGAGTCTCATTATCTGCACACCGACTAAGGTCTGTCACTGGTCTGCCTACTGTCAGGAGTCTCATTATCTGCACGCTGACTAAGGTCTGTTGCTGGTCTGCCCTATGTCAGGAGTCTCATTATCTGCACACCGGCTAAGGTCTATCACTGGTCTGCTTACTGTCAGGAGTCTCATTATCTGCACACCGACTAAGGTCTGTCACTGGTCTGCTTAATGTCAGGAGTCTCGTTATCTGCTCACCGACTAAGGTCTGTCACTGGTGTGCCCTATGTCAGGAGTCTCGTTATCTGCACACCGGCTAAGGTCTAGCACTGGTCTCCTTACTGTCAGGAGTCTCATTATCTGCACACCGACTAAGGTCTGTCACTGGTCTGCCTACTGTCAGGAGTCTCATTATCTGCACACTGACTAAGGTCTGTTACTGGTCTGCCCTATGTCAGGAGTCTCATTATCTGCACACCAGCTAAGGTCTATCACTGGTCTGCTTACTGTCTGGAGTGTCATTATCTGCACACTGGCTAAGGTCTGTCACTGGTCTGTCCTATGTCAGGAGTCTCATTATCTGCACACCGACTAAGGTCTGTCACTGGTCTGCCCTATGTCAGTAGTCTCATTATCTGTACACTAGCTAAGGTCTGTCAGTGGTCAGCCCTATGTCCGGAGTGTCATTATCTGTACACCGGCTAAGGTCTGTCACTGGTCTGCTTACTGTCAGGAGTCTCATTATCTGCACACCGGCTAAGGTCTGTCACTGGTCTGCTCAATTTCCGGAGTCTCATTATCTGCACACCGGCTAAGGTCTGTCACTGGTCTGCTTACTGTCAGGAGTGTCATTATCTGCACACCGGCTAAGGTCTGTCACTGGTCTGCTTACTGTCTGGAGTGTCATTATCTGCACACCGGCTAAGGTCTGTCACTGGTCTGCCCTATGTCAGGAGTCTCATTATCTGCTCACCGACTAAGGTCTGTCACTGGTCTGCTTAATTTCCGGAGTCTCGTTATCTGCTCACCAACTAAGGTCTGTCACTGGTCTGCCCTATGTCAGGAGTCTCATTATCTGCACACCGGCTAAGGTCTATCACTGGTCTGCTTACTGTCAGGAGTCTCATTATCTGCACACCGACTAAGGTCTGTCACTGGTCTGCTTAATGTCAGGAGTCTCGTTATCTGCTCACCGACTAAGGTCTGTCACTGGTGTGCCCTATGTCAGGAGTCTCGTTATCTGCACACCGGCTAAGGTCTAGCACTGGTCTCCTTACTGTCAGGAGTCTCATTATCTGCACACCGACTAAGGTCTGTCACTGGTCTGCCTACTGTCAGGAGTCTCATTATCTGCACACTGACTAAGGTCTGTTACTGGTCTGCCTTATGTCAGGAGTCTCATTATCTGCACACCAGCTAAGGTCTGTCACTGGTCTGCTTACTGTCTGGAGTGTCATTATCTGCACACTGGCTAAGGTCTGTCACTGGTCTGTCCTATGTCAGGAGTCTCATTATCTGCACACCGACTAAGGTCTGTCACTGGTCTGCCCTATGTCAGTAGTCTCATTATCTGTACACTAGCTAAGGTCTGTCAGTGGTCAGCCCTATGTCAGGAGTGTCATTATCTGTACACCGGCTAAGGTCTGTCACTGGTCTGCTTACTGTCAGGAGTCTCATTATCTGCACACCGGCTAAGGTCTGTCACTGGTCTGCTCAATTTCCGGAGTCTCATTATCTGCACACCGGCTAAGGTCTGTCACTGGTCTGCTTACTGCCAGGAGTGTCATTATCTGTACACCGGCTAAGGTCTGTCAGTGGTCTGCCTACTGTCAGGAGTCGCATTATCTGTACACCGACTAAGGGGTGTCACTGGTCTAATTACTGTCAGGAGTCTCATTATCTGTACACCGACTAAGGGGTGTCACTGGTCTGCTTACTGTCAGGAGTCTCATTATCTGCACACCGACTAAGGTCTGTCAGTGGTCTGCCTACTGTCAGGAGTCGCATTATCTGCACACCGACTAAGGTCTGTCACTGGTCTGCTTACTGTCAGGAGTCTCATTATCTGCACACCGGCTAAGGTCTCTCATTGGTCTGCTTACTGTCAGGAGTGTCATTATCTGCACACCGACTAAGGTCTGTCACTGGTCTGCCCTATGTCAGGAGTCTCATTATCTGCTCACCGACTAAGGTCTGTCACTGGTCTGCTTAATTTCCGGAGTCTCGTTATCTGCTCACCAACTAAGGTCTGTCACAGGTCTGCCCTATGTCAGGAGTCTCATTATCTGCACACCGACTAAGGTCTGTCAGTGGTCTGCCTACTGTCAGGAGTCGCATTATCTGCACACCGACTAAGGTCTGTCACTGGTCTGCTTACTGTCAGGAGTCTCATTATCTGCACACCGGCTAAGGTCTGTCATTGGTCTGCTTACTGTCAGGAGTCTCATTATCTGCACACCGACTAAGGTCTGTCACTGGTCTGCCCTATGTCAGGAGTCTCATTATCTGCTCACCGACTAAGGTCTGTCACTGGTCTGCTTAATTTCCGGAGTCTCGTTATCTGCTCACCAACTAAGGTCTGTCACAGGTCTGCCCTATGTCAGGAGTCTCATTATCTGCACACCGGCTAAGGTCTATCACTGGTCTGCTTACTGTCAGGAGTCTCATTATCTGCACACCGACTAAGGTCTGTCACTGGTCTGCTTAATGTCAGGAGTCTCGTTATCTGCTCACCGACTAAGGTCTGTCACTGGTCTGCCCTATGTCAGGAGTCTCGTTATCTGCACACCGGCTAAGGTCTATCACTGGTCTCCTTACTGTCAGGAGTCTCATTATCTGCACACCGACTAAGGTCTGTCACTGGTCTGCCTACTGTCAGGAGTCTCATTATCTGCACACTGACTAAGGTCTGTTACTGGTCTGCCCTATGTCAGGAGTCTCATTATCTGCACTCCAGCTAAGGTCTGTCACTGGTCTGCTTACTGTCTGGAGTGTCATTATCTGCACACTGGCTAAGGTCTGTCACTGGTCTGTCCTTTGTCAGGAGTCTCATTATCTGCACACCGACTAAGGTCTGTCACTGGTCTGCCCTATGTCAGTAGTCTCATTATCTGTACACTAGCTAAGGTCTGTCAGTGGTCAGCCCTATGTCAGGAGTGTCATTATCTGTACACCGGCTAAGGTCTGTCACTGGTCTGCTTACTGTCAGGAGTCTCATTATCTGCACACCGGCTAAGGTCTGTCACTGGTCTGCTCAATTTCCGGAGTGTCATTATCTGCACACCGGCTAAGGTCTGTCACTGGTCTGCTTACTGCCAGGAGTGTCATTATCTGTACACCGGCTAAGGTCTGTCAGTGGTCTGCCTACTGTCAGGAGTCGCATTATCTGTACACCGACTAAGGGGTGTCACTGGTCTAATTACTGTCAGGAGTCTCATTATCTGTACACCGACTAAGGGGTGTCACTGGTCTGCTTACTGTCAGGAGTCTCATTATCTGCACACCGACTAAGGTCTGTCAGTGGTCTGCCTACTGTCAGGAGTCGCATTATCTGCACACCGACTAAGGTCTGTCACTGGTCTGCTTACTGTCAGGAGTCTCATTATCTGCACACCGGCTAAGGTCTCTCATTGGTCTGCTTACTGTCAGGAGTCTCATTATCTGCACACCGACTAAGGTCTGTCACTGGTCTGCCCTATGTCAGGAGTCTCATTATCTGCTCACCGACTAAGGTCTGTCACTGGTCTGCTTAATTTCCGGAGTCTCGTTATCTGCTCACCAACTAAGGTCTGTCACAGGTCTGCCCTATGTCAGGAGTCTCATTATCTGCACACCGACTAATGTCTGTCACTGGTCTGCCCTATGTCAGGAGTCTCATTATCTGCTCACCGACTAAGGTCTGTCACTGGTCTGCTTAATTTCCGGAGTCTCGTTATCTGCTCACCAACTAAGGTCTGTCACTGGTCTGCCCTATATCAGGAGTCTCGTTATCTGCACACCGACTAAGGTCTATCACTGGTCTGCTTACTGTCAGGAGTCTCATTATCTGCACACCGACTAAGGTCTGTCACTGGTCTGCCTACTGTCAGGAGTCTCATTATCTGCACGCTGACTAAGGTCTGTTGCTGGTCTGCCCTATGTCAGGAGTCTCATTATCTGCACACCGGCTAAGGTCTATCACTGGTCTGCTTACTGTCAGGAGTCTCATTATCTGCACACCGACTAAGGTCTGTCACTGGTCTGCTTAATGTCAGGAGTCTCGTTATCTGCTCACCGACTAAGGTCTGTCACTGGTGTGCCCTATGTCAGGAGTCTCGTTATCTGCACACCGGCTAAGGTCTAGCACTGGTCTCCTTACTGTCAGGAGTCTCATTATCTGCACACCGACTAAGGTCTGTCACTGGTCTGCCTACTGTCAGGAGTCTCATTATCTGCACACTGACTAAGGTCTGTTACTGGTCTGCCCTATGTCAGGAGTCTCATTATCTGCACACCAGCTAAGGTCTATCACTGGTCTGCTTACTGTCTGGAGTGTCATTATCTGCACACTGGCTAAGGTCTGTCACTGGTCTGTCCTATGTCAGGAGTCTCATTATCTGCACACCGACTAAGGTCTGTCACTGGTCTGCCCTATGTCAGTAGTCTCATTATCTGTACACTAGCTAAGGTCTGTCAGTGGTCAGCCCTATGTCCGGAGTGTCATTATCTGTACACCGGCTAAGGTCTGTCACTGGTCTGCTTACTGTCAGGAGTCTCATTATCTGCACACCGGCTAAGGTCTGTCACTGGTCTGCTCAATTTCCGGAGTCTCATTATCTGCACACCGGCTAAGGTCTGTCACTGGTCTGCTTACTGCCAGGAGTGTCATTATCTGTACACCGGCTAAGGTCTGTCACTGGTCTGCTTACTGTCAGGAGTCTCATTATCTGTACACCGACTAAGGGGTGTCACTGGTCTGCTTACTGTCAGGAGTCTCATTATCTGCACACCGACTAAGGTCTGTCAGTGGTCTGCCTACTGTCAGGAGTCTCATTATCTGCACACCGACTAAGGTCTGTCACTGGTCTGCTTACTGTCAGGAGTCTCATTATCTGCACACCGGCTAAGGTCTGTCATTGGTCTGCTTACTGTCAGGAGTCTCATTATCTGCACACCGACTAAGGTCTGTCACTGGTCTGCCCTATGTCAGGAGTCTCATTATCTGCTCACCGACTAAGGTCTGTCACTGGTCTGCTTAATTTCCGGAGTCTCGTTATCTGCTCACCAACTAAGGTCTGTCACAGGTCTGCCCTATGTCAGGAGTCTCATTATCTGCACACCGGCTAAGGTCTATCACTGGTCTGCTTACTGTCAGGAGTCTCATTATCTGCACACCGACTAAGGTCTGTCACTGGTCTGCTTAATGTCAGGAGTCTCGTTATCTGCTCACCGACTAAGGTCTGTCACTGGTCTGCCCTATGTCAGGAGTCTCGTTATCTGCACACCGGCTAAGGTCTATCACTGGTCTCCTTACTGTCAGGAGTCTCATTATCTGCACACCGACTAAGGTCTGTCACTGGTCTGCCTACTGTCAGGAGTCTCATTATCTGCACACTGACTAAGGTCTGTTACTGGTCTGCCCTATGTCAGGAGTCTCATTATCTGCACTCCAGCTAAGGTCTGTCACTGGTCTGCTTACTGTCTGGAGTGTCATTATCTGCACACTGGCTAAGGTCTGTCACTGGTCTGTCCTTTGTCAGGAGTCTCATTATCTGCACACCGACTAAGGTCTGTCACTGGTCTGCCCTATGTCAGTAGTCTCATTATCTGTACACTAGCTAAGGTCTGTCAGTGGTCAGCCCTATGTCAGGAGTGTCATTATCTGTACACCGGCTAAGGTCTGTCACTGGTCTGCTTACTGTCAGGAGTCTCATTATCTGCACACCGGCTAAGGTCTGTCACTGGTCTGCTCAATTTCCGGAGTCTCATTATCTGCACACCGGCTAAGGTCTGTTACTGGTCTGCTTACTGCCAGGAGTGTCATTATCTGTACACCGGCTAAGGTCTGTCAGTGGTCTGCTTACTGTCAGGAGTCGCATTATCTGTACACCGACTAAGGGGTGTCACTGGTCTAATTACTGTCAGGAGTCTCATTATCTGTACACCGACTAAGGGGTGTCACTGGTCTGCTTACTGTCAGGAGTCTCATTATCTGCACACCGAATAAGGTCTGTCAGTGGTCTGCCTACTGTCAGGAGTCGCATTATCTGCACACCGACTAAGGTCTGTCACTGGTCTGCTTACTGTCAGGAGTCTCATTATCTGCACACCGGATAAGGTCTCTCATTGGTCTGCTTACTGTCAGGAGTCTCATTATCTGCACACCGACTAAGGTCTGTCACTGGTCTGCCCTATGTCAGGAGTCTCGTTATCTGCTCACCGACTAAGGTCTGTCACTGGTCTGCTTAATTTCCGGAGTCTCGTTATCTGCTCACCAACTAAGGTCTGTCACAGGTCTGCCCT
Source organism: Lampris megalopsis (assembly GCA_022114975.2). NCBI lineage: Eukaryota > Metazoa > Chordata > Actinopteri > Lampriformes > Lampridae > Lampris > Lampris megalopsis. The sequence goes on from JAJHIY020000661.1 coordinate 278,992, forward strand.
ATGTCAGGAGTCTCATTATCTGCACACCGACTAATGTCTGTCACTGGTCTGCCCTATGTCAGGAGTCTCATTATCTGCTCACCGACTAAGGTCTGTCACTGGTCTGCTTAATTTCCGGAGTCTCGTTATCTGCTCACCAACTAAGGTCTGTCACTGGTCTGCCCTATATCAGGAGTCTCGTTATCTGCACACCGACTAAGGTCTATCACTGGTCTGCTTACTGTCAGGAGTCTCATTATCTGCACACCGACTAAGGTCTGTCACTGGTCTGCCTACTGTCAGGAGTCTCATTATCTGCACACTGACTAAGGTCTGTTGCTGGTCTGCCCTATGTCAGGAGTCTCATTATCTGCACACCAGCTAAGGTCTGTCACTGGTCTGCTTACTGTCTGGAGTGTCATTATCTGCACACCGGCTAAGGTCTGTCACTGGTCTGCTTACTGTCAGGAGTCTCATTATCTGCACACCGACTAAGGTCTGTCACTGGTCTGCCTACTGTCAGGAGTCTCATTATCTGCACACTGACTAAGGTCTGTTACTGGTCTGCCCTATGTCAGGAGTCTCATTATCTGCACACCAGCTAAGGTCTGTCACTGGTCTGCTTACTGTCTGGAGTGTCATTATCTGCACACCGGCTAAGGTCTGTCACTGGTCTGCCCTATGTCAGGAGTCTCATTATCTGCACACCGACTAAGGTCTGTCACTGGTCTGCTTACTGTCAGGAGTGTCATTATCTGTACACCGGCTAACGTCTGTCACTGGTCTGCTTACTGTCAAGAGTCTCATTATCTGTACACCGACTAAGGTCTGTCACTGGTCTGCTTACTGTCAGGAGTCTCATTATCTGCACACCGACTAAGGTCTGTCACTGGTCTGCCTACTGTCAGGAGTCGCATTATCTGCACACCGACTAACGTCTGTCACTGGTCTGCTTACTGTCAGGAGTCTCATTATCTGTACACCGACTAAGGTCTGTCACTGGTCTGCTTACTGTCAGGAGTCTCATTATCTGCACACCGGCTAAAGTCTGTCACTGGTCTGCCCTATGTCAGGAGTCTTATTATCTGCACAGCGACTAAGGTCTGTCACTGGTCTGCCCTATGGCAGGAGTCTCATTATCTGCTCACCAACTAAGGTCTCTCACTGGTCTGCTTAATTTCCGGAGTCTCGTTATCTGCTCACCAACTAAGGTCTGTCACTGGTCTGCCCTATATGTCAGGAGTCTCATTATCTGCACACCGGCTAAGGTCTATCACTGGTCTGCTTACTGTCAGGAGTCTCATTATCTGCACACCGACTAAGGTCTGTCACTGGTCTGCCTACTGTCAGGAGTCTCATTATCTGCACACTGACTAAGGTCTGTTACTGGTCTGCCCTATGTCAGGAGTCTCATTATCTGCACACCAGCTAAGGTCTGTCACTGGTCTGCTTACTGTCTGGAGTGTCATTATCTGCACACCGGCTAAGGTCTGTCACTGGTCTGCCCTATGTCAGGAGTCTCATTATCTGCACACCGACTAAGGTCTGTCACTGGTCTGCTTACTGTCAGGAGGGTCATTATCTGTACACCGGCTAACGTCTGTCACTGGTCTGCTTACTGTCAAGAGTCTCATTATCTGTACACCGACTAAGGTCTGTCACTGGTCTGCTTACTGTCAGGAGTCTCATTATCTGCACACCGACTAAGGTCTGTCACTGGTCTGCCTACTGTCAGGAGTCGCATTATCTGCACACCGACTAACGTCTGTCACTGGTCTGCTTACTGTCAGGAGTCTCATTATCTGTACACTGACTAAGGTCTGTCACTGGTCTGCTTACTGTCAGGAGTCTCATTATCTGCACACCGGCTAAGGTCTGTCACTGGTCTGCCCTATGTCAGGAGTCTCATTATCTGCACAGCGACTAAGGTCTGTCACTGGTCTGCCCTATGGCAGGAGTCTCATTATCTGCTCACCGACTAAGGTCTGTCACTGGTCTGCTTAATTTCCGGAGTCTCGTTATCTGCTCACCAACTAAGGTCTGTCACTGGTCTGCCCTATATCAGGAGTCTCATTATCTGCACACCGGCTAAGGTCTATCACTGGTCTGCTTACTGTCAGGAGTCTCATTATCTGCACACCGACTAAGGTCTGTCACTGGTCTGCTTACTGTCTGGAGTGTCATTATCTGCACACCGGCTAAGGTCTGTCACTGGTCTGCCCTATGTCAGGAGTCTCATTATCTGCACACCGACTAAGGTCTGTCACTGGTCTGCCCTATGTCAGTAGTCTCATTATCTGTACACCAGCTAAGGTCTGTCAGTGGTCAGCCCTATGTCAGGAGTCTCATTATCTGTACACCGGCTAAGGTCTGTCACTGGTCTGCTTACTGTCAGGAGTCTCATTATCTGCACACCAGCTAAGGTCTGTCACTGGTCTGCTTACTGTCAGGAGTCTCATTATCTGCTCACCGACTAAGGTCTGTCACTGGTCTGCCCTATGTCAGGAGTCTCATTATCTGTACACCGACTAAGGTCTGTCACTGGTCTGCTTACTGTCAGGAGTGTCATTATCTGCACACCGGCTAAGGTCTGTCACTGGTCTGCTTACTGTCAGGAGTCTCATTATCTGCTCACCGACTAAGGTCTGTCACTGGTCTGCCCTATGTCAGGAGTCTCATTATCTGTACACCGGCTAAGGTCTGTCACTGGTCTGCCCTATGTCAGGAGTCTCATTATCTACTCACCGACTAAGGTCTGTCACTGGTCTGCTTACTGTCAGGAGTGTCATTATCTGTACACCGGCTAAGGTCTGTCACTGGTCTGCTTACTGTCAGGAGTGTCATTATCTGCACACCGGCTAAGGTCTGTCACTGGTCTGCTTACTGTCTGGAGTGTCATTATCTGCACACCGGCTAAGGTCTGTCACTGGTCTGCCCTATGTCAGGAGTCTCATTATCTGCTCACCGACTAAGGTCTGTCACTGGTCTGCTTAATTTCCGGAGTCTCGTTATCTGCTCACCAACTAAGGTCTGTCACTGGTCTGCCCTATGTCAGGAGTCTCATTATCTGCACACCGGCTAAGGTCTATCACTGGTCTGCTTACTGTCAGGAGTCTCATTATCTGCACACCGACTAAGGTCTGTCACTGGTCTGCTTAATGTCAGGAGTCTCGTTATCTGCTCACCGACTAAGGTCTGTCACTGGTGTGCCCTATGTCAGGAGTCTCGTTATCTGCACACCGGCTAAGGTCTAGCACTGGTCTCCTTACTGTCAGGAGTCTCATTATCTGCACACCGACTAAGGTCTGTCACTGGTCTGCCTACTGTCAGGAGTCTCATTATCTGAACACTGACTAAGGTCTGTTACTGGTCTGCCCTATGTCAGGAGTCTCATTATCTGCACACCAGCTAAGGTCTGTCACTGGTCTGCTTACTGTCTGGAGTGTCATTATCTGCACACTGGCTAAGGTCTGTCACTGGTCTGTCCTATGTCAGGAGTCTCATTATCTGCACACCGACTAAGGTCTGTCACTGGTCTGCCCTATGTCAGTAGTCTCATTATCTGTACACTAGCTAAGGTCTGTCAGTGGTCAGCCCTATGTCAGGAGTGTCATTATCTGTACACCGGCTAAGGTCTGTCACTGGTCTGCTTACTGTCAGGAGTCTCATTATCTGTACACCGACTAAGGGGTGTCACTGGTCTGCTTACTGTCAGGAGTCTCATTATCTGCACACCGACTAAGGTCTGTCAGTGGTCTGCCTACTGTCAGGAGTCGCATTATCTGCACACCGACTAAGGTCTGTCACTGGTCTGCTTACTGTCAGGAGTCTCATTATCTGCACACCGGCTAAGGTCTGTCATTGGTCTGCTTACTGTCAGGAGTCTCATTATCTGCACACCGACTAATGTCTATCACTGGTCTGCCCTATGTCAGGAGTCTCATTATCTGCTCACCGACTAAGGCCTGTCACTGGTCTGCTTAATTTCCGGAGTCTCGTTATCTGCTCACCAACTAAGGTCTGTCACTGGTCTGCCCTATATCAGGAGTCTCGTTATCTGCACACCGACTAAGGTCTATCACTGGTCTGCTTACTGTCAGGAGTCTCATTATCTGCACACCGACTAAGGTCTGTCACTGGTCTGCCTACTGTCAGGAGTCTCATTATCTGCACACTGACTAAGGTCTGTTGCTGGTCTGCCCTATGTCAGGAGTCTCATTATCTGCACACCAGCTAAGGTCTGTCACTGGTCTGCTTACTGTCTGGAGTCTCATTATCTGCACACCGGCTAAGGTCTGTCACTGGTCTGCTTACTGTCAGGAATCTCATTATCTGCACACCGACTAAGGTCTGTCACTGGTCTGCCTACTGTCAGGAGTCTCATTATCTGCACAATGACTAAGGTCTGTTACTGGTCTGCCCTATGTCAGGAGTCTCATTATCTGCACACCAGCTAAGGTCTGTCACTGGTCTGCTTACTGTCTGGAGTGTCATTATCTGCACACCGGCTAAGGTCTGTCACTGGTCTGCCCTATGTCAGGAGTCTCATTATCTGCACACCGACTAAGGTCTGTCACTGGTCTGCTTACTGTCAGGAGTGTCATTATCTGTACACCGGCTAACGTCTGTCACTGGTCTGCTTACTGTCAAGAGTCTCATTATCTGTACACCGACTAAGGTCTGTCACTGGTCTGCTTACTGTCAGGAGTCTCATTATCTGCACACCAACTAAGGTCTGTCACTGGTCTGCCTACTGTCAGGAGTCGCATTATCTGCACACCGACTAACGTCTGTCACTGGTCTGCTTACTGTCAGGAGTCTCATTATCTGTACACCGACTAAGGTCTGTCAGTGGTCTGCTTACTGTCAGGAGTCTCATTATCTGCACACCGGCTAAGGTCTGTCACTGGTCTACCCTATGTCAGGAGTCTCATTATCTGCACAGCGACTAAGGTCTGTCACTGGTCTACCCTATGGCAGGAGTCTCATTATCTGCTCACCAACTAAGGTCTCTCACTGGTCTGCTTAATTTCCGGAGTCTCGTTATCTGCTCACCAACTAAGGTCGGTCACTGGTCTGCCCTATATGTCAGGAGTCTCATTATCTGCACACCGGCTAAGGTCCATCACTGGTCTGCTTACTGTCAGGAGTCTCATTATCTGCACACCGACTAAGGTCTGTCACTGGTCTGCCTACTGTCAGGAGTCTCATTATCTGCACACTGACTAAGGTCTGTTACTGGTCTGCCCTATGTCAGGAGTCTCATTATCTGCACACCAGCTAAGGTCTGTCACTGGTCTGCTTACTGTCTGGAGTGTCATTATCTGCACACCGGCTAAGGTCTGTCACTGGTCTGCCCTATGTCAGGAGTCTCATTATCTGCACACCGACTAAGGTCTGTCACTGGTCTGCTTACTGTCAGGAGTGTCATTATCTGTACACCGGCTAACGTCTGTCACTGGTCTGCTTACTGTCAAGAGTCTCATTATCTGTACACCGACTAAGGTCTGTCACTGGTCTGCTTACTGTCAGGAGTCTCATTATCTGCACACCGACTAAGGTCTGTCACTGGTCTGCCTACTCTCAGGAGTCGCATTATCTGCACACCGACTAACGTCTGTCACTGGTCTGCTTACTGTCAGGAGTCTCATTATCTGTACACCGACTAAGGTCTGTCACTGGTCTGCTTACTGTCAGGAGTCTCATTATCTGCACACCGGCTAAGGTCTGTCACTGGTCTGCCCTATGTCAGGAGTCTCATTATCTGCACAGCGACTAAGGTCTGTCACTGGTCTGCCCTATGGCAGGAGTCTCATTATCTGCTCACCGACTAAGGTCTGTCACTGGTCTGCCCTATATCAGGATTCTCATTATCTGCACACCGGCTAAGGTCTATCACTGGTCTGCTTACTGTCAGGAGTCTCATTATCTGCACACCGACTAAGGTCTGTCACTGGTCTGCTTAATGTCAGGAGTCTCGTTATCTGCTCACCGACTAAGGTCTGTCACTGGTCTGCCCTATGTCAGGAGTCTCGTTATCTGCACACCTGCTAAGGTCTATCACTGGTCTGCTTACTGTCAGGAGTCTCATTATCTGCACACTGACTAAGGTCTGTTACTGGTCTGCCCTATGTCAGGAGTCTCATTATCTGCACACCAGCTAAGGTCTGTCACTGGTCTGCTTACTGTCTGGAGTGTCATTATCTGCACACCGGCTAAGGTCTGTCACTGGTCTGCCCTATGTCAGGAGTCTCATTATCTGCTCACCGACTAAGGTCTGTCACTGGTCTGCTTAATTTCCGGAGTCTCGTTATCTGCTCACCAACTAAGGTCTGTCACTGGTCTGCCCTATGTCAGGAGTCTCATTATCTGCACACCGGCTAAGGTCTATCACTGGTCTGCTTACTATCAGGAGTCTCATTATCTGCACACCGACTAAGGTCTGTCACTGGTCTGCTTAATGTCAAGAGTCTCGTTATCTGCTCACCGACTAAGGTCTGTCACTGGTGTGCCCTATGTCAGGAGTCTCGTTATCTGCACACCGGCTAAGGTCTATCACTGGTCTCCTTACTGTCAGGAGTCTCATTATCTGCACACCGACTAAGGTCTGTCACTGGTCTGCCTACTGTCAGGAGTCTCATTATCTGCACACCAGCTAAGGTCTGTCACTGGTCTGCTTACTGTCTGGAGTGTCATTATCTGCACACTGGCTAAGGTCTGTCACTGGTCTGTCCTATGTCAGGAGTCTCATTATCTGCACACCGACTAAGGTCTGTCACTGGTCTGCTTACTGCCAGGAGTGTAATTATCTGTACACCGGCTAAGGTCTGTCACTGGTCTGCTCAATTTCCGGAGTCTCATTATCTGCACACCGGCTAAGGTCTGTCACTGGTCTGCTTACTGCCAGGAGTGTCATTATCTGTACACCGGCTAAGGTCTGTCACTGGTCTGCTTACTGTCAGGAGTCTCATTATCTGTACACCGACTAAGGGGTGTCACTGGTCTGCTTACTGTCAGGAGTCTCATTATCTGCACACCGACTAAGGTCTGTCACTGGTCTGCCTACTGTCAGGAGTCACATTATCTGCACACCGACTAAGGTCTGTCACTGGTCTGCTTACTGTCAGGAGTCTCATTATCTGTACACCGACTAAGGTCTGTCACTGGTCTGCTTACTGTCAGGAGTCTCATTATCTGCACACCGACTAAGGTCTGTCACTGGTCTGCCCTATGTCAGGAGTCTCAATATCTGCTCACCGACTAAGGTCTGTCACTGGTCTGCTTAATTTCCGGAGTCTCGTTATCTGCTCACCAACTAAGGTCTGTCACTGGTCTGCCCTATATCAGGAGTCTCATTATCTGCACACCGACTAAGGTCTGTCAATGGTCTGCCCTATGTCAGGAGTCTCATTATCTGTTCACTGACTAAGGTCTATCACTGGTCTGCTTACTGTCAGGAGTCTCATTATCTGCACACCGACTAAGGTCTGTCACTGGTCTGCCTACTGTCAGGAGTCTCATTATCTGCACACTGACTAAGGTCTGTTGCTGGTCTGCCCTATGTCAGGAGTCTCATTATCTGCACACCAGCTAAGGTCTGTCACTGGTCTGCTTACTGTCTGGAGTGTCATTATCTGCACACCGGCTAAGGTCTGTCACTGGTCTGCCCTGTGTCAGGAGTCTCATTATCTGCTCACCAACTAAGGTCTCTCACTGGTCTACTTAATTTCCGGAGTCTCGTTATCTGCTCACCAACTAAGGTCTGTCACTGGTCTGCCCTATATGTCAGGAGTCTCATTATCTGCACACCGGCTAAGGTCTATCACTGGTCTGCTTACTGTCAGGAGTCTCATTATCTGCACACCGACTAAGGTCTATCACTGGTCTGCCTACTGTCAGGAGTCTCATTATCTGCACACTGACTAAGGTCTGTTACTGGTCTGCCCTATGTCAGGAGTCTCATTATCTGCACACCAGCTAATGTCTGTCACTGGTCTGCTTACTGTCTGGAGTGTCATTATCTGCACACCGGCTAAGGTCTGTCACTGGTCTGCCCTCTGTCAGGAGTCTCATTATCTGCACACCGACTAAGGTCTGTCACTGGTCTGCCCTATGTCAGTAGTCTCATTATCTGTACACCAGCTAAGGTCTGTCAGTGGTCAGCCCTATGTCAGGAGTCTCATTATCTGTACACCGGCTAAGGTCTGTCACTGGTCTGCTTACTGTCAGGAGTCTCATTATCTGCACACCAGCTAAGGTCTGTCACTTGTCTGCTTACTGTCAGGAGTCTCATTATCTGCTCACTGACTAAGGTCTGTCACTGGTCTGCTTATTGTCAGGAGTCTCATTATCTGCTCACCGACTAAGGTCTGTCACTGGTCTGCCCTATGTCAGGAGTCTCATTATCTGTACACCGACTAAGGTCTGTCACTGGTCTGCTTACTGTCAGGAGTCTCATTATCTGCACACCGACTAAGGTCTGTCACTGGTCTGCTTAATGTCAGGAGTCTCGTTATCTGCTCACCGACTAAGGTCTGTCACTGGTCTGCCCTATGTCAGGAGTCTCGTTATCTACACACCGGCTAAGGTCTATCACTGGTCTCCTTACTGTCAGGAGTCTCATTATCTGCACACCGACTAAGGTCTGTCACTGGTCTGCCTACTGTCAGGAGTGTCATTATCTGCACACTGACTAAGGTCTGTTACTGGTCTGCCCTATGTCAGGAGTCTCATTATCTGCACACCAGCTAAGGTCTGTCACTGGTCTGCTTACTGTCTGGAGTGTCATTATCTGCACACTGGCTAAGGTCTGTCACTGGTCTGTCCTATGTCAGGAGTCTCATTATCTGCACACCGACTAAGGTCTGTCACTGGTCTGCCCTATGTCAGTAGTCTCATTATCTGTACACTAGCTAAGGTCTGTCAGTGGTCAGCCCTATGTCAGGAGTGTCATTATCTGTACACCGGCTAAGGTCTGTCACTGGTCTGCTTACTGTCAGGAGTCTCATTATCTGCACACCGGCTAAGGTCTGTCACTGGTCTGCTCAATTTCCGGAGTCTCATTATCTGCACACCGGCTAAGGTCTGTCACTGGTCTGCTTACTGCCAGGAGTGTCATTATCTGTACACCGGCTAAGGTCTGTCACTGGTCTGCTTACTGTCAGGAGTCTCATTATCTGTACACCGGCTAAGGTCTGTCACTGGTCTGCCTACTGTCAGGAGTCGCATTATCTGCACACCGACTAACGTCTGTCACTGGTCTGCTTACTGTCAGGACTCTCATTATCTGCACACCGGCTAAGGTCTGTCACTGGTCTGCTTAATTTCCGGAGTCTCATTATCTGCACACCGGCTAAGGTCTGTCACTGGTCTGCTTACTGTCAGGAGTGTCATTATCTGCACACCGGCTAAGGTCTGTCACTGGTCTGCTTACTGTCAAGAGTCTCATTATCTGTACACCGACTAAGGTCTGTCACTGGTCTGCTTACTGTCAGGAGTCTCATTATCTGCACACCGACTAAGGTCTGTCACTGGTCTGCCTACTGTCAGGAGTCGCATTATCTGCACACCGACTAACGTCTGTCCCTGGTCTGCTTACTGTCAGGAGTCTCATTATCTGTACACCGACTAAGGTCTGTCACTGGTCTGCTTACTGTCAGGAGTCTCATTATCTGCACACCGGCTAAGGTCTGTCACTGGTCTGCCCTATGTCAGGAGTCTCATTATCTGCACAGCGACTAAGGTCTGTCACTGGTCTGCCCTATGGCAGGAGTCTCATTATCTGCTCACCGACTAAGGTCTGTCACTGGTCTGCTTAATTTCCGGAGTCTCGTTATCTGCTCACCAACTAAGGTCTGTCACTGGTCTGCCCTATATCAGGAGTCTCATTATCTGCACACCGACTAAGGTCTATCACTGGTCTGCTTACTGTCAGGAGTCTCATTATCTGCACACCGACTAAGGTCTGTCACTGGTCTGCTTAATGTCAGGAGTCTCGTTATCTGCTCACCGACTAAGGTCTGTCACTGGTCTGCCCTATGTCAGGAGTCTCATTATCTGCACACCGACTAAGGTCTGTCACTGGTCTGCCCTATGTCAGGAGTCTCATTATCTGTTCACCGACTAAGGTCTATCACTGGTCTGCTTACTGTCAGGAGTCTCATTATCTGCACACCGACTAAGGTCTGTCACTGGTCTGCCTACTGTCAGGAGTCGCATTATCTGCACACCGATTAACGTCTGTCACTGGTCTGCTTACTGTCAGGACTCTCATTATCTGCACACCGGCTAAGGTCTGTCACTGGTCTGCTTAATTTCCGGAGTCTCATTATCTGCACACCGGCTAAGGTCTGTTGCTGGTCTGCCCTATGTCAGGAGTCTCATTATCTGCACACCAGCTAAGGTCTGTCACTGGTCTGCTTACTGTCTGGAGTGTCATTATCTGCACACCGGCTAAGGTCTGTCACTGGTCTGCCCTATGTCAGGAGTCTCATTATCTGCTCACCAACTAAGGTCTCTCACTGGTCTGCTTAATTTCCGGAGTCTCGTTATCTGCTCACCAACTAAGGTCTGTCACTGGTCTGCCCTATATGTCAGGAGTCTCATTATCTGCACACCGGCTAAGGTCTATCACTGGTCTGCTTACTGTCAGGAGTCTCATTATCTGCACACCGACTAAGGTCTATCACTGGTCTGCCTACTGTCAGGAGTCTCATTATCTGCACACTGACTAAGGTCTGTTACTGGTCTGCCCTATGTCAGGAGTCTCATTATCTGCACACCAGCTAAGGTCTGTCACTGGTCTGCTTACTGTCTGGAGTGTCATTGTCTGCACACCGGCTAAGGTCTGTCACTGGTCTGCCCTATGTCAGGAGTCTCATTATCTGCACACCGACTAAGGTCTGTCACTGGTCTGCCCTATGTCAGTAGTCTCATTATCTGTACACCAGCTAAGGTCTGTCAGTGGTCAGCCCTATGTCAGGAGTCTCATTATCTGTACACCGGCTAAGGTCTGTCACTGGTCTGCTTACTGTCAGAAGTCTCATTATCTGCACACCAGCTAAGGTCTGTCACTGGTCTGCTTGCTGTCAGGAGTCTCATTATCTGCTCACTGACTAAGGTCTGTCACTGGTCTGCTTACTGTCAGGAGTCTCATTATCTGCTCACCGACTAAGGTCTGTCACTGGTCTGCCCTATGTCAGGAGTCTCATTATCTGCTCACCGACTAAGGTCTGTCACTGGTCTGCTTAATTTCCGGAGTCTCGTTATCTGCTCACCAACTAAGGTCTGTCACAGGTCTGCCCTATGTCAGGAGTCTCATTATCTGCACACCGGCTAATGTCTGTCACTGGTCTGCCCTATGTCAGGAGTCTCATTATCTGCTCACCGACTAAGGTCTGTCACTGGTCTGCTTAATTTCCGGAGTCTCGTTATCTGCTCACCAACTAAGGTCTGTCACTGGTCTGCCCTATATCAGGAGTCTCGTTATCTGCACACCGACTAAGGTCTATCACTGGTCTGCTTACTGTCAGGAGTCTCATTATCTGCACACCGACTACGGTCTGTCACTGGTCTGCCTACTGTCAGGAGTCTCATTATCTGCACACTGACTAAGGTCTGTTACTGGTCTGCCCTATGTCAGGAGTCTCATTATCTGCACACCAGCTAAGGTCTGTCACTGGTCTGCTTACTGTCTGGAGTGTCATTATCTGCACACTGGCTAAGGTCTGTCACTGGTCTGTCCTATGTCAGGAGTCTCATTATCTGCACACCGACTAAGGTCTGTCACTGGTCTGCCCTATGTCAGTAGTCTCATTATCTGTACACTAGCTAAGGTCTGTCAGTGGTCAGCCCTATGTCAGGAGTGTCATTATCTGTACACCGGCTAAGGTCTGTCACTGGTCTGCTTACTGTCAGGAGTCTCATTATCTGCACACCGGCTAAGGTCTGTCACTGGTCTGCTCAATTTCCGGAGTCTCATTATCTGCACACCGGCTAAGGTCTGTCACTGGTCTGCTTACTGCCAGGAGTGTCATTATCTGTACACCGGCTAAGGTCTGTCACTGGTCTGCTTACTGTCAGGAGTCTCATTATCTGTACACCGACTAAGGGGTGTCACTGGTCTGCTTACTGTCAGGAGTCTCATTATCTGCACACCGACAAAGGTCTGTCACTGGTCTGCTTACTGTCAGGAGTCTCATTATCTGCACACCGGCTAAGGTCTGTCACTGGTCTGCTTACTGTCAGGAGTCTCATTATCTGCACACCGACTAAGGTCTGTCACTGGTCTGCCCTATGTCAGGAGTCTCATTATCTGCTCACCGACTAAGGTCTGTCACTGGTCTGCTTAATTTCCGGAGTCTCGTTATCTGCTCACCAACTAAGGTCTGTCACAGGTCTGCCCTATGTCAGGAGTCTCATTATCTGCACACCGACTAATGTCTGTCACTGGTCTGCCCTATGTCAGGAGTCTCATTATCTGCTCACCGACTAAGGTCTGTCACTGGTCTGCTTAATTTCCGGAGTCTCGTTATCTGCTCACCAACTAAGGTCTGTCACTGGTCTGCCCTATATCAGGAGTCTCGTTATCTGCACACCGACTAAGGTCTATCACTGGTCTGCTTACTGTCAGGAGTCTCATTATCTGCACACCGACTAAGGTCTGTCACTGGTCTGCCTACTGTCAGGAGTCTCATTATCTGCACACTGACTAAGGTCTGTTGCTGGTCTGCCCTATGTCAGGAGTCTCATTATCTGCACACCAGCTAAGGTCTGTCACTGGTCTGCTTACTGTCTGGAGTGTCATTATCTGCACACCGGCTAAGGTCTGTCACTGGTCTGCCCTATGTCAGGAGTCTCATTATCTGCTCACCAACTAAGGTCTCTCACTGGTCTGCTTAATTTCCGGAGTCTCGTTATCTGCTCACCAACTAAGGTCTGTCACTGGTCTGCTTACTGTCTGGAGTGTCATTATCTGCACACCGGCTAAGGTCTGTCACTGGTCTGCCCTATGTCAGGAGTTTCATTATCTGCACACCGACTAAGGTCTGTCACTGGTCTGCTTAATTTCCGGAGTCTCGTTATCTGCTCACCAACTAAGGTCTGTCACTGGTCTGCCCTATGTCAGGAGTCTCATTATCTGCACACCGGCTAAGGTCTATCACTGTTCTGCTTACTGTCAGGAGTCTCATTATCTGCACACCGACTAAGGTCTGTCACTGGTCTGCTTAATGTCAGGAGTCTCGTTATCTGCTCACCGACTAAGGTCTGTCACTGGTCTGCCCTATGTCAGGAGTCTCGTTATCTGCACACCGGCTAAGGTCTATCACTGGTCTCCTTACTGTCAGGAGTCTCATTATCTGCACACCGACTAAGGTCTGTCACTGGTCTGCCTACTGTCAGGAGTCTCATTATCTGCACACTGACTAAGGTCTGTTACTGGTCTGCCCTATGTCAGGAGTCTCATTATCTGCACACCAGCTAAGGTCTGTCACTGGTCTGCTTACTGTCTGGAGTGTCATTATCTGCACACTGGCTAAGGTCTGTCACTGGTCTGTCCTATGTCAGGAGTCTCATTATCTGCACACCGACTAAGGTCTGTCACTGGTCTGCCCTATGTCAGTAGTCTCATTATCTGTACACTAGCTAAGGTCTGTCAGTGGTCAGCCCTATGTCAGGAGTGTCATTATCTGTACACCGGCTAAGGTCTGTCACTGGTCTGCTCAATTTCCGGAGTCTCATTATCTGCACACCGGCTAAGTTCTGTCACTGGTCTGCTTACTGCCAGGAGTGTCATTATCTGTACACCGGCTAAGGTCTGTCACTGGTCTGCTTACTGTCAGAAGTCTCATTATCTGCACACCAGCTAAGGTCTGTCACTGGTCTGCTTGCTGTCAGGAGTCTCATTATCTGCTCACTGACTAAGGTCTGTCACTGGTCTGCTTACTGTCAGGAGTCTCATTATCTGCTCACCGACTAAGGTCTGTCACTGGTCTGCCCTATGTCAGGAGTCTCATTATCTGCTCACCGACTAAGGTCTGTCACTGGTCTGCTTAATTTCCGGAGTCTCGTTATCTGCTCACCAACTAAGGTCTGTCACAGGTCTGCCCTATGTCAGGAGTCTCATTATCTGCACACCGGCTAATGTCTGTCACTGGTCTGCCCTATGTCAGGAGTCTCATTATCTGCTCACCGACTAAGGTCTGTCACTGGTCTGCTTAATTTCCGGAGTCTCGTTATCTGCTCACCAACTAAGGTCTGTCACTGGTCTGCCCTATGTCAGGAGTCTCATTATCTGCTCACCGACTAAGGTCTGTCACTGGTCTGCTTAATTTCCGGAGTCTCGTTATCTGCTCACCAACTAAGGTCTGTCACTGGTCTGCCCTATGTCAGGAGTCTCATTATCTGCACACCGGCTAAGGTCTATCACTGGTCTGCTTACTATCAGGAGTCTCATTATCTGCACACCGACTAAGGTCTGTCACTGGTCTGCTTAATGTCAAGAGTCTCGTTATCTGCTCACCGACTAAGGTCTGTCACTGGTGTGCCCTATGTCAGGAGTCTCGTTATCTGCACACCGGCTAAGGTCTATCACTGGTCTCCTTACTGTCAGGAGTCTCATTATCTGCACACCGACTAAGGTCTGTCACTGGTCTGCCTACTGTCAGGAGTCTCATTATCTGCACACCAGCTAAGGTCTGTCACTGGTCTGCTTACTGTCTGGAGTGTCATTATCTGCACACTGGCTAAGGTCTGTCACTGGTCTGTCCTATGTCAGGAGTCTCATTATCTGCACACCGACTAAGGTCTGTCACTGGTCTGCTTACTGCCAGGAGTGTAATTATCTGTACACCGGCTAAGGTCTGTCACTGGTCTGCTCAATTTCCGGAGTCTCATTATCTGCACACCGGCTAAGGTCTGTCACTGGTCTGCTTACTGCCAGGAGTGTCATTATCTGTACACCGGCTAAGGTCTGTCACTGGTCTGCTTACTGTCAGGAGTCTCATTATCTGTACACCGACTAAGGGGTGTCACTGGTCTGCTTACTGTCAGGAGTCTCATTATCTGCACACCGACTAAGGTCCGTCACTGGTCTGCCTACTGTCAGAAGTCACATTATCTGCACACCGACTAAGGTCTGTCACTGGTCTGCTTACTGTCAGGAGTCTCATTATCTGTACACCGACTAAGGTCTGTCACTGGTCTGCTTACTGTCAGGAGTCTCATTATCTGCACACCGACTAAGGTCTGTCACTGGTCTGCCCTATGTCAGGAGTCTCAATATCTGCTCACCGACTAAGGTCTGTCACTGGTCTGCTTAATTTCCGGAGTCTCGTTATCTGCTCACCAACTAAGGTCTGTCACTGGTCTGCCCTATATCAGGAGTCTCATTATCTGCACACCGACTAAGGTCTGTCAATGGTCTGCCCTATGTCAGGAGTCTCATTATCTGTTCACTGACTAAGGTCTATCACTGGTCTGCTTACTGTCAGGAGTCTCATTATCTGCACACCGACTAAGGTCTGTCACTGGTCTGCCTACTGTCAGGAGTCTCATTATCTGCACACTGACTAAGGTCTGTTGCTGGTCTGCCCTATGTCAGGAGTCTCATTATCTGCACACCAGCTAAGGTCTGTCACTGGTCTGCTTACTGTCTGGAGTGTCATTATCTGCACACCGGCTAAGGTCTGTCACTGGTCTGCCCTGTGTCAGGAGTCTCATTATCTGCTCACCAACTAAGGTCTCTCACTGGTCTACTTAATTTCCGGAGTCTCGTTATCTGCTCACCAACTAAGGTCTGTCACTGGTCTGCCCTATATGTCAGGAGTCTCATTATCTGCACACCGGCTAAGGTCTATCACTGGTCTGCTTACTGTCAGGAGTCTCATTATCTGCACACCGACTAAGGTCTATCACTGGTCTGCCTACTGTCAGGAGTCTCATTATCTGCACACTGACTAAGGTCTGTTACTGGTCTGCCCTATGTCAGGAGTCTCATTATCTGCACACCAGCTAATGTCTGTCACTGGTCTGCTTACTGTCTGGAGTGTCATTATCTGCACACCGGCTAAGGTCTGTCACTGGTCTGCCCTCTGTCAGGAGTCTCATTATCTGCACACCGACTAAGGTCTGTCACTGGTCTGCCCTATGTCAGTAGTCTCATTATCTGTACACCAGCTAAGGTCTGTCAGTGGTCAGCCCTATGTCAGGAGTCTCATTATCTGTACACCGGCTAAGGTCTGTCACTGGTCTGCTTACTGTCAGGAGTCTCATTATCTGCACTCCAGCTAAGGTCTGTAACTTGTCTGCTTACTGTCAGGATTCTCATTATCTGCTCACTGACTAAGGTCTGTCACTGGTCTGCTTATTGTCAGGAGTCTCATTATCTGCTCACCGACTAAGGTCTGTCACTGGTCTGCCCTATGTCAGGAGTCTCATTATCTGTACACCGACTAAGGTCTGTCACTGGTCTGCTTACTGTCAGGAGTCTCATTATCTGCACACCGACTAAGGTCTGTCACTGGTCTGCTTAATGTCAGGAGTCTCGTTATCTGCTCACCGACTAAGGTCTGTCACTGGTCTGCCCTATGTCAGGAGTCTCGTTATCTACACACCGGCTAAGGTCTATCACTGGTCTCCTTACTGTCAGGAGTCTCATTATCTGCACACCGACTAAGGTCTGTCACTGGTCTGCCTACTGTCAGGAGTGTCATTATCTGCACACTGACTAAGGTCTGTTACTGGTCTGCCCTATGTCAGGAGTCTCATTATCTGCACACCAGCTAAGGTCTGTCACTGGTCTGCTTACTGTCTGGAGTGTCATTATCTGCACACTGGCTAAGGTCTGTCACTGGTCTGTCCTATGTCAGGAGTCTCATTATCTGCACACCGACTAAGGTCTGTCACTGGTCTGCCCTATGTCAGTAGTCTCATTATCTGTACACTAGCTAAGGTCTGTCAGTGGTCAGCCCTATGTCAGGAGTGTCATTATCTGTACACCGGCTAAGGTCTGTCACTGGTCTGCTTACTGTCAGGAGTCTCATTATCTGCACACCGGCTAAGGTCTGTCACTGGTCTGCTCAATTTCCGGAGTCTCATTATCTGCACACCGGCTAAGGTCTGTCACTGGTCTGCTTACTGCCAGGAGTGTCATTATCTGTACACCGGCTAAGGTCTGTCACTGGTCTGCTTACTGTCAGGAGTCTCATTATCTGTACACCGGCTAAGGTCTGTCACTGGTCTGCCTACTGTCAGGAGTCGCATTATCTGCACACCGACTAACGTCTGTCACTGGTCTGCTTACTGTCAGGACTCTCATTATCTGCACACCGGCTAAGGTCTGTCACTGGTCTGCTTAATTTCCGGAGTCTCATTATCTGCACACCGGCTAAGGTCTGTCACTGGTCTGCTTACTGTCAGGAGTGTCATTATCTGCACACCGGCTAAGGTCTGTCACTGGTCTGCTTACTGTCAAGAGTCTCATTATCTGTACACCGACTAAGGTCTGTCACTGGTCTGCTTACTGTCAGGAGTCTCATTATCTGCACACCGACTAAGGTCTGTCACTGGTCTGCCTACTGTCAGGAGTCGCATTATCTGCACACCGACTAACGTCTGTCCCTGGTCTGCTTACTGTCAGGAGTCTCATTATCTGTACACCGACTAAGGTCTGTCACTGGTCTGCTTACTGTCAGGAGTCTCATTATCTGCACACCGGCTAAGGTCTGTCACTGGTCTGCCCTATGTCAGGAGTCTCATTATCTGCACAGCGACTAAGGTCTGTCACTGGTCTGCCCTATGGCAGGAGTCTCATTATCTGCTCACCGACTAAGGTCTGTCACTGGTCTGCTTAATTTCCGGAGTCTCGTTATCTGCTCACCAACTAAGGTCTGTCACTGGTCTGCCCTATATCAGGAGTCTCATTATCTGCACACCGACTAAGGTCTATCACTGGTCTGCTTACTGTCAGGAGTCTCATTATCTGCACACCGACTAAGGTCTGTCACTGGTCTGCTTAATGTCAGGAGTCTCGTTATCTGCTCACCGACTAAGGTCTGTCACTGGTCTGCCCTATGTCAGGAGTCTCATTATCTGCACACCGACTAAGGTCTGTCACTGGTCTGCCCTATGTCAGGAGTCTCATTATCTGTTCACCGACTAAGGTCTATCACTGGTCTGCTTACTGTCAGGAGTCTCATTATCTGCACACCGACTAAGGTCTGTCACTGGTCTGCTTACTGTCAGGAGTCGCATTATCTGCACACCGATTAACGTCTGTCACTGGTCTGCTTACTGTCAGGACTCTCATTATCTGCACACCGGCTAAGGTCTGTCACTGGTCTGCTTAATTTCCGGAGTCTCATTATCTGCACACCGGCTAAGGTCTGTTGCTGGTCTGCCCTATGTCAGGAGTCTCATTATCTGCACACCAGCTAAGGTCTGTCACTGGTCTGCTTACTGTCTGGAGTGTCATTATCTGCACACCGGCTAAGGTCTGTCACTGGTCTGCCCTATGTCAGGAGTCTCATTATCTGCTCACCAACTAAGGTCTCTCACTGGTCTGCTTAATTTCCGGAGTCTCGTTATCTGCTCACCAACTAAGGTCTGTCACTGGTCTGCCCTATATGTCAGGAGTCTCATTATCTGCACACCGGCTAAGGTCTATCACTGGTCTGCTTACTGTCAGGAGTCTCATTATCTGCACACCGACTAAGGTCTATCACTGGTCTGCCTACTGTCAGGAGTCTCATTATCTGCACACTGACTAAGGTCTGTTACTGGTCTGCCCTATGTCAGGAGTCTCATTATCTGCACACCAGCTAAGGTCTGTCACTGGTCTGCTTACTGTCTGGAGTGTCATTGTCTGCACACCGGCTAAGGTCTGTCACTGGTCTGCCCTATGTCAGGAGTCTCATTATCTGCACACCGACTAAGGTCTGTCACTGGTCTGCCCTATGTCAGTAGTCTCATTATCTGTACACCAGCTAAGGTCTGTCAGTGGTCAGCCCTATGTCAGGAGTCTCATTATCTGTACACCGGCTAAGGTCTGTCACTGGTCTGCTTACTGTCAGAAGTCTCATTATCTGCACACCAGCTAAGGTCTGTCACTGGTCTGCTTGCTGTCAGGAGTCTCATTATCTGCTCACTGACTAAGGTCTGTCACTGGTCTGCTTACTGTCAGGAGTCTCATTATCTGCTCACCGACTAAGGTCTGTCACTGGTCTGCCCTATGTCAGGAGTCTCATTATCTGCTCACCGACTAAGGTCTGTCACTGGTCTGCTTAATTTCCGGAGTCTCGTTATCTGCTCACCAACTAAGGTCTGTCACAGGTCTGCCCTATGTCAGGAGTCTCATTATCTGCACACCGGCTAATGTCTGTCACTGGTCTGCCCTATGTCAGGAGTCTCATTATCTGCTCACCGACTAAGGTCTGTCACTGGTCTGCTTAATTTCCGGAGTCTCGTTATCTGCTCACCAACTAAGGTCTGTCACTGGTCTGCCCTATATCAGGAGTCTCGTTATCTGCACACCGACTAAGGTCTATCACTGGTCTGCTTACTGTCAGGAGTCTCATTATCTGCACACCGACTACGGTCTGTCACTGGTCTGCCTACTGTCAGGAGTCTCATTATCTGCACACTGACTAAGGTCTGTTACTGGTCTGCCCTATGTCAGGAGTCTCATTATCTGCACACCAGCTAAGGTCTGTCACTGGTCTGCTTACTGTCTGGAGTGTCATTATCTGCACACTGGCTAAGGTCTGTCACTGGTCTGTCCTATGTCAGGAGTCTCATTATCTGCACACCGACTAAGGTCTGTCACTGGTCTGCCCTATGTCAGTAGTCTCATTATCTGTACACTAGCTAAGGTCTGTCAGTGGTCAGCCCTATGTCAGGAGTGTCATTATCTGTACACCGGCTAAGGTCTGTCACTGGTCTGCTTACTGTCAGGAGTCTCATTATCTGCACACCGGCTAAGGTCTGTCACTGGTCTGCTCAATTTCCGGAGTCTCATTATCTGCACACCGGCTAAGGTCTGTCACTGGTCTGCTTACTGCCAGGAGTGTCATTATCTGTACACCGGCTAAGGTCTGTCACTGGTCTGCTTACTGTCAGGAGTCTCATTATCTGTACACCGACTAAGGGGTGTCACTGGTCTGCTTACTGTCAGGAGTCTCATTATCTGCACACCGACAAAGGTCTGTCACTGGTCTGCTTACTGTCAGGAGTCTCATTATCTGCACACCGGCTAAGGTCTGTCACTGGTCTGCTTACTGTCAGGAGTCTCATTATCTGCACACCGACTAAGGTCTGTCACTGGTCTGCCCTATGTCAGGAGTCTCATTATCTGCTCACCGACTAAGGTCTGTCACTGGTCTGCTTAATTTCCGGAGTCTCGTTATCTGCTCACCAACTAAGGTCTGTCACAGGTCTGCCCTATGTCAGGAGTCTCATTATCTGCACACCGACTAATGTCTGTCACTGGTCTGCCCTATGTCAGGAGTCTCATTATCTGCTCACCGACTAAGGTCTGTCACTGGTCTGCTTAATTTCCGGAGTCTCGTTATCTGCTCACCAACTAAGGTCTGTCACTGGTCTGCCCTATATCAGGAGTCTCGTTATCTGCACACCGACTAAGGTCTATCACTGGTCTGCTTACTGTCAGGAGTCTCATTATCTGCACACCGACTAAGGTCTGTCACTGGTCTGCCTACTGTCAGGAGTCTCATTATCTGCACACTGACTAAGGTCTGTTGCTGGTCTGCCCTATGTCAGGAGTCTCATTATCTGCACACCAGCTAAGGTCTGTCACTGGTCTGCTTACTGTCTGGAGTGTCATTATCTGCACACCGGCTAAGGTCTGTCACTGGTCTGCCCTATGTCAGGAGTCTCATTATCTGCTCACCAACTAAGGTCTCTCACTGGTCTGCTTAATTTCCGGAGTCTCGTTATCTGCTCACCAACTAAGGTCTGTCACTGGTCTGCTTACTGTCTGGAGTGTCATTATCTGCACACCGGCTAAGGTCTGTCACTGGTCTGCCCTATGTCAGGAGTTTCATTATCTGCACACCGACTAAGGTCTGTCACTGGTCTGCTTAATTTCCGGAGTCTCGTTATCTGCTCACCAACTAAGGTCTGTCACTGGTCTGCCCTATGTCAGGAGTCTCATTATCTGCACACCGGCTAAGGTCTATCACTGTTCTGCTTACTGTCAGGAGTCTCATTATCTGCACACCGACTAAGGTCTGTCACTGGTCTGCTTAATGTCAGGAGTCTCGTTATCTGCTCACCGACTAAGGTCTGTCACTGGTCTGCCCTATGTCAGGAGTCTCGTTATCTGCACACCGGCTAAGGTCTATCACTGGTCTCCTTACTGTCAGGAGTCTCATTATCTGCACACCGACTAAGGTCTGTCACTGGTCTGCCTACTGTCAGGAGTCTCATTATCTGCACACTGACTAAGGTCTGTTACTGGTCTGCCCTATGTCAGGAGTCTCATTATCTGCACACCAGCTAAGGTCTGTCACTGGTCTGCTTACTGTCTGGAGTGTCATTATCTGCACACTGGCTAAGGTCTGTCACTGGTCTGTCCTATGTCAGGAGTCTCATTATCTGCACACCGACTAAGGTCTGTCACTGGTCTGCCCTATGTCAGTAGTCTCATTATCTGTACACTAGCTAAGGTCTGTCAGTGGTCAGCCCTATGTCAGGAGTGTCATTATCTGTACACCGGCTAAGGTCTGTCACTGGTCTGCTCAATTTCCGGAGTCTCATTATCTGCACACCGGCTAAGTTCTGTCACTGGTCTGCTTACTGCCAGGAGTGTCATTATCTGTACACCGGCTAAGGTCTGTCACTGGTCTGCTTACTGTCAGGAGTCTCATTATCTGTACACCGACTAAGGGGTGTCACTGGTCTGCTTACTGTCAGGAGTCTCATTATCTGCACACCGACTAAGGTCTGTCACTGGTCTGCTTACTGTCAGGAGTCTCATTATCTGCACACCGGCTAAGGTCTGTCACTGGTCTGCTTACTGTCAGGAGTCTCATTATCTGCACACCGACTAAGGTCTGTCACTGGTCTGCCCTATGTCAGGAGTCTCATTATCTGCTCACCGACTAAGGTCTGTCACTGGTCTGCTTAATTTCCGGAGTCTCGTTATCTGCTCACCAACTAAGGTCTGTCACAGGTCTGCCCTATGTCAGGAGTCTCATTATCTGCACACCGACTAATGTCTGTCACTGGTCTGCCCTATGTCAGGAGTCTCATTATCTGCTCACCGACTAAGGTCTGTCACTGGTCTGCTTAATTTCCGGAGTCTCGTTATCTGCTCACCAACTAAGGTCTGTCACTGGTCTGCCCTATATCAGGAGTCTCGTTATCTGCACACCGACTAAGGTCTATCCCTGGTCTGCTTACTGTCAGGAGTCTCATTATCTGCACACCGACTAAGGTCTGTCACTGGTCTGCCTACTGTCAGGAGTCTCATTATCTGCACACTGACTAAGGTCTGTTGCTGGTCTGCCCTATTTCAGGAGTCTCATTATCTGCACACCAGCTAAGGTCTGTCACTGGTCTGCTTACTGTCTGGAGTGTCATTATCTGCACACTGGCTAAGGTCTGTCACTGGTCTGTCCTATGTCAGGAGTCTCATTATCTGCACACCGACTAAGGTCTGTCACTGGTCTGCCCTATGTCAGTAGTCTCATTATTTGTACACTAGCAAAGGTCTGTCAGTGGTCAGCCCTATGTCAGGAGTGTCATTATCTGTACACCGGCTAAGGTCTGTTCTGGTCTGCTTACTGTCAGGAGTCTCATTATCTGCACACCGGCTAAGGTCTGTCACTGGTCTGCTCAATTTCCGGAGTCTCATTATCTGCACACCGGCTAAGGTCTGTCACTGGTCTGCTTACTGCCAGGAGTGTCATTATCTGTACACCAGCTAAGGTCTGTCACTGGTCTGCTTACTGTCAGGAGTCTCATTATCTGTACACCGACTAAGGGGTGTCACTGGTCTGCTTACTGTCAGGAGTCTCATTATCTGCACACCGACTAAGGTCTGTCACTGGTCTGCTTACTGTCAGGAGTCTCATTATCTGCACACCGGCTAAGGTCTGTCACTGGTCTGCTTACTGTCAGGAGTCTCATTATCTGCACACCGACTAAGGTCTGTCACTGGTCTGCCCTATGTCAGGAGTCTCATTATCTGCTCACCGACTAAGGTCTGTCACTGGTCTGCTTAATTTCCGGAGTCTCGTTATCTGCTCACCAACTAAGGTCTGTCACAGGTCTGCCCTATGTCAGGAGTCTCATTATCTGCACACCGACTAAGGTCTGTTGCTCGTCTGCCCTATGTCAGGAGTCTCATTATCTGCACACCGACTAAGGTCTGTTGCTGGTCTGCCCTATTTCAGGAGTCTCATTATCTGCACACCAGCTAAGGTCTGTCACTGGTCTGCTTACTGTCTGGAGTGTCATTATCTGCACACTGGCTAAGGTCTGTCACTGGTCTGTCCTATGTCAGGAGTCTCATTATCTGCACACCGACTAAGGTCTGTCACTGGTCTGCCCTATGTCAGTAGTCTCATTATTTGTACACTAGCAAAGGTCTGTCAGTGGTCAGCCCTATGTCAGGAGTGTCATTATCTGTACACCGGCTAAGGTCTGTTCTGGTCTGCTTACTGTCAGGAGTCTCATTATCTGCACACCGGCTAAGGTCTGTCACTGGTCTGCTCAATTTCCGGAGTCTCATTATCTGCACACCGGCTAAGGTCTGTCACTGGTCTGCTTACTGCCAGGAGTGTCATTATCTGTACACCAGCTAAGGTCTGTCACTGGTCTGCTTACTGTCAGGAGTCTCATTATCTGTACACCGACTAAGGGGTGTCACTGGTCTGCTTACTGTCAGGAGTCTCATTATCTGCACACCGACTAAGGTCTGTCACTGGTCTGCTTACTGTCAGGAGTCTCATTATCTGCACACCGGCTAAGGTCTGTCACTGGTCTGCTTACTGTCAGGAGTCTCATTATCTGCACACCGACTAAGGTCTGTCACTGGTCTGCCCTATGTCAGGAGTCTCATTATCTGCTCACCGACTAAGGTCTGTCACTGGTCTGCTTAATTTCCGGAGTCTCGTTATCTGCTCACCAACTAAGGTCTGTCACAGGTCTGCCCTATGTCAGGAGTCTCATTATCTGCACACCGACTAAGGTCTGTTGCTCGTCTGCCCTATGTCAGGAGTCTCATTATCTGCACACCGACTAAGGTCTATCACTGGTCTGCTTACTGTCAGGAGTCTCATTATCTGCACACTGACTAAGGTCTGTTGCTCGTCTGCCCTATGTCAGGAGTCTCATTATCTGCACACCGACTAAGGTCTGTCACTGGTCTGCCTACTGTCAGGAGTCTCATTATCTGCACACCGACTAAGGTCTGTCACTGGTCTGCCCTATGTCAGGAGTCTCATTATCTGCACACCGACTAAGGTCTGTCACTGGTCTGCTTACTGTCAGGAGTCTCATTATCTGCACACCGACTAAGGTCTGTCACTGGTCTGCCTACTGTCAGGAGTCTCATTATCTGCACACTGACTAAGGTCTGTTGCTGGTCTGCCCTATGTCAGGAGTCTCATTATCTGCACACCAGCTAAGGTCTGTCACTGGTCTGCTTACTGTCTGGAGTGTCATTATCTGCACACCGGCTAAGGTCTGTCACTGGTCTGCCCTATGTCAGGAGTCTCATTATCTGCTCACCAACTAAGGTCTCTCACTGGTCTGCTTAATTTCCGGAGTCTCGTTATCTGCTCACTAACTAAGGTCTGTCACTGGTCTGCCCTATATGTCAGGAGTCTCATTATCTGCACACCGGCTAAGGTCTGTCACTGGTCTGCCCTATGTCAGGAGTGTCATTATCTGCACACCGACTAAGGTCTGTCACTGGTCTGCCCTATGTCAGGAGTCTCATTATCTGCACACCGGCTAAGGTCTATCACTGGTCTGCTTACTGTCAGGAGTCTCATTATCTGCACACCGACTAAGGTCTGTCACTGGTCTGCCTACTGTCAGGAGTCTCATTATCTGCACACTGACTAAGGTCTGTTACTGGTCTGCCCTATGTCAGGAGTCTCATTATCTGCACACCAGCTAAGGTCTGTCACTGGTCTGCTTACTGTCTGGAGTGTCATTATCTGCACACCGGCTAAGGTCTGTCACTGGTCTGCCCTATGTCAGGAGTCTCATTATCTGCACACCGACTAAGGTCTGTCACTGGTCTGCTTACTGTCAGGAGTGTCATTATCTGTACACCGGCTAAGGTCTGTCAATGGTCTGCTTACTGTCAAGAGTCTCATTATCTGTACACCGACTAAGGTCTGTCACTGGTCTGCTTACTGTCAGGAGTCTCATTATCTGCACACCGACTAAGGTCTGTCACTGGTCTGCCTACTGTCAGGAGTCGCATTATCAACACACCGACTAACGTCTGTCACTGGTCTGCTTACTGTCAGGAGTCTCATTATCTGTACACCGACTAAGGTCTGTCACTGGTCTGCTTACTGTCAGGAGTCTCATTATCTGCACACCGGCTAAGGTCTGTCACTGGTCTGCCCTATGTCAGGAGTCTCATTATCTGCACAGCGACTAAGGTCTGTCACTGGTCTGCCCTATGGCAGGAGTCTCATTATCTGCTCACCGACTAAGGTCTGTCACTGGTCTGCTTAATTTCCGGAGTCTCGTTATCTGCTCACCAACTAAGGTCTGTCACTGGTCTGCCCTATATCAGGAGCCTCATTATCTGCACACCGGCTAAGGTCTATCACTGGTCTGCTTACTGTCAGGAGTCTCATTATCTGCACACCGACTAAGGTCTGTCACTGGTCTGCTTACTGTCAGGAGTCTCGTTATCTGCTCACCGACTAAGGTCTGTCACTGGTCTGCTTACTGTCTGGAGTGTCATTATCTGCACACCGGCTAAGGTCTGTCACTGGTCTGCCCTATGTCAGGAGTCTCATTATCTGCTCACCAACTAAGGTCTCTCACTGGTCTGCTTAATTTCCGGAGTCTCGTTATCTGCTCACCAACTAAGGTCTGTCACTGGTCTGCTTACTGTCTGGAGTGTCATTATCTGCACACCGGCTAAGGTCTGTCACTGGTCTGCCCTATGTCAGGAGTCTCATTATCTGCACACCGACTAAGGTCTGTCACTGGTCTGCTTAATTTCCGGAGTCTCGTTATCTGCTCACCAACTAAGGTCTGTCACTGGTCTGCCCTATGTCAGGAGTCTCATTATCTGCACACCGGCTAAGGTCTATCACTGTTCTGCTTACTGTCAGGAGTCTCATTATCTGCACACCGACTAAGGTCTGTCACTGGTCTGCTTAATGTCAGGAGTCTCGTTATCTGCTCACCGACTAAGGTCTGTCACTGGTCTGCCCTATGTCAGGAGTCTCGTTATCTGCACACCGGCTAAGGTCTATCACTGGTCTCCTTACTGTCAGGAGTCTCATTATCTGCACACCGACTAAGGTCTGTCACTGGTCTGCCTACTGTCAGGAGTCTCATTATCTGCACACTGACTAAGGTCTGTTACTGGTCTGCCCTATGTCAGGAGTCTCATTATCTGCACACCAGCTAAGGTCTGTCACTGGTCTGCTTACTGTCTGGAGTGTCATTATCTGCACACTGGCTAAGGTCTGTCACTGGTCTGTCCTATGTCAGGAGTCTCATTATCTGCACACCGACTAAGGTCTGTCACTGGTCTGCCCTATGTCAGTAGTCTCATTATCTGTACACTAGCTAAGGTCTGTCAGTGGTCAGCCCTATGTCAGGAGTGTCATTATCTGTACACCGGCTAAGGTCTGTCACTGGTCTGCTTACTGTCAGGAGTCTCATTATCTGCACACCGGCTAAGGTCTGTCACTGGTCTGCTCAATTTCCGGAGTCTCATTATCTGCACACCGGCTAAGTTCTGTCACTGGTCTGCTTACTGCCAGGAGTGTCATTATCTGTACACCGGCTAAGGTCTGTCACTGGTCTGCTTACTGTCAGGAGTCTCATTATCTGTACACCGACTAAGGGGTGTCACTGGTCTGCTTACTGTCAGGAGTCTCATTATCTGCACACCGACTAAGGTCTGTCACTGGTCTGCTTACTGTCAGGAGTCTCATTATCTGCACACCGGCTAAGGTCTGTCACTGGTCTGCTTACTGTCAGGAGTCTCATTATCTGCACACCGACTAAGGTCTGTCACTGGTCTGCCCTATGTCAGGAGTCTCATTATCTGCTCACCGACTAAGGTCTGTCACTGGTCTGCTTAATTTCCGGAGTCTCGTTATCTGCTCACCAACTAAGGTCTGTCACAGGTCTGCCCTATTTCAGGAGTCTCATTATCTGCACACCGACTAATGTCTGTCACTGGTCTGCCCTATGTCAGGAGTCTCATTATCTGCTCACCGACTAAGGTCTGTCACTGGTCTGCTTAATTTCCGGAGTCTCGTTATCTGCTCACCAACTAAGGTCTGTCACTGGTCTGCCCTATATCAGGAGTCTCGTTATCTGCACACCGACTAAGGTCTGTCAATGGTCTGCCCTATGTCAGGAGTCTCATTATCTGCACACTGACTAAGGTCTGTTGCTGGTCTGCCCTATTTCAGGAGTCTCATTATCTGCACACCAGCTAAGGTCTGTCACTGGTCTGCTTACTGTCTGGAGTGTCATTATCTGCACACTGGCTAAGGTCTGTCACTGGTCTGTCCTATGTCAGGAGTCTCATTATCTGCACACCGACTAAGGTCTGTCACTGGTCTGCCCTATGTCAGTAGTCTCATTATTTGTACACTAGCAAAGGTCTGTCAGTGGTCAGCCCTATGTCAGGAGTGTCATTATCTGTACACCGGCTAAGGTCTGTTCTGGTCTGCTTACTGTCAGGAGTCTCATTATCTGCACACCGGCTAAGGTCTGTCACTGGTCTGCTCAATTTCCGGAGTCTCATTATCTGCACACCGGCTAAGGTCTGTCACTGGTCTGCTTACTGCCAGGAGTGTCATTATCTGTACACCGGCTAAGGTCTGTCACTGGTCTGCTTACTGTCAGGAGTCTCATTATCTGTACACCGACTAAGGGGTGTCACTGGTCTGCTTACTGTCAGGAGTCTCATTATCTGCACACCGACTAAGGTCTGTCACTGGTCTGCTTACTGTCAGGAGTCTCATTATCTGCACACCGGCTAAGGTCTGTCACTGGTCTGCTTACTGTCAGGAGTCTCATTATCTGCACACCGACTAAGGTCTGTCACTGGTCTGCCCTATGTCAGGAGTCTCATTATCTGCTCACCGACTAAGGTCTGTCACTGGTCTGCTTAATTTCCGGAGTCTCGTTATCTGCTCACCAACTAAGGTCTGTCACAGGTCTGCCCTATGTCAGGAGTCTCATTATCTGCACACCGACTAAGGTCTGTTGCTCGTCTGCCCTATGTCAGGAGTCTCATTATCTGCACACCGACTAAGGTCTATCACTGGTCTGCTTACTGTCAGGAGTCTCATTATCTGCACACTGACTAAGGTCTGTTGCTCGTCTGCCCTATGTCAGGAGTCTCATTATCTGCACACCGACTAAGGTCTATCACTGGTCTGCTTACTGTCAGGAGTCTCATTATCTGCACACCGACTAAGGTCTGTCACTGGTCTGCCTACTGTCAGGAGTCTCATTATCTGCACACTGACTAAGGTCTGTTGCTGGTCTGCCCTATGTCAGGAGTCTCATTATCTGCACACCAGCTAAGGTCTGTCACTGGTCTGCTTACTGTCTGGAGTGTCATTATCTGCACACCGGCTAAGGTCTGTCACTGGTCTGCCCTATGTCAGGAGTCTCATTATCTGCTCACCAACTAAGGTCTCTCACTGGTCTGCTTAATTTCCGGAGTCTCGTTATCTGCTCACTAACTAAGGTCTGTCACTGGTCTGCCCTATATGTCAGGAGTCTCATTATCTGCACACCGGCTAAGGTCTGTCACTGGTCTGCCCTATGTCAGGAGTGTCATTATCTGCACACCGACTAAGGTCTGTCACTGGTCTGCCCTATGTCAGGAGTCTCATTATCTGCACACCGGCTAAGGTCTATCACTGGTCTGCTTACTGTCAGGAGTCTCATTATCTGCACACCGACTAAGGTCTGTCACTGGTCTGCCTACTGTCAGGAGTCTCATTATCTGCACACTGACTAAGGTCTGTTACTGGTCTGCCCTATGTCAGGAGTCTCATTATCTGCACACCAGCTAAGGTCTGTCACTGGTCTGCTTACTGTCTGGAGTGTCATTATCTGCACACCGGCTAAGGTCTGTCACTGGTCTGCCCTATGTCAGGAGTCTCATTATCTGCACACCGACTAAGGTCTGTCACTGGTCTGCTTACTGTCAGGAGTGTCATTATCTGTACACCGGCTAAGGTCTGTCACTGGTCTGCTTACTGTCAAGAGTCTCATTATCTGTACACCGACTAAGGTCTGTCACTGGTCTGCTTACTGTCAGGAGTCTCATTATCTGCACACCGACTAAGGTCTGTCAATGGTCTGCCTACTGTCAGGAGTCGCATTATCAACACACCGACTAACGTCTGTCACTGGTCTGCTTACTGTCAGGAGTCTCATTATCTGTACACCGACTAAGGTCTGTCACTGGTCTGCTTACTGTCAGGAGTCTCATTATCTGCACACCGGCTAAGGTCTGTCACTGGTCTGCCCTATGTCAGGAGTCTCATTATCTGCACAGCGACTAAGGTCTGTCACTGGTCTGCCCTATGGCAGGAGTCTCATTATCTGCTCACCGACTAAGGTCTGTCACTGGTCTGCTTAATTTCCGGAGTCTCGTTATCTGCTCACCAACTAAGGTCTGTCACTGGTCTGCCCTATATCAGGAGCCTCATTATCTGCACACCGGCTAAGGTCTATCACTGGTCTGCTTACTGTCAGGAGTCTCATTATCTGCACACCGACTAAGGTCTGTCACTGGTCTGCTTACTGTCAGGAGTCTCGTTATCTGCTCACCGACTAAGGTCTGTCACTGGTCTGCCCTATGTCAGGAGTCTCATTATCTGCACACCTGCTAAGGTCTATCACTGGTCTGCTTACTGTCAGGAGTCTCATTATCTGCACACTGACTAAGGTCTGTTACTGGTCTGCCCTATGTCAGGAGTCTCATTATCTGCACACCAGCTAAGGTCTGTCACTGGTCTGCTTACTGTCTGGAGTGTCATTATCTGCACACCGGCTAAGGTCTGTCACTGGTCTGCCCTATGTCAGGAGTCTCATTATCTGCTCACCGACTAAGGTCTGTCACTGGTCTGCTTAATTTCCGGAGTCTCGTTATCTGCTCACCAACTAAGGTCTGTCACTGGTCTGCCCTATGTCAGGAGTCTCATTATCTGCACACCGGCTAAGGTCTATCACTGGTCTGCTTACTATCAGGAGTCTCATTATCTGCACACCGACTAAGGTCTGTCACTGGTCAGCTTAATGTCAAGAGTCTCGTTATCTGCTCACCGACTAAGGTCTGTCACTGGTCTGCCCTATGTCAGGAGTCTCGTTATCTGCACACCGGCTAAGGTCTATCACTGGTCTCCTTACTGTCAGGAGTCTCATTATCTGCACACCGACTAAGGTCTGTCACTGGTCTGCCTACTGTCAGGAGTCTCATTATCTGCACACCAGCTAAGGTCTGTCACTGGTCTGCTTACTGTCTGGAGTGTCATTATCTGCACACTGGCTAAGGTCTGTCACTGGTCTGTCCTATGTCAGGAGTCTCATTATCTGCACACCGACTAAGGTCTGTCACTGGTCTGCTTACTGCCAGGAGTGTCATTATCTGTACACCGGCTAAGGTCTGTCACTGGTCTGCTCAATTTCCGGAGTCTCATTATCTGCACACCGGCTAAGGTCTGTCACTGGTCTGCCTACTGCCAGGAGTGTCATTATCTGTACACCGGCTAAGGTCTGTCACTGGTCTGCTTACTGTCAGGAGTCTCATTATCTGTACACGGACTAAGGTGTGTCACTGGTCTGCTTACTGTCAGGAGTCTCATTATCTGCACACCGACTAAGGTCTGTCACTGGTCTGCCTACTGTCAGGAGTCGCATTATCTGCACACCGACTAAGGTCTGTCACTGGTCTGCTTACTGTCAGGAGTCTCATTATCTGTACACCGACTAAGGTCTGTCACTGGTCTGCTTACTGTCAGGAGTCTCATTATCTGCACACCGACTAAGGTCTGTCACTGGTCTGCCCTATGTCAGGAGTCTCATTATCTGCTCACCGACTAAGGTCTGTCACTGGTCTGCTTAATTTCCGGAGTCTCGTTATCTGCTCACCAACTAAGGTCTGTCACTGGTCTGCCCTATGTCAGGAGTCTCATTATCTGCACACCGACTAAGGTCTGTCACTGGTCTGCCCTATGTCAGGAGTCTCATTATCTGTTCACCGACTAAGGTCTATCACTGGTCTGCTTACTGTCAGGAGTCTCATTATCTGCACACCGACTAAGGTCTGTCACTGGTCTGCCTACTGTCAGGAGTCTCATTATCTGCACACTGACTAAGGTCTGTTGCTGGTCTGCCCTATGTCAGGAGTCTCATTATCTGCACACCAGCTAAGGTCTGTCACTGGTCTGCTTACTGTCTGGAGTGTCATTATCTGCACACCGGCTAAGGTCTGTCACTGGTCTGCCCTATGTCAGGAGTCTCATTATCTGCTCACCAACTAAGGTCTCTCACTGGTCTGCTTAATTTCCGGAGTCTCGTTATCTGCTCACCACCTAAGGTCTGTCACTGGTCTGCCCTATATGTCAGGAGTCTCATTATCTGCACACCGGCTAAGGTCTATCACTGGTCTGCTCTATGTCAGGAGTCTCATTATCTGCACACCGACTAAGGTCTATCACTGGTCTGCCTACTGTCAGGAGTCTCATTATCTGCACACTGACTAAGGTCTGTTACTGGTCTGTCCTATGTCAGGAGTCTCATTATCTGCACACCAGCTAAGGTCTGTCACTGGTCTGCTTACTGTCTGGAGTGTCATTATCTGCACACCGGCTAAGGTCTGTCACTGGTCTGCCCTATGTCAGGAGTCTCATTATCTGCACACCGACTAAGGTCTGTCACTGGTCTGCCCTATGTCAGTAGTCTCATTATCTGTACACCAGCTAAGGTCTGTCAGTGGTCAGCCCTATGTCAGGAGTCTCATTATCTGTACACCGGCTAAGGTCTGTCACTGGTCTGCTTACTGTCAGGAGTCTCATTATCTGCACACCAGCTAAGGTCTGTCACTGGTCTGCTTACTGTCAGGAGTCTCATTATCTGCTCACTGACTAAGGTCTGTCACTGGTCTGCTTACTGTCAGGAGTCTCATTATCTGCTCACCGACTAAGGTTTGTCACTGGTCTGCCCTATGTCAGGAGTCTCATTATCTGTACACCGACTAAGGTCTGTCACTGGTCTGCTTACTGTCAGGAGTGTCATTATCTGCACACCGGCTAAGGTCTGTCACTGGTCTGCTTACTGTCAGGAGTCTCATTATCTGCTCACCGACTAAGGTCTGTCACTGGTCTGCCCTATGTCAGGAGTCTCATTATCTGCTCACCGACTAAGGTCTGTCACTGGTCTGCTTAATTTCCGGAGTCTCGTTATCTGCTCACCAACTAAGGTCTGTCACAGGTCTGCCCTATGTCAGGAGTCTCATTATCTGCACACCGACTAATGTCTGTCACTGGTCTGCCCTATGTCAGGAGTCTCATTATCTGCTCACCGACTAAGGTCTGTCACTGGTCTGCTTAATTTCCGGAGTCTCGTTATCTGCTCACCAACTAAGGTCTGTCACTGGTCTGCCCTATATCAGGAGTCTCGTTATCTGCACACCGACTAAGGTCTATCCCTGGTCTGCTTACTGTCAGGAGTCTCATTATCTGCACACCGACTAAGGTCTGTCACTGGTCTGCCTACTGTCAGGAGTCTCATTATCTGCACACTGACTAAGGTCTGTTGCTGGTCTGCCCTATGTCAGGAGTCTCATTATCTGCACACCAGCTAAGGTCTGTCACTGGTCTGCTTACTGTCTGGAGTGTCATTATCTGCACACTGGCTAAGGTCTGTCACTGGTCTGTCCTATGTCAGGAGTCTCATTATCTGCACACCGACTAAGGTCTGTCACTGGTCTGCCCTATGTCAGTAGTCTCATTATCTGTACACTAGCTAAGGTCTGTCAGTGGTCAGCCCTATGTCAGGAGTGTCATTATCTGTACATCGGCTAAGGTCTGTCACTGGTCTGCTTACTGTCAGGAGTCTCATTATCTGCACACCGACTAAGGTCTGTCAGTGGTCTGCCTACTGTCAGGAGTCGCATTATCTGCACACCGACTAAGGTCTGTCACTGGTCTGCTTACTGTCAGGAGTCTCATTATCTGCACACCGACTAAGGTCTGTCACTGGTCTGCCCTATGTCAGGAGTCTCATTATCTGCTCACCGACTAAGGTCTGTCACTGGTCTGCTTAATTTCCGGAGTCTCGTTATCTGCTCACCAACTAAGGTCTGTCACTGGTCTGCCCTATGTCAGGAGTCTCATTATCTGCACACCGACTAAGGTCTGTCACTGGTCTGCCCTATGTCAGGAGTCTCATTATCTGTTCACCGACTAAGGTCTATCACTGGTCTGCTTACTGTCAGGAGTCTCATTATCTGCACACCGACTAAGGTCTGTCACTGGTCTGCCTACTGTCAGGAGTCTCATTATCTGCACACTGACTAAGGTCTGTTGCTGGTCTGCCCTATGTCAGGAGTCTCATTATCTGCACACCAGCTAAGGTCTGTCACTGGTCTGCTTACTGTCTGGAGTGTCATTATCTGCACACCGGCTAAGGTCTGTCACTGGTCTGCCCTATGTCAGGAGTCTCATTATCTGCTCACCAACTAAGGTCTCTCACTGGTCTGCTTAATTTCCGGAGTCTCGTTATCTGCTCACCACCTAAGGTCTGTCACTGGTCTGCCCTATATGTCAGGAGTCTCATTATCTGCACACCGGCTAAGGTCTATCACTGGTCTGCTCTATGTCAGGAGTCTCATTATCTGCACACCGACTAAGGTCTATCACTGGTCTGCCTACTGTCAGGAGTCTCATTATCTGCACACTGACTAAGGTCTGTTACTGGTCTGTCCTATGTCAGGAGTCTCATTATCTGCACACCAGCTAAGGTCTGTCACTGGTCTGCTTACTGTCTGGAGTGTCATTATCTGCACACCGGCTAAGGTCTGTCACTGGTCTGCCCTATGTCAGGAGTCTCATTATCTGCACACCGACTAAGGTCTGTCACTGGTCTGCCCTATGTCAGTAGTCTCATTATCTGTACACCAGCTAAGGTCTGTCAGTGGTCAGCCCTATGTCAGGAGTCTCATTATCTGTACACCGGCTAAGGTCTGTCACTGGTCTGCTTACTGTCAGGAGTCTCATTATCTGCACACCAGCTAAGGTCTGTCACTGGTCTGCTTACTGTCAGGAGTCTCATTATCTGCTCACTGACTAAGGTCTGTCACTGGTCTGCTTACTGTCAGGAGTCTCATTATCTGCTCACCGACTAAGGTTTGTCACTGGTCTGCCCTATGTCAGGAGTCTCATTATCTGTACACCGACTAAGGTCTGTCACTGGTCTGCTTACTGTCAGGAGTGTCATTATCTGCACACCGGCTAAGGTCTGTCACTGGTCTGCTTACTGTCAGGAGTCTCATTATCTGCTCACCGACTAAGGTCTGTCACTGGTCTGCCCTATGTCAGGAGTCTCATTATCTGCTCACCGACTAAGGTCTGTCACTGGTCTGCTTAATTTCCGGAGTCTCGTTATCTGCTCACCAACTAAGGTCTGTCACAGGTCTGCCCTATGTCAGGAGTCTCATTATCTGCACACCGACTAATGTCTGTCACTGGTCTGCCCTATGTCAGGAGTCTCATTATCTGCTCACCGACTAAGGTCTGTCACTGGTCTGCTTAATTTCCGGAGTCTCGTTATCTGCTCACCAACTAAGGTCTGTCACTGGTCTGCCCTATATCAGGAGTCTCGTTATCTGCACACCGACTAAGGTCTATCCCTGGTCTGCTTACTGTCAGGAGTCTCATTATCTGCACACCGACTAAGGTCTGTCACTGGTCTGCCTACTGTCAGGAGTCTCATTATCTGCACACTGACTAAGGTCTGTTGCTGGTCTGCCCTATGTCAGGAGTCTCATTATCTGCACACCAGCTAAGGTCTGTCACTGGTCTGCTTACTGTCTGGAGTGTCATTATCTGCACACTGGCTAAGGTCTGTCACTGGTCTGTCCTATGTCAGGAGTCTCATTATCTGCACACCGACTAAGGTCTGTCACTGGTCTGCCCTATGTCAGTAGTCTCATTATCTGTACACTAGCTAAGGTCTGTCAGTGGTCAGCCCTATGTCAGGAGTGTCATTATCTGTACATCGGCTAAGGTCTGTCACTGGTCTGCTTACTGTCAGGAGTCTCATTATCTGCACACCGGCTAAGGTCTGTCACTGGTCTGCTCAATTTCCGGAGTCTCATTATCTGCTCACCGGCTAAGGTCTGTCACTGGTCTGCTTACTGTCAGGAGTGTCATTATCTGTACACCGGCTAAGGTCTGTCACTGGTCTGCTTACTGTCAAGAGTCTCATTATCTGTACACCGACTAAGGTCTGTCACTGGTCTGCTTACTGTCAGGAGTCTCATTATCTGCACACCGACTAAGGTCTGTCACTGGTCTGCCTACTGTCAGGAGTCGCATTATCAACACACCGACTAACGTCTGTCACTGGTCTGCTTACTGTCAGGAGTCTCATTATCTGTACACCGACTAAGGTCTGTCACTGGTCTGCTTACTGTCAGGAGTCTCATTATCTGCACACCGGCTAAGGTCTGTCACTGGTCTGCCCTATGTCAGGAGTCTCATTATCTGCACAGCGACTAAGGTCTGTCACTGGTCTGCCCTATGGCAGGAGTCTCATTATCTGCTCACCGACTAAGGTCTGTCACTGGTCTGCTTAATTTCCGGAGTCTCGTTATCTGCTCACCAACTAAGGTCTGTCACTGGTCTGCCCTATATCAGGAGCCTCATTATCTGCACACCGGCTAAGGTCTATCACTGGTCTGCTTACTGTCAGGAGTCTCATTATCTGCACACCGACTAAGGTCTGTCACTGGTCTGCTTACTGTCAGGAGTCTCGTTATCTGCTCACCGACTAAGGTCTGTCACTGGTCTGCTTACTGTCTGGAGTGTCATTATCTGCACACCGGCTAAGGTCTGTCACTGGTCTGCCCTATGTCAGGAGTCTCATTATCTGCTCACCAACTAAGGTCTCTCACTGGTCTGCTTAATTTCCGGAGTCTCGTTATCTGCTCACCAACTAAGGTCTGTCACTGGTCTGCTTACTGTCTGGAGTGTCATTATCTGCACACCGGCTAAGGTCTGTCACTGGTCTGCCCTATGTCAGGAGTCTCATTATCTGCACACCGACTAAGGTCTGTCACTGGTCTGCTTAATTTCCGGAGTCTCGTTATCTGCTCACCAACTAAGGTCTGTCACTGGTCTGCCCTATGTCAGGAGTCTCATTATCTGCACACCGGCTAAGGTCTATCACTGTTCTGCTTACTGTCAGGAGTCTCATTATCTGCACACCGACTAAGGTCTGTCACTGGTCTGCTTAATGTCAGGAGTCTCGTTATCTGCTCACCGACTAAGGTCTGTCACTGGTCTGCCCTATGTCAGGAGTCTCGTTATCTGCACACCGGCTAAGGTCTATCACTGGTCTCCTTACTGTCAGGAGTCTCATTATCTGCACACCGACTAAGGTCTGTCACTGGTCTGCCTACTGTCAGGAGTCTCATTATCTGCACACTGACTAAGGTCTGTTACTGGTCTGCCCTATGTCAGGAGTCTCATTATCTGCACACCAGCTAAGGTCTGTCACTGGTCTGCTTACTGTCTGGAGTGTCATTATCTGCACACTGGCTAAGGTCTGTCACTGGTCTGTCCTATGTCAGGAGTCTCATTATCTGCACACCGACTAAGGTCTGTCACTGGTCTGCCCTATGTCAGTAGTCTCATTATCTGTACACTAGCTAAGGTCTGTCAGTGGTCAGCCCTATGTCAGGAGTGTCATTATCTGTACACCGGCTAAGGTCTGTCACTGGTCTGCTTACTGTCAGGAGTCTCATTATCTGCACACCGGCTAAGGTCTGTCACTGGTCTGCTCAATTTCCGGAGTCTCATTATCTGCACACCGGCTAAGTTCTGTCACTGGTCTGCTTACTGCCAGGAGTGTCATTATCTGTACACCGGCTAAGGTCTGTCACTGGTCTGCTTACTGTCAGGAGTCTCATTATCTGTACACCGACTAAGGGGTGTCACTGGTCTGCTTACTGTCAGGAGTCTCATTATCTGCACACCGACTAAGGTCTGTCACTGGTCTGCTTACTGTCAGGAGTCTCATTATCTGCACACCGGCTAAGGTCTGTCACTGGTCTGCTTACTGTCAGGAGTCTCATTATCTGCACACCGACTAAGGTCTGTCACTGGTCTGCCCTATGTCAGGAGTCTCATTATCTGCTCACCGACTAAGGTCTGTCACTGGTCTGCTTAATTTCCGGAGTCTCGTTATCTGCTCACCAACTAAGGTCTGTCACAGGTCTGCCCTATTTCAGGAGTCTCATTATCTGCACACCGACTAATGTCTGTCACTGGTCTGCCCTATGTCAGGAGTCTCATTATCTGCTCACCGACTAAGGTCTGTCACTGGTCTGCTTAATTTCCGGAGTCTCGTTATCTGCTCACCAACTAAGGTCTGTCACTGGTCTGCCCTATATCAGGAGTCTCGTTATCTGCACACCGACTAAGGTCTGTCAATGGTCTGCCCTATGTCAGGAGTCTCATTATCTGCACACTGACTAAGGTCTGTTGCTGGTCTGCCCTATTTCAGGAGTCTCATTATCTGCACACCAGCTAAGGTCTGTCACTGGTCTGCTTACTGTCTGGAGTGTCATTATCTGCACACTGGCTAAGGTCTGTCACTGGTCTGTCCTATGTCAGGAGTCTCATTATCTGCACACCGACTAAGGTCTGTCACTGGTCTGCCCTATGTCAGTAGTCTCATTATTTGTACACTAGCAAAGGTCTGTCAGTGGTCAGCCCTATGTCAGGAGTGTCATTATCTGTACACCGGCTAAGGTCTGTTCTGGTCTGCTTACTGTCAGGAGTCTCATTATCTGCACACCGGCTAAGGTCTGTCACTGGTCTGCTCAATTTCCGGAGTCTCATTATCTGCACACCGGCTAAGGTCTGTCACTGGTCTGCTTACTGCCAGGAGTGTCATTATCTGTACACCGGCTAAGGTCTGTCACTGGTCTGCTTACTGTCAGGAGTCTCATTATCTGTACACCGACTAAGGGGTGTCACTGGTCTGCTTACTGTCAGGAGTCTCATTATCTGCACACCGACTAAGGTCTGTCACTGGTCTGCTTACTGTCAGGAGTCTCATTATCTGCACACCGGCTAAGGTCTGTCACTGGTCTGCTTACTGTCAGGAGTCTCATTATCTGCACACCGACTAAGGTCTGTCACTGGTCTGCCCTATGTCAGGAGTCTCATTATCTGCTCACCGACTAAGGTCTGTCACTGGTCTGCTTAATTTCCGGAGTCTCGTTATCTGCTCACCAACTAAGGTCTGTCACAGGTCTGCCCTATGTCAGGAGTCTCATTATCTGCACACCGACTAAGGTCTGTTGCTCGTCTGCCCTATGTCAGGAGTCTCATTATCTGCACACCGACTAAGGTCTATCACTGGTCTGCTTACTGTCAGGAGTCTCATTATCTGCACACTGACTAAGGTCTGTTGCTCGTCTGCCCTATGTCAGGAGTCTCATTATCTGCACACCGACTAAGGTCTATCACTGGTCTGCTTACTGTCAGGAGTCTCATTATCTGCACACCGACTAAGGTCTGTCACTGGTCTGCCTACTGTCAGGAGTCTCATTATCTGCACACTGACTAAGGTCTGTTGCTGGTCTGCCCTATGTCAGGAGTCTCATTATCTGCACACCAGCTAAGGTCTGTCACTGGTCTGCTTACTGTCTGGAGTGTCATTATCTGCACACCGGCTAAGGTCTGTCACTGGTCTGCCCTATGTCAGGAGTCTCATTATCTGCTCACCAACTAAGGTCTCTCACTGGTCTGCTTAATTTCCGGAGTCTCGTTATCTGTTCACTAACTAAGGTCTGTCACTGGTCTGCCCTATATGTCAGGAGTCTCATTATCTGCACACCGGCTAAGGTCTGTCACTGGTCTGCCCTATGTCAGGAGTGTCATTATCTGCACACCGACTAAGGTCTGTCACTGGTCTGCCCTATGTCAGGAGTCTCATTATCTGCACACCGGCTAAGGTCTATCACTGGTCTGCTTACTGTCAGGAGTCTCATTATCTGCACACCGACTAAGGTCTGTCACTGGTCTGCCTACTGTCAGGAGTCTCATTATCTGCACACTGACTAAGGTCTGTTACTGGTCTGCCCTATGTCAGGAGTCTCATTATCTGCACACCAGCTAAGGTCTGTCACTGGTCTGCTTACTGTCTGGAGTGTCATTATCTGCACACCGGCTAAGGTCTGTCACTGGTCTGCCCTATGTCAGGAGTCTCATTATCTGCACACCGACTAAGGTCTGTCACTGGTCTGCTTACTGTCAGGAGTGTCATTATCTGTACACCGGCTAAGGTCTGTCACTGGTCTGCTTACTGTCAAGAGTCTCATTATCTGTACACCGACTAAGGTCTGTCACTGGTCTGCTTACTGTCAGGAGTCTCATTATCTGCACACCGACTAAGGTCTGTCAATGGTCTGCCTACTGTCAGGAGTCGCATTATCAACACACCGACTAACGTCTGTCACTGGTCTGCTTACTGTCAGGAGTCTCATTATCTGTACACCGACTAAGGTCTGTCACTGGTCTGCTTACTGTCAGGAGTCTCATTATCTGCACACCGGCTAAGGTCTGTCACTGGTCTGCCCTATGTCAGGAGTCTCATTATCTGCACAGCGACTAAGGTCTGTCACTGGTCTGCCCTATGGCAGGAGTCTCATTATCTGCTCACCGACTAAGGTCTGTCACTGGTCTGCTTAATTTCCGGAGTCTCGTTATCTGCTCACCAACTAAGGTCTGTCACTGGTCTGCCCTATATCAGGAGCCTCATTATCTGCACACCGGCTAAGGTCTATCACTGGTCTGCTTACTGTCAGGAGTCTCATTATCTGCACACCGACTAAGGTCTGTCACTGGTCTGCTTACTGTCAGGAGTCTCGTTATCTGCTCACCGACTAAGGTCTGTCACTGGTCTGCCCTATGTCAGGAGTCTCATTATCTGCACACCTGCTAAGGTCTATCACTGGTCTGCTTACTGTCAGGAGTCTCATTATCTGCACACTGACTAAGGTCTGTTACTGGTCTGCCCTATGTCAGGAGTCTCATTATCTGCACACCAGCTAAGGTCTGTCACTGGTCTGCTTACTGTCTGGAGTGTCATTATCTGCACACCGGCTAAGGTCTGTCACTGGTCTGCCCTATGTCAGGAGTCTCATTATCTGCTCACCGACTAAGGTCTGTCACTGGTCTGCTTAATTTCCGGAGTCTCGTTATCTGCTCACCAACTAAGGTCTGTCACTGGTCTGCCCTATGTCAGGAGTCTCATTATCTGCACACCGGCTAAGGTCTATCACTGGTCTGCTTACTATCAGGAGTCTCATTATCTGCACACCGACTAAGGTCTGTCACTGGTCAGCTTAATGTCAAGAGTCTCGTTATCTGCTCACCGACTAAGGTCTGTCACTGGTCTGCCCTATGTCAGGAGTCTCGTTATCTGCACACCGGCTAAGGTCTATCACTGGTCTCCTTACTGTCAGGAGTCTCATTATCTGCACACCGACTAAGGTCTGTCACTGGTCTGCCTACTGTCAGGAGTCTCATTATCTGCACACCAGCTAAGGTCTGTCACTGGTCTGCTTACTGTCTGGAGTGTCATTATCTGCACACTGGCTAAGGTCTGTCACTGGTCTGTCCTATGTCAGGAGTCTCATTATCTGCACACCGACTAAGGTCTGTCACTGGTCTGCTTACTGCCAGGAGTGTCATTATCTGTACACCGGCTAAGGTCTGTCACTGGTCTGCTCAATTTCCGGAGTCTCATTATCTGCACACCGGCTAAGGTCTGTCACTGGTCTGCCTACTGCCAGGAGTGTCATTATCTGTACACCGGCTAAGGTCTGTCACTGGTCTGCTTACTGTCAGGAGTCTCATTATCTGTACACGGACTAAGGTGTGTCACTGGTCTGCTTACTGTCAGGAGTCTCATTATCTGCACACCGACTAAGGTCTGTCACTGGTCTGCCTACTGTCAGGAGTCGCATTATCTGCACACCGACTAAGGTCTGTCACTGGTCTGCTTACTGTCAGGAGTCTCATTATCTGTACACCGACTAAGGTCTGTCACTGGTCTGCTTACTGTCAGGAGTCTCATTATCTGCACACCGACTAAGGTCTGTCACTGGTCTGCCCTATGTCAGGAGTCTCATTATCTGCTCACCGACTAAGGTCTGTCACTGGTCTGCTTAATTTCCGGAGTCTCGTTATCTGCTCACCAACTAAGGTCTGTCACTGGTCTGCCCTATGTCAGGAGTGTCATTATCTGCACACCGACTAAGGTCTGTCACTGGTCTGCCCTATGTCAGGAGTCTCATTATCTGTTCACCGACTAAGGTCTATCACTGGTCTGCTTACTGTCAGGAGTCTCATTATCTGCACACCGACTAAGGTCTGTCACTGGTCTGCCTACTGTCAGGAGTCTCATTATCTGCACACTGACTAAGGTCTGTTGCTGGTCTGCCCTATGTCAGGAGTCTCATTATCTGCACACCAGCTAAGGTCTGTCACTGGTCTGCTTACTGTCTGGAGTGTCATTATCTGCACACCGGCTAAGGTCTGTCACTGGTCTGCCCTATGTCAGGAGTCTCATTATCTGCTCACCAACTAAGGTCTCTCACTGGTCTGCTTAATTTCCGGAGTCTCGTTATCTGCTCACCACCTAAGGTCTGTCACTGGTCTGCCCTATATGTCAGGAGTCTCATTATCTGCACACCGGCTAAGGTCTATCACTGGTCTGCTCTATGTCAGGAGTCTCATTATCTGCACACCGACTAAGGTCTATCACTGGTCTGCCTACTGTCAGGAGTCTCATTATCTGCACACTGACTAAGGTCTGTTACTGGTCTGTCCTATGTCAGGAGTCTCATTATCTGCACACCAGCTAAGGTCTGTCACTGGTCTGCTTACTGTCTGGAGTGTCATTATCTGCACACCGGCTAAGGTCTGTCACTGGTCTGCCCTATGTCAGGAGTCTCATTATCTGCACACCGACTAAGGTCTGTCACTGGTCTGCCCTATGTCAGTAGTCTCATTATCTGTACACCAGCTAAGGTCTGTCAGTGGTCAGCCCTATGTCAGGAGTCTCATTATCTGTACACCGGCTAAGGTCTGTCACTGGTCTGCTTACTGTCAGGAGTCTCATTATCTGCACACCAGCTAAGGTCTGTCACTGGTCTGCTTACTGTCAGGAGTCTCATTATCTGCTCACTGACTAAGGTCTGTCACTGGTCTGCTTACTGTCAGGAGTCTCATTATCTGCTCACCGACTAAGGTTTGTCACTGGTCTGCCCTATGTCAGGAGTCTCATTATCTGTACACCGACTAAGGTCTGTCACTGGTCTGCTTACTGTCAGGAGTGTCATTATCTGCACACCGGCTAAGGTCTGTCACTGGTCTGCTTACTGTCAGGAGTCTCATTATCTGCTCACCGACTAAGGTCTGTCACTGGTCTGCCCTATGTCAGGAGTCTCATTATCTGCTCACCGACTAAGGTCTGTCACTGGTCTGCTTAATTTCCGGAGTCTCGTTATCTGCTCACCAACTAAGGTCTGTCACAGGTCTGCCCTATGTCAGGAGTCTCATTATCTGCACACCGACTAATGTCTGTCACTGGTCTGCCCTATGTCAGGAGTCTCATTATCTGCTCACCGACTAAGGTCTGTCACTGGTCTGCTTAATTTCCGGAGTCTCGTTATCTGCTCACCAACTAAGGTCTGTCACTGGTCTGCCCTATATCAGGAGTCTCGTTATCTGCACACCGACTAAGGTCTATCCCTGGTCTGCTTACTGTCAGGAGTCTCATTATCTGCACACCGACTAAGGTCTGTCACTGGTCTGCCTACTGTCAGGAGTCTCATTATCTGCACACTGACTAAGGTCTGTTGCTGGTCTGCCCTATGTCAGGAGTCTCATTATCTGCACACCAGCTAAGGTCTGTCACTGGTCTGCTTACTGTCTGGAGTGTCATTATCTGCACACTGGCTAAGGTCTGTCACTGGTCTGTCCTATGTCAGGAGTCTCATTATCTGCACACCGACTAAGGTCTGTCACTGGTCTGCCCTATGTCAGTAGTCTCATTATCTGTACACTAGCTAAGGTCTGTCAGTGGTCAGCCCTATGTCAGGAGTGTCATTATCTGTACATCGGCTAAGGTCTGTCACTGGTCTGCTTACTGTCAGGAGTCTCATTATCTGCACACCGGCTAAGGTCTGTCACTGGTCTGCTCAATTTCCGGAGTCTCATTATCTGCTCACCGGCTAAGGTCTGTCACTGGTCTGCTTACTGCCAGGAGTGTCATTATCTGTACACCGGCTAAGGTCTGTCACTGGTCTGCTTACTGTCAGGAGTCTCATTATCTGTACACCGACTAAGGGGTGTCACTGGTCTGCTTACTGTCAGGAGTCTCATTATCTGCACACCGACTAAGGTCTGTCACTGGTCTGCTTACTGTCAGGAGTCTCATTATCTGCACACCGACTAAGGTCTGTCACTGGTCTGCTTACTGTCAGGAGTCTCATTATCTGCACACCGACTAAGGTCTGTCACTGGTCTGCCCTATGTCAGGAGTCTCATTATCTGCTCACCGACTAAGGTCTGTCACTGGTCTGCTTAATTTCCGGAGTCTCGTTATCTGCTCACCAACTAAGGTCTGTCACTGGTCTGCCCTATGTCAGGAGTCTCATTATCTGCTCACCGACTAAGGTCTGTCACTGGTCTGCTTAATTTCCGGAGTCTCGTTATCTGCTCACCAACTAAGGTCTGTCACTGGTCTGCCCTATATCAGGAGTCTCGTTATCTGCACACCGACTAAGGTCTATCCCTGGTCTGCTTACTGTCAGGAGTCTCATTATCTGCACACCGACTAAGGTCTGTCACTGGTCTGCCTACTGTCAGGAGTCTCATTATCTGCACACTGACTAAGGTCTGTTGCTGGTCTGCCCTATGTCAGGAGTCTCATTATCTGCACACCAGCTAAGGTCTGTCACTGGTCTGCTTACTGTCTGGAGTGTCATTATCTGCACACTGGCTAAGGTCTGTCACTGGTCTGTCCTATGTCAGGAGTCTCATTATCTGCACACCGACTAAGGTCTGTCACTGGTCTGCCCTATGTCAGTAGTCTCATTATCTGTACACTAGCTAAGGTCTGTCAGTGGTCAGCCCTATGTCAGGAGTGTCATTATCTGTACACCGGCTAAGGTCTGTCACTGGTCTGCTTACTGTCAGGAGTCTCATTATCTGCACACCGGCTAAGGTCTGTCACTGGTCTGCTCAATTTCCGGAGTCTCATTATCTGCACACCGGCTAAGGTCTGTCAC
Source organism: Lampris megalopsis (assembly GCA_022114975.2). Classification (NCBI taxonomy): domain Eukaryota; kingdom Metazoa; phylum Chordata; class Actinopteri; order Lampriformes; family Lampridae; genus Lampris; species Lampris megalopsis. Next base: position 323,771 of record JAJHIY020000661.1, read on the forward strand.
TGGTCTGCTTACTGCCAGGAGTGTCATTATCTGTACACCGGCTAAGGTCTGTCACTGGTCTGCTTACTGTCAGGAGTCTCATTATCTGTACACCGACTAAGGGGTGTCACTGGTCTGCTTACTGTCAGGAGTCTCATTATCTGCACACCGACTAAGGTCTGTCACTGGTCTGCTTACTGTCAGGAGTCTCATTATCTGCACACCGACTAAGGTCTGTCACTGGTCTGCTTACTGTCAGGAGTCTCATTATCTGCACACCGACTAAGGTCTGTCATTGGTCTGCCCTATGTCAGGAGTCTCATTATCTGCTCACCGACTAAGGTCTGTCACTGGTCTGCTTAATTTCCGGAGTCTCGTTATCTGCTCACCAACTAAGGTCTGTCACAGGTCTGCCCTATGTCAGGAGTCTCATTATCTGCACACCGACTAAGGTCTATCACTGGTCTGCTTACTGTCAGGAGTCTCATTATCTGCACACTGACTAAGGTCTGTTGCTCGTCTGCCCTATGTCAGGAGTCTCATTATCTGCACACCGACTAAGGTCTATCACTGGTCTGCTTACTGTCAGGAGTCTCATTATCTGCACACCGACTAAGGTCTGTCACTGGTCTGCCTACTGTCAGGAGTCTCATTATCTGCACACTGACTAAGGTCTGTTGCTGGTCTGCCCTATGTCAGGAGTCTCATTATCTGCACACCAGCTAAGGTCTGTCACTGGTCTGCTTACTGTCTGGAGTGTCATTATCTGCACACCGGCTAAGGTCTGTCACTGGTCTGCCCTATGTCAGGAGTCTCATTATCTGCTCACCAACTAAGGTCTCTCACTGGTCTGCTTAATTTCCGGAGTCTCGTTATCTGCTCACCAACTAAGGTCTGTCACTGGTCTGCCCTATATGTCAGGAGTCTCAGTATCTGCACACCGGCTAAGGTCTGTCACTGGTCTGCCCTATGTCAGGAGTGTCATTATCTGCACACCGACTAAGGTCTGTCACTGGTCTGCCCTATGTCAGGAGTCTCATTATCTGCACACCGGCTAAGGTCTATCACTGGTCTGCTTACTGTCAGGAGTCTCATTATCTGCACACCGACTAAGGTCTGTCACTGGTCTGCCTACTGTCAGGAGTCTCATTATCTGCACACTGACTAAGGTCTGTTACTGGTCTGCCCTATGTCAGGAGTCTCATTATCTGCACACCAGCTAAGGTCTGTCACTGGTCTGCTTACTGTCTGGAGTGTCATTATCTGCACACCGGCTAAGGTCTGTCACTGGTCTGCCCTATGTCAGGAGTCTCATTATCTGCACACCGACTAAGGTCTGTCACTGGTCTGCTTACTGTCAGGAGTGTCATTATCTGTACACCGGCTAAGGTCTGTCACTGGTCTGCTTACTGTCAAGAGTCTCATTATCTGTACACCGACTAAGGTCTGTCACTGGTCTGCTTACTGTCAGGAGTCTCATTATCTGCACACCGACTAAGGTCTGTCACTGGTCTGCCCTATGTCAGGAGTCTCATTATCTGCTCACCGACTAAGGTTTGTCACTGGTCTGCCCTATGTCAGGAGTCTCATTATCTGTACACCGACTAAGGTCTGTCACTGGTCTGCTTACTGTCAGGAGTGTCATTATCTGCACACCGGCTAAGGGGTGTCACTGGTCTGCTTACTGTCAGGAGTCTCATTATCTGCTCACCGACTAAGGTCTGTCACTGGTCTGCCCTATGTCAGGAGTCTCATTATCTGCTCACCGACTAAGGTCTGTCACTGGTCTGCTTAATTTCCGGAGTCTCGTTATCTGCTCACCAACTAAGGTCTGTCACAGGTCTGCCCTATGTCAGGAGTCTCATTATCTGCACACCGACTAATGTCTGTCACTGGTCTGCCCTATGTCAGGAGTCTCATTATCTGCTCACCGACTAAGGTCTGTCACTGGTCTGCTTAATTTCCGGAGTCTCGTTATCTGCTCACCAACTAAGGTCTGTCACTGGTCTGCCCTATATCAGGAGTCTCGTTATCTGCACACCGACTAAGGTCTATCCCTGGTCTGCTTACTGTCAGGAGTCTCATTATCTGCACACCGACTAAGGTCTGTCACTGGTCTGCCTACTGTCAGGAGTCTCATTATCTGCACACTGACTAAGGTCTGTTGCTGGTCTGCCCTATGTCAGGAGTCTCATTATCTGCACACCAGCTAAGGTCTGTCACTGGTCTGCTTACTGTCTGGAGTGTCATTATCTGCACACTGGCTAAGGTCTGTCACTGGTCTGTCCTATGTCAGGAGTCTCATTATCTGCACACCGACTAAGGTCTGTCACTGGTCTGCCCTATGTCAGTAGTCTCATTATCTGTACACTAGCTAAGGTCTGTCAGTGGTCAGCCCTATGTCAGGAGTGTCATTATCTGTACACCGGCTAAGGTCTGTCACTGGTCTGCTTACTGTCAGGAGTCTCATTATCTGCCCACCGGCTAAGGTCTGTCACTGGTCTGCTCAATTTCCGGAGTCTCATTATCTGCACACCGGCTAAGGTCTGTCACTGGTCTGCTTACTGCCAGGAGTGTCATTATCTGTACACCGGCTAAGGTCTGTCACTGGTCTGCTTACTGTCAGGAGTCTCATTATCTGTACACCGACTAAGGGGTGTCACTGGTCTGCTTACTGTCAGGAGTCTCATTATCTGCACACCGACTAAGGTCTGTCACTGGTCTGCTTACTGTCAGGAGTCTCATTATCTGCACACCGACTAAGGTCTGTCACTGGTCTGCTTACTGTCAGGAGTCTCATTATCTGCACACCTGCTAAGGTCTATCACTGGTCTGCTTACTGTCAGGAGTCTCATTATCTGCACACTGACTAAGGTCTGTTACTGGTCTGCCCTATGTCAGGAGTCTCATTATCTGCACACCAGCTAAGGTCTGTCACTGGTCTGCTTACTGTCTGGAGTGTCATTATCTGCACACCGGCTAAGGTCTGTCACTGGTCTGCCCTATGTCAGGAGTCTCATTATCTGCTCACCGACTAAGGTCTGTCACTGGTCTGCTTAATTTCCGGAGTCTCGTTATCTGCTCACCAACTAAGGTCTGTCACTGGTCTGCCCTATGTCAGGAGTCTCATTATCTGCACACCGGCTAAGGTCTATCACTGGTCTGCTTACTATCAGGAGTCTCATTATCTGCACACCGACTAAGGTCTGTCACTGGTCAGCTTAATGTCAAGAGTCTCGTTATCTGCTCACCGACTAAGGTCTGTCACTGGTCTGCCCTATGTCAGGAGTCTCGTTATCTGCACACCGGCTAAGGTCTATCACTGGTCTCCTTACTGTCAGGAGTCTCATTATCTGCACACCGACTAAGGTCTGTCACTGGTCTGCCTACTGTCAGGAGTCTCATTATCTGCACACCAGCTAAGGTCTGTCACTGGTCTGCTTACTGTCTGGAGTGTCATTATCTGCACACTGGCTAAGGTCTGTCACTGGTCTGTCCTATGTCAGGAGTCTCATTATCTGCACACCGACTAAGGTCTGTCACTGGTCTGCTTACTGCCAGGAGTGTCATTATCTGTACACCGGCTAAGGTCTGTCACTGGTCTGCTCAATTTCCGGAGTCTCATTATCTGCACACCGGCTAAGGTCTGTCACTGGTCTGCCTACTGCCAGGAGTGTCATTATCTGTACACCGGCTAAGGTCTGTCACTGGTCTGCTTACTGTCAGGAGTCTCATTATCTGTACACGGACTAAGGTGTGTCACTGGTCTGCTTACTGTCAGGAGTCTCATTATCTGCACACCGACTAAGGTCTGTCACTGGTCTGCCTACTGTCAGGAGTCGCATTATCTGCACACCGACTAAGGTCTGTCACTGGTCTGCTTACTGTCAGGAGTCTCATTATCTGTACACCGACTAAGGTCTGTCACTGGTCTGCTTACTGTCAGGAGTCTCATTATCTGCACACCGACTAAGGTCTGTCACTGGTCTGCCCTATGTCAGGAGTCTCATTATCTGCTCACCGACTAAGGTCTGTCACTGGTCTGCTTAATTTCCGGAGTCTCGTTATCTGCTCACCAACTAAGGTCTGTCACTGGTCTGCCCTATGTCAGGAGTCTCATTATCTGCACACCGACTAAGGTCTGTCACTGGTCTGCCCTATGTCAGGAGTCTCATTATCTGTTCACCGACTAAGGTCTATCACTGGTCTGCTTACTGTCAGGAGTCTCATTATCTGCACACCGACTAAGGTCTGTCACTGGTCTGCCTACTGTCAGGAGTCTCATTATCTGCACACTGACTAAGGTCTGTTGCTGGTCTGCCCTATGTCAGGAGTCTCATTATCTGCACACCAGCTAAGGTCTGTCACTGGTCTGCTTACTGTCTGGAGTGTCATTATCTGCACACCGGCTAAGGTCTGTCACTGGTCTGCCCTATGTCAGGAGTCTCATTATCTGCTCACCAACTAAGGTCTCTCACTGGTCTGCTTAATTTCCGGAGTCTCGTTATCTGCTCACCACCTAAGGTCTGTCACTGGTCTGCCCTATATGTCAGGAGTCTCATTATCTGCACACCGGCTAAGGTCTATCACTGGTCTGCTCTATGTCAGGAGTCTCATTATCTGCACACCGACTAAGGTCTATCACTGGTCTGCCTACTGTCAGGAGTCTCATTATCTGCACACTGACTAAGGTCTGTTACTGGTCTGTCCTATGTCAGGAGTCTCATTATCTGCACACCAGCTAAGGTCTGTCACTGGTCTGCTTACTGTCTGGAGTGTCATTATCTGCACACCGGCTAAGGTCTGTCACTGGTCTGCCCTATGTCAGGAGTCTCATTATCTGCACACCGACTAAGGTCTGTCACTGGTCTGCCCTATGTCAGTAGTCTCATTATCTGTACACCAGCTAAGGTCTGTCAGTGGTCAGCCCTATGTCAGGAGTCTCATTATCTGTACACCGGCTAAGGTCTGTCACTGGTCTGCTTACTGTCAGGAGTCTCATTATCTGCACACCAGCTAAGGTCTGTCACTGGTCTGCTTACTGTCAGGAGTCTCATTATCTGCTCACTGACTAAGGTCTGTCACTGGTCTGCTTACTGTCAGGAGTCTCATTATCTGCTCACCGACTAAGGTTTGTCACTGGTCTGCCCTATGTCAGGAGTCTCATTATCTGTACACCGACTAAGGTCTGTCACTGGTCTGCTTACTGTCAGGAGTGTCATTATCTGCACACCGGCTAAGGTCTGTCACTGGTCTGCTTACTGTCAGGAGTCTCATTATCTGCTCACCGACTAAGGTCTGTCACTGGTCTGCCCTATGTCAGGAGTCTCATTATCTGCTCACCGACTAAGGTCTGTCACTGGTCTGCTTAATTTCCGGAGTCTCGTTATCTGCTCACCAACTAAGGTCTGTCACAGGTCTGCCCTATGTCAGGAGTCTCATTATCTGCACACCGACTAATGTCTGTCACTGGTCTGCCCTATGTCAGGAGTCTCATTATCTGCTCACCGACTAAGGTCTGTCACTGGTCTGCTTAATTTCCGGAGTCTCGTTATCTGCTCACCAACTAAGGTCTGTCACTGGTCTGCCCTATATCAGGAGTCTCGTTATCTGCACACCGACTAAGGTCTATCCCTGGTCTGCTTACTGTCAGGAGTCTCATTATCTGCACACCGACTAAGGTCTGTCACTGGTCTGCCTACTGTCAGGAGTCTCATTATCTGCACACTGACTAAGGTCTGTTGCTGGTCTGCCCTATGTCAGGAGTCTCATTATCTGCACACCAGCTAAGGTCTGTCACTGGTCTGCTTACTGTCTGGAGTGTCATTATCTGCACACTGGCTAAGGTCTGTCACTGGTCTGTCCTATGTCAGGAGTCTCATTATCTGCACACCGACTAAGGTCTGTCACTGGTCTGCCCTATGTCAGTAGTCTCATTATCTGTACACTAGCTAAGGTCTGTCAGTGGTCAGCCCTATGTCAGGAGTGTCATTATCTGTACATCGGCTAAGGTCTGTCACTGGTCTGCTTACTGTCAGGAGTCTCATTATCTGCACACCGGCTAAGGTCTGTCACTGGTCTGCTCAATTTCCGGAGTCTCATTATCTGCTCACCGGCTAAGGTCTGTCACTGGTCTGCTTACTGCCAGGAGTGTCATTATCTGTACACCGGCTAAGGTCTGTCACTGGTCTGCTTACTGTCAGGAGTCTCATTATCTGTACACCGACTAAGGGGTGTCACTGGTCTGCTTACTGTCAGGAGTCTCATTATCTGCACACCGACTAAGGTCTGTCACTGGTCTGCTTACTGTCAGGAGTCTCATTATCTGCACACCGACTAAGGTCTGTCACTGGTCTGCTTACTGTCAGGAGTCTCATTATCTGCACACCGACTAAGGTCTGTCACTGGTCTGCCCTATGTCAGGAGTCTCATTATCTGCTCACCGACTAAGGTCTGTCACTGGTCTGCTTAATTTCCGGAGTCTCGTTATCTGCTCACCAACTAAGGTCTGTCACTGGTCTGCCCTATGTCAGGAGTCTCATTATCTGCTCACCGACTAAGGTCTGTCACTGGTCTGCTTAATTTCCGGAGTCTCGTTATCTGCTCACCAACTAAGGTCTGTCACTGGTCTGCCCTATATCAGGAGTCTCGTTATCTGCACACCGACTAAGGTCTATCCCTGGTCTGCTTACTGTCAGGAGTCTCATTATCTGCACACCGACTAAGGTCTGTCACTGGTCTGCCTACTGTCAGGAGTCTCATTATCTGCACACTGACTAAGGTCTGTTGCTGGTCTGCCCTATGTCAGGAGTCTCATTATCTGCACACCAGCTAAGGTCTGTCACTGGTCTGCTTACTGTCTGGAGTGTCATTATCTGCACACTGGCTAAGGTCTGTCACTGGTCTGTCCTATGTCAGGAGTCTCATTATCTGCACACCGACTAAGGTCTGTCACTGGTCTGCCCTATGTCAGTAGTCTCATTATCTGTACACTAGCTAAGGTCTGTCAGTGGTCAGCCCTATGTCAGGAGTGTCATTATCTGTACACCGGCTAAGGTCTGTCACTGGTCTGCTTACTGTCAGGAGTCTCATTATCTGCACACCGGCTAAGGTCTGTCACTGGTCTGCTCAATTTCCGGAGTCTCATTATCTGCACACCGGCTAAGGTCTGTCACTGGTCTGCTTACTGCCAGGAGTGTCATTATCTGTACACCGGCTAAGGTCTGTCACTGGTCTGCTTACTGTCAGGAGTCTCATTATCTGTACACCGACTAAGGGGTGTCACTGGTCTGCTTACTGTCAGGAGTCTCATTATCTGCACACCGACTAAGGTCTGTCACTGGTCTGCTTACTGTCAGGAGTCTCATTATCTGCACACCGACTAAGGTCTGTCACTGGTCTGCTTACTGTCAGGAGTCTCATTATCTGCACACCGACTAAGGTCTGTCATTGGTCTGCCCTATGTCAGGAGTCTCATTATCTGCTCACCGACTAAGGTCTGTCACTGGTCTGCTTAATTTCCGGAGTCTCGTTATCTGCTCACCAACTAAGGTCTGTCACAGGTCTGCCCTATGTCAGGAGTCTCATTATCTGCACACCGACTAAGGTCTATCACTGGTCTGCTTACTGTCAGGAGTCTCATTATCTGCACACTGACTAAGGTCTGTTGCTCGTCTGCCCTATGTCAGGAGTCTCATTATCTGCACACCGACTAAGGTCTATCACTGGTCTGCTTACTGTCAGGAGTCTCATTATCTGCACACCGACTAAGGTCTGTCACTGGTCTGCCTACTGTCAGGAGTCTCATTATCTGCACACTGACTAAGGTCTGTTGCTGGTCTGCCCTATGTCAGGAGTCTCATTATCTGCACACCAGCTAAGGTCTGTCACTGGTCTGCTTACTGTCTGGAGTGTCATTATCTGCACACCGGCTAAGGTCTGTCACTGGTCTGCCCTATGTCAGGAGTCTCATTATCTGCTCACCAACTAAGGTCTCTCACTGGTCTGCTTAATTTCCGGAGTCTCGTTATCTGCTCACCAACTAAGGTCTGTCACTGGTCTGCCCTATATGTCAGGAGTCTCAGTATCTGCACACCGGCTAAGGTCTGTCACTGGTCTGCCCTATGTCAGGAGTGTCATTATCTGCACACCGACTAAGGTCTGTCACTGGTCTGCCCTATGTCAGGAGTCTCATTATCTGCACACCGGCTAAGGTCTATCACTGGTCTGCTTACTGTCAGGAGTCTCATTATCTGCACACCGACTAAGGTCTGTCACTGGTCTGCCTACTGTCAGGAGTCTCATTATCTGCACACTGACTAAGGTCTGTTACTGGTCTGCCCTATGTCAGGAGTCTCATTATCTGCACACCAGCTAAGGTCTGTCACTGGTCTGCTTACTGTCTGGAGTGTCATTATCTGCACACCGGCTAAGGTCTGTCACTGGTCTGCCCTATGTCAGGAGTCTCATTATCTGCACACCGACTAAGGTCTGTCACTGGTCTGCTTACTGTCAGGAGTGTCATTATCTGTACACCGGCTAAGGTCTGTCACTGGTCTGCTTACTGTCAAGAGTCTCATTATCTGTACACCGACTAAGGTCTGTCACTGGTCTGCTTACTGTCAGGAGTCTCATTATCTGCACACCGACTAAGGTCTGTCACTGGTCTGCCCTATGTCAGGAGTCTCATTATCTGCTCACCGACTAAGGTTTGTCACTGGTCTGCCCTATGTCAGGAGTCTCATTATCTGTACACCGACTAAGGTCTGTCACTGGTCTGCTTACTGTCAGGAGTGTCATTATCTGCACACCGGCTAAGGGGTGTCACTGGTCTGCTTACTGTCAGGAGTCTCATTATCTGCTCACCGACTAAGGTCTGTCACTGGTCTGCCCTATGTCAGGAGTCTCATTATCTGCTCACCGACTAAGGTCTGTCACTGGTCTGCTTAATTTCCGGAGTCTCGTTATCTGCTCACCAACTAAGGTCTGTCACAGGTCTGCCCTATGTCAGGAGTCTCATTATCTGCACACCGACTAATGTCTGTCACTGGTCTGCCCTATGTCAGGAGTCTCATTATCTGCTCACCGACTAAGGTCTGTCACTGGTCTGCTTAATTTCCGGAGTCTCGTTATCTGCTCACCAACTAAGGTCTGTCACTGGTCTGCCCTATATCAGGAGTCTCGTTATCTGCACACCGACTAAGGTCTATCCCTGGTCTGCTTACTGTCAGGAGTCTCATTATCTGCACACCGACTAAGGTCTGTCACTGGTCTGCCTACTGTCAGGAGTCTCATTATCTGCACACTGACTAAGGTCTGTTGCTGGTCTGCCCTATGTCAGGAGTCTCATTATCTGCACACCAGCTAAGGTCTGTCACTGGTCTGCTTACTGTCTGGAGTGTCATTATCTGCACACTGGCTAAGGTCTGTCACTGGTCTGTCCTATGTCAGGAGTCTCATTATCTGCACACCGACTAAGGTCTGTCACTGGTCTGCCCTATGTCAGTAGTCTCATTATCTGTACACTAGCTAAGGTCTGTCAGTGGTCAGCCCTATGTCAGGAGTGTCATTATCTGTACACCGGCTAAGGTCTGTCACTGGTCTGCTTACTGTCAGGAGTCTCATTATCTGCCCACCGGCTAAGGTCTGTCACTGGTCTGCTCAATTTCCGGAGTCTCATTATCTGCACACCGGCTAAGGTCTGTCACTGGTCTGCTTACTGCCAGGAGTGTCATTATCTGTACACCGGCTAAGGTCTGTCACTGGTCTGCTTACTGTCAGGAGTCTCATTATCTGTACACCGACTAAGGGGTGTCACTGGTCTGCTTACTGTCAGGAGTCTCATTATCTGCACACCGACTAAGGTCTGTCACTGGTCTGCTTACTGTCAGGAGTCTCATTATCTGCACACCGACTAAGGTCTGTCACTGGTCTGCTTACTGTCAGGAGTCTCATTATCTGCACACCGACTAAGGTCTGTCACTGGTCTGCCCTATGTCAGGAGTCTCATTATCTGCTCACCGACTAAGGTCTGTCACTGGTCTGCTTAATTTCCGGAGTCTCGTTATCTGCTCACCAACTAAGGTCTGTCACAGGTCTGCCCTATGTCAGGAGTCTCATTATCTGCACACCGACTAAGGTCTATCACTGGTCTGCTTACTGTCAGGAGTCTCATTATCTGCACACTGACTAAGGTCTGTTGCTCGTCTGCCCTATGTCAGGAGTCTCATTATCTGCACACCAGCTAAGGTCTGTCACTGGTCTGCTTACTGTCTGGAGTGTCATTATCTGCACACTGGCTAAGGTCTGTCACTGGTCTGTCCTATGTCAGGAGTCTCATTATCTGCACACCGACTAAGGTCTGTCACTGGTCTGCCCTATGTCAGTAGTCTCATTATCTGTACACTAGCTAAGGTCTGTCAGTGGTCAGCCCTATGTCAGGAGTGTCATTATCTGTACACCGGCTAAGGTCTGTCACTGGTCTGCTTACTGTCAGGAGTCTCATTATCTGCCCACCGGCTAAGGTCTGTCACTGGTCTGCTCAATTTCCGGAGTCTCATTATCTGCACACCGGCTAAGGTCTGTCACTGGTCTGCTTACTGCCAGGAGTGTCATTATCTGTACACCGGCTAAGGTCTGTCACTGGTCTGCTTACTGTCAGGAGTCTCATTATCTGTACACCGACTAAGGGGTGTCACTGGTCTGCTTACTGTCAGGAGTCTCATTATCTGCACACCGACTAAGGTCTGTCACTGGTCTGCTTACTGTCAGGAGTCTCATTATCTGCACACCGACTAAGGTCTGTCACTGGTCTGCTTACTGTCAGGAGTCTCATTATCTGCACACCTGCTAAGGTCTATCACTGGTCTGCTTACTGTCAGGAGTCTCATTATCTGCACACTGACTAAGGTCTGTTACTGGTCTGCCCTATGTCAGGAGTCTCATTATCTGCACACCAGCTAAGGTCTGTCACTGGTCTGCTTACTGTCTGGAGTGTCATTATCTGCACACCGGCTAAGGTCTGTCACTGGTCTGCCCTATGTCAGGAGTCTCATTATCTGCTCACCGACTAAGGTCTGTCACTGGTCTGCTTAATTTCCGGAGTCTCGTTATCTGCTCACCAACTAAGGTCTGTCACTGGTCTGCCCTATGTCAGGAGTCTCATTATCTGCACACCGGCTAAGGTCTATCACTGGTCTGCTTACTATCAGGAGTCTCATTATCTGCACACCGACTAAGGTCTGTCACTGGTCAGCTTAATGTCAAGAGTCTCGTTATCTGCTCACCGACTAAGGTCTGTCACTGGTCTGCCCTATGTCAGGAGTCTCGTTATCTGCACACCGGCTAAGGTCTATCACTGGTCTCCTTACTGTCAGGAGTCTCATTATCTGCACACCGACTAAGGTCTGTCACTGGTCTGCCTACTGTCAGGAGTCTCATTATCTGCACACCAGCTAAGGTCTGTCACTGGTCTGCTTACTGTCTGGAGTGTCATTATCTGCACACTGGCTAAGGTCTGTCACTGGTCTGTCCTATGTCAGGAGTCTCATTATCTGCACACCGACTAAGGTCTGTCACTGGTCTGCTTACTGCCAGGAGTGTCATTATCTGTACACCGGCTAAGGTCTGTCACTGGTCTGCTCAATTTCCGGAGTCTCATTATCTGCACACCGGCTAAGGTCTGTCACTGGTCTGCCTACTGCCAGGAGTGTCATTATCTGTACACCGGCTAAGGTCTGTCACTGGTCTGCTTACTGTCAGGAGTCTCATTATCTGTACACGGACTAAGGTGTGTCACTGGTCTGCTTACTGTCAGGAGTCTCATTATCTGCACACCGACTAAGGTCTGTCACTGGTCTGCCTACTGTCAGGAGTCGCATTATCTGCACACCGACTAAGGTCTGTCACTGGTCTGCTTACTGTCAGGAGTCTCATTATCTGTACACCGACTAAGGTCTGTCACTGGTCTGCTTACTGTCAGGAGTCTCATTATCTGCACACCGACTAAGGTCTGTCACTGGTCTGCCCTATGTCAGGAGTCTCATTATCTGCTCACCGACTAAGGTCTGTCACTGGTCTGCTTAATTTCCGGAGTCTCGTTATCTGCTCACCAACTAAGGTCTGTCACTGGTCTGCCCTATGTCAGGAGTCTCATTATCTGCACACCGACTAAGGTCTGTCACTGGTCTGCCCTATGTCAGGAGTCTCATTATCTGTTCACCGACTAAGGTCTATCACTGGTCTGCTTACTGTCAGGAGTCTCATTATCTGCACACCGACTAAGGTCTGTCACTGGTCTGCCTACTGTCAGGAGTCTCATTATCTGCACACTGACTAAGGTCTGTTGCTGGTCTGCCCTATGTCAGGAGTCTCATTATCTGCACACCAGCTAAGGTCTGTCACTGGTCTGCTTACTGTCTGGAGTGTCATTATCTGCAAACCGGCTAAGGTCTGTCACTGGTCTGCCCTATGTCAGGAGTCTCATTATCTGCTCACCAACTAAGGTCTCTCACTGGTCTGCTTAATTTCCGGAGTCTCGTTATCTGCTCACCACCTAAGGTCTGTCACTGGTCTGCCCTATATGTCAGGAGTCTCATTATCTGCACACCGGCTAAGGTCTATCACTGGTCTGCTCTATGTCAGGAGTCTCATTATCTGCACACCGACTAAGGTCTATCACTGGTCTGCCTACTGTCAGGAGTCTCATTATCTGCACACTGACTAAGGTCTGTTACTGGTCTGTCCTATGTCAGGAGTCTCATTATCTGCACACCAGCTAAGGTCTGTCACTGGTCTGCTTACTGTCTGGAGTGTCATTATCTGCACACCGGCTAAGGTCTGTCACTGGTCTGCCCTATGTCAGGAGTCTCATTATCTGCACACCGACTAAGGTCTGTCACTGGTCTGCCCTATGTCAGTAGTCTCATTATCTGTACACCAGCTAAGGTCTGTCAGTGGTCAGCCCTATGTCAGGAGTCTCATTATCTGTACACCGGCTAAGGTCTGTCACTGGTCTGCTTACTGTCAGGAGTCTCATTATCTGCACACCAGCTAAGGTCTGTCACTGGTCTGCTTACTGTCAGGAGTCTCATTATCTGCTCACTGACTAAGGTCTGTCACTGGTCTGCTTACTGTCAGGAGTCTCATTATCTGCTCACCGACTAAGGTTTGTCACTGGTCTGCCCTATGTCAGGAGTCTCATTATCTGTACACCGACTAAGGTCTGTCACTGGTCTGCTTACTGTCAGGAGTGTCATTATCTGCACACCGGCTAAGGTCTGTCACTGGTCTGCTTACTGTCAGGAGTCTCATTATCTGCTCACCGACTAAGGTCTGTCACTGGTCTGCCCTATGTCAGGAGTCTCATTATCTGCTCACCGACTAAGGTCTGTCACTGGTCTGCTTAATTTCCGGAGTCTCGTTATCTGCTCACCAACTAAGGTCTGTCACAGGTCTGCCCTATGTCAGGAGTCTCATTATCTGCACACCGACTAATGTCTGTCACTGGTCTGCCCTATGTCAGGAGTCTCATTATCTGCTCACCGACTAAGGTCTGTCACTGGTCTGCTTAATTTCCGGAGTCTCGTTATCTGCTCACCAACTAAGGTCTGTCACTGGTCTGCCCTATATCAGGAGTCTCGTTATCTGCACACCGACTAAGGTCTATCCCTGGTCTGCTTACTGTCAGGAGTCTCATTATCTGCACACCGACTAAGGTCTGTCACTGGTCTGCCTACTGTCAGGAGTCTCATTATCTGCACACTGACTAAGGTCTGTTGCTGGTCTGCCCTATGTCAGGAGTCTCATTATCTGCACACCAGCTAAGGTCTGTCACTGGTCTGCTTACTGTCTGGAGTGTCATTATCTGCACACTGGCTAAGGTCTGTCACTGGTCTGTCCTATGTCAGGAGTCTCATTATCTGCACACCGACTAAGGTCTGTCACTGGTCTGCCCTATGTCAGTAGTCTCATTATCTGTACACTAGCTAAGGTCTGTCAGTGGTCAGCCCTATGTCAGGAGTGTCATTATCTGTACATCGGCTAAGGTCTGTCACTGGTCTGCTTACTGTCAGGAGTCTCATTATCTGCACACCGGCTAAGGTCTGTCACTGGTCTGCTCAATTTCCGGAGTCTCATTATCTGCTCACCGGCTAAGGTCTGTCACTGGTCTGCTTACTGCCAGGAGTGTCATTATCTGTACACCGGCTAAGGTCTGTCACTGGTCTGCTTACTGTCAGGAGTCTCATTATCTGTACACCGACTAAGGGGTGTCACTGGTCTGCTTACTGTCAGGAGTCTCATTATCTGCACACCGACTAAGGTCTGTCACTGGTCTGCTTACTGTCAGGAGTCTCATTATCTGCACACCGACTAAGGTCTGTCACTGGTCTGCTTACTGTCAGGAGTCTCATTATCTGCACACCGACTAAGGTCTGTCACTGGTCTGCCCTATGTCAGGAGTCTCATTATCTGCTCACCGACTAAGGTCTGTCACTGGTCTGCTTAATTTCCGGAGTCTCGTTATCTGCTCACCAACTAAGGTCTGTCACTGGTCTGCCCTATGTCAGGAGTCTCATTATCTGCTCACCGACTAAGGTCTGTCACTGGTCTGCTTAATTTCCGGAGTCTCGTTATCTGCTCACCAACTAAGGTCTGTCACTGGTCTGCCCTATATCAGGAGTCTCGTTATCTGCACACCGACTAAGGTCTATCCCTGGTCTGCTTACTGTCAGGAGTCTCATTATCTGCACACCGACTAAGGTCTGTCACTGGTCTGCCTACTGTCAGGAGTCTCATTATCTGCACACTGACTAAGGTCTGTTGCTGGTCTGCCCTATGTCAGGAGTCTCATTATCTGCACACCAGCTAAGGTCTGTCACTGGTCTGCTTACTGTCTGGAGTGTCATTATCTGCACACTGGCTAAGGTCTGTCACTGGTCTGTCCTATGTCAGGAGTCTCATTATCTGCACACCGACTAAGGTCTGTCACTGGTCTGCCCTATGTCAGTAGTCTCATTATCTGTACACTAGCTAAGGTCTGTCAGTGGTCAGCCCTATGTCAGGAGTGTCATTATCTGTACACCGGCTAAGGTCTGTCACTGGTCTGCTTACTGTCAGGAGTCTCATTATCTGCACACCGGCTAAGGTCTGTCACTGGTCTGCTCAATTTCCGGAGTCTCATTATCTGCACACCGGCTAAGGTCTGTCACTGGTCTGCTTACTGCCAGGAGTGTCATTATCTGTACACCGGCTAAGGTCTGTCACTGGTCTGCTTACTGTCAGGAGTCTCATTATCTGTACACCGACTAAGGGGTGTCACTGGTCTGCTTACTGTCAGGAGTCTCATTATCTGCACACCGACTAAGGTCTGTCACTGGTCTGCTTACTGTCAGGAGTCTCATTATCTGCACACCGACTAAGGTCTGTCACTGGTCTGCTTACTGTCAGGAGTCTCATTATCTGCACACCGACTAAGGTCTGTCATTGGTCTGCCCTATGTCAGGAGTCTCATTATCTGCTCACCGACTAAGGTCTGTCACTGGTCTGCTTAATTTCCGGAGTCTCGTTATCTGCTCACCAACTAAGGTCTGTCACAGGTCTGCCCTATGTCAGGAGTCTCATTATCTGCACACCGACTAAGGTCTATCACTGGTCTGCTTACTGTCAGGAGTCTCATTATCTGCACACTGACTAAGGTCTGTTGCTCGTCTGCCCTATGTCAGGAGTCTCATTATCTGCACACCGACTAAGGTCTATCACTGGTCTGCTTACTGTCAGGAGTCTCATTATCTGCACACCGACTAAGGTCTGTCACTGGTCTGCCTACTGTCAGGAGTCTCATTATCTGCACACTGACTAAGGTCTGTTGCTGGTCTGCCCTATGTCAGGAGTCTCATTATCTGCACACCAGCTAAGGTCTGTCACTGGTCTGCTTACTGTCTGGAGTGTCATTATCTGCACACCGGCTAAGGTCTGTCACTGGTCTGCCCTATGTCAGGAGTCTCATTATCTGCTCACCAACTAAGGTCTCTCACTGGTCTGCTTAATTTCCGGAGTCTCGTTATCTGCTCACCAACTAAGGTCTGTCACTGGTCTGCCCTATATGTCAGGAGTCTCAGTATCTGCACACCGGCTAAGGTCTGTCACTGGTCTGCCCTATGTCAGGAGTGTCATTATCTGCACACCGACTAAGGTCTGTCACTGGTCTGCCCTATGTCAGGAGTCTCATTATCTGCACACCGGCTAAGGTCTATCACTGGTCTGCTTACTGTCAGGAGTCTCATTATCTGCACACCGACTAAGGTCTGTCACTGGTCTGCCTACTGTCAGGAGTCTCATTATCTGCACACTGACTAAGGTCTGTTACTGGTCTGCCCTATGTCAGGAGTCTCATTATCTGCACACCAGCTAAGGTCTGTCACTGGTCTGCTTACTGTCTGGAGTGTCATTATCTGCACACCGGCTAAGGTCTGTCACTGGTCTGCCCTATGTCAGGAGTCTCATTATCTGCACACCGACTAAGGTCTGTCACTGGTCTGCTTACTGTCAGGAGTGTCATTATCTGTACACCGGCTAAGGTCTGTCACTGGTCTGCTTACTGTCAAGAGTCTCATTATCTGTACACCGACTAAGGTCTGTCACTGGTCTGCTTACTGTCAGGAGTCTCATTATCTGCACACCGACTAAGGTCTGTCACTGGTCTGCCCTATGTCAGGAGTCTCATTATCTGCTCACCGACTAAGGTTTGTCACTGGTCTGCCCTATGTCAGGAGTCTCATTATCTGTACACCGACTAAGGTCTGTCACTGGTCTGCTTACTGTCAGGAGTGTCATTATCTGCACACCGGCTAAGGGGTGTCACTGGTCTGCTTACTGTCAGGAGTCTCATTATCTGCTCACCGACTAAGGTCTGTCACTGGTCTGCCCTATGTCAGGAGTCTCATTATCTGCTCACCGACTAAGGTCTGTCACTGGTCTGCTTAATTTCCGGAGTCTCGTTATCTGCTCACCAACTAAGGTCTGTCACAGGTCTGCCCTATGTCAGGAGTCTCATTATCTGCACACCGACTAATGTCTGTCACTGGTCTGCCCTATGTCAGGAGTCTCATTATCTGCTCACCGACTAAGGTCTGTCACTGGTCTGCTTAATTTCCGGAGTCTCGTTATCTGCTCACCAACTAAGGTCTGTCACTGGTCTGCCCTATATCAGGAGTCTCGTTATCTGCACACCGACTAAGGTCTATCCCTGGTCTGCTTACTGTCAGGAGTCTCATTATCTGCACACCGACTAAGGTCTGTCACTGGTCTGCCTACTGTCAGGAGTCTCATTATCTGCACACTGACTAAGGTCTGTTGCTGGTCTGCCCTATGTCAGGAGTCTCATTATCTGCACACCAGCTAAGGTCTGTCACTGGTCTGCTTACTGTCTGGAGTGTCATTATCTGCACACTGGCTAAGGTCTGTCACTGGTCTGTCCTATGTCAGGAGTCTCATTATCTGCACACCGACTAAGGTCTGTCACTGGTCTGCCCTATGTCAGTAGTCTCATTATCTGTACACTAGCTAAGGTCTGTCAGTGGTCAGCCCTATGTCAGGAGTGTCATTATCTGTACACCGGCTAAGGTCTGTCACTGGTCTGCTTACTGTCAGGAGTCTCATTATCTGCCCACCGGCTAAGGTCTGTCACTGGTCTGCTCAATTTCCGGAGTCTCATTATCTGCACACCGGCTAAGGTCTGTCACTGGTCTGCTTACTGCCAGGAGTGTCATTATCTGTACACCGGCTAAGGTCTGTCACTGGTCTGCTTACTGTCAGGAGTCTCATTATCTGTACACCGACTAAGGGGTGTCACTGGTCTGCTTACTGTCAGGAGTCTCATTATCTGCACACCGACTAAGGTCTGTCACTGGTCTGCTTACTGTCAGGAGTCTCATTATCTGCACACCGACTAAGGTCTGTCACTGGTCTGCTTACTGTCAGGAGTCTCATTATCTGCACACCGACTAAGGTCTGTCACTGGTCTGCCCTATGTCAGGAGTCTCATTATCTGCTCACCGACTAAGGTCTGTCACTGGTCTGCTTAATTTCCGGAGTCTCGTTATCTGCTCACCAACTAAGGTCTGTCACAGGTCTGCCCTATGTCAGGAGTCTCATTATCTGCACACCGACTAAGGTCTATCACTGGTCTGCTTACTGTCAGGAGTCTCATTATCTGCACACTGACTAAGGTCTGTTGCTCGTCTGCCCTATGTCAGGAGTCTCATTATCTGCACACCGACTAAGGTCTATCACTGGTCTGCTTACTGTCAGGAGTCTCATTATCTGCACACCGACTAAGGTCTGTCACTGGTCTGCCTACTGTCAGGAGTCTCATTATCTGCACACTGACTAAGGTCTGTTGCTGGTCTGCCCTATGTCAGGAGTCTCATTATCTGCACACCAGCTAAGGTCTGTCACTGGTCTGCTTACTGTCTGGAGTGTCATTATCTGCACACCGGCTAAGGTCTGTCACTGGTCTGCCCTATGTCAGGAGTCTCATTATCTGCTCACCAACTAAGGTCTCTCACTGGTCTGCTTAATTTCCGGAGTCTCGTTATCTGCTCACCAACTAAGGTCTGTCACTGGTCTGCCCTATATGTCAGGAGTCTCAGTATCTGCACACCGGCTAAGGTCTGTCACTGGTCTGCCCTATGTCAGGAGTGTCATTATCTGCACACCGACTAAGGTCTGTCACTGGTCTGCCCTATGTCAGGAGTCTCATTATCTGCACACCGGCTAAGGTCTATCACTGGTCTGCTTACTGTCAGGAGTCTCATTATCTGCACACCGACTAAGGTCTGTCACTGGTCTGCCTACTGTCAGGAGTCTCATTATCTGCACACTGACTAAGGTCTGTTACTGGTCTGCCCTATGTCAGGAGTCTCATTATCTGCACACCAGCTAAGGTCTGTCACTGGTCTGCTTACTGTCTGGAGTGTCATTATCTGCACACCGGCTAAGGTCTGTCACTGGTCTGCCCTATGTCAGGAGTCTCATTATCTGCACACCGACTAAGGTCTGTCACTGGTCTGCTTACTGTCAGGAGTGTCATTATCTGTACACCGGCTAAGGTCTGTCACTGGTGTGCTTACTGTCAAGAGTCTCATTATCTGTACACCGACTAAGGTCTGTCACTGGTCTGCTTACTGTCAGGAGTCTCATTATCTGCACACCGACTAAGGTCTGTCACTGGTCTGCCCTATGTCAGGAGTCTCATTATCTGCTCACCGACTAAGGTTTGTCACTGGTCTGCCCTATGTCAGGAGTCTCATTATCTGTACACCGACTAAGGTCTGTCACTGGTCTGCTTACTGTCAGGAGTGTCATTATCTGCACACCGGCTAAGGGGTGTCACTGGTCTGCTTACTGTCAGGAGTCTCATTATCTGCTCACCGACTAAGGTCTGTCACTGGTCTGCCCTATGTCAGGAGTCTCATTATCTGCTCACCGACTAAGGTCTGTCACTGGTCTGCTTAATTTCCGGAGTCTCGTTATCTGCTCACCAACTAAGGTCTGTCACAGGTCTGCCCTATGTCAGGAGTCTCATTATCTGCACACCGACTAATGTCTGTCACTGGTCTGCCCTATGTCAGGAGTCTCATTATCTGCTCACCGACTAAGGTCTGTCACTGGTCTGCTTAATTTCCGGAGTCTCGTTATCTGCTCACCAACTAAGGTCTGTCACTGGTCTGCCCTATATCAGGAGTCTCGTTATCTGCACACCGACTAAGGTCTATCCCTGGTCTGCTTACTGTCAGGAGTCTCATTATCTGCACACCGACTAAGGTCTGTCACTGGTCTGCCTACTGTCAGGAGTCTCATTATCTGCACACTGACTAAGGTCTGTTGCTGGTCTGCCCTATGTCAGGAGTCTCATTATCTGCACACCAGCTAAGGTCTGTCACTGGTCTGCTTACTGTCTGGAGTGTCATTATCTGCACACTGGCTAAGGTCTGTCACTGGTCTGTCCTATGTCAGGAGTCTCATTATCTGCACACCGACTAAGGTCTGTCACTGGTCTGCCCTATGTCAGTAGTCTCATTATCTGTACACTAGCTAAGGTCTGTCAGTGGTCAGCCCTATGTCAGGAGTGTCATTATCTGTACACCGGCTAAAGTCTGTCACTGGTCTGCTTACTGTCAGGAGTCTCATTATCTGCCCACCGGCTAAGGTCTGTCACTGGTCTGCTCAATTTCCGGAGTCTCATTATCTGCACACCGGCTAAGGTCTGTCACTGGTCTGCTTACTGCCAGGAGTGTCATTATCTGTACACCGGCTAAGGTCTGTCACTGGTCTGCTTACTGTCAGGAGTCTCATTATCTGTACACCGACTAAGGGGTGTCACTGGTCTGCTTACTGTCAGGAGTCTCATTATCTGCACACCGACTAAGGTCTGTCACTGGTCTGCTTACTGTCAGGAGTCTCATTATCTGCACACCGACTAAGGTCTGTCACTGGTCTGCTTACTGTCAGGAGTCTCATTATCTGCACACCGACTAAGGTCTGTCACTGGTCTGCCCTATGTCAGGAGTCTCATTATCTGCTCACCGACTAAGGTCTGTCACTGGTCTGCTTAATTTCCGGAGTCTCGTTATCTGCTCACCAACTAAGGTCTGTCACAGGTCTGCCCTATGTCAGGAGTCTCATTATCTGCACACCGACTAAGGTCTATCACTGGTCTGCTTACTGTCAGGAGTCTCATTATCTGCACACTGACTAAGGTCTGTTGCTCGTCTGCCCTATGTCAGGAGTCTCATTATCTGCACACCGACTAAGGTCTATCACTGGTCTGCTTACTGTCAGGAGTCTCATTATCTGCACACCGACTAAGGTCTGTCACTGGTCTGCCTACTGTCAGGAGTCTCATTATCTGCACACTGACTAAGGTCTGTTGCTGGTCTGCCCTATGTCAGGAGTCTCATTATCTGCACACCAGCTAAGGTCTGTCACTGGTCTGCTTACTGTCTGGAGTGTCATTATCTGCACACCGGCTAAGGTCTGTCACTGGTCTGCCCTATGTCAGGAGTCTCATTATCTGCTCACCAACTAAGGTCTC
The DNA here is from genome assembly GCA_022114975.2 of Lampris megalopsis. Taxonomy (NCBI): domain Eukaryota; kingdom Metazoa; phylum Chordata; class Actinopteri; order Lampriformes; family Lampridae; genus Lampris; species Lampris megalopsis. The sequence continues at coordinate 344,844 of JAJHIY020000661.1, forward strand.
TCACTGGTCTGCTTAATTTCCGGAGTCTCGTTATCTGCTCACCAACTAAGGTCTGTCACTGGTCTGCCCTATATGTCAGGAGTCTCATTATCTGCACACCGGCTAAGGTCTGTCACTGGTCTGCCCTATGTCAGGAGTGTCATTATCTGCACACCGACTAAGGTCTGTCACTTGTCTGCCCTATGTCAGGAGTCTCATTATCTGCACACCGGCTAAGGTCTATCACTGGTCTGCTTACTGTCAGGAGTCTCATTATCTGCACACCGACTAAGGTCTGTCACTGGTCTGCCTACTGTCAGGAGTCTCATTATCTGCACACTGACTAAGGTCTGTTACTGGTCTGCCCTATGTCAGGAGTCTCATTATCTGCACACCAGCTAAGGTCTGTCACTGGTCTGCTTACTGTCTGGAGTGTCATTATCTGCACACCGGCTAAGGTCTGTCACTGGTCTGCCCTATGTCAGGAGTCTCATTATCTGCACACCGACTAAGGTCTGTCACTGGTCTGCTTACTGTCAGGAGTGTCATTATCTGTACACCGGCTAAGGTCTGTCACTGGTCTGCTTACTGTCAAGAGTCTCATTATCTGTACACCGACTAAGGTCTGTCACTGGTCTGCTTACTGTCAGGAGTCTCATTATCTGCACACCGACTAAGGTCTGTCACTGGTCTGCCTACTGTCAGGAGTCGCATTATCAACACACCGACTAAAGTCTGTCACTGGTCTGCTTACTGTCAGGAGTCTCATTATCTGTACACCGACTAAGGTCTGTCACTGGTCTGCTTAATGTCAGGAGTCTCATTATCTGCACACCGGCTAAGGTCTGTCACTGGTCTGCCCTATGGCAGGAGTCTCATTATCTGCTCACCGACTAAGGTCTGTCACTGGTCTGCTTAATTTCCGGAGTCTCGTTATCTGCTCACCAACTAAGGTCTGTCACTGGTCTGCCCTATATCAGGAGCCTCATTATCTGCACACCGGCTAAGGTCTATCACTGGTCTGCTTACTGTCAGGAGTCTCATTATCTGCACAACGACTAAGGTCTGTCACTGGTCTGCTTAATGTCAGGAGTCTCGTTATCTGCTCACCGACTAAGGTCTGTCACTGGTCTGCCCTATGTCAGGAGTCTCGTTATCTGCACACCTGCTAAGGTCTATCACTGGTCTGCTTACTGTCAGGAGTCTCATTATCTGCACACTGACTAAGGTCTGTTACTGGTCTGCCCTATGTCAGGAGTCTCATTATCTGCACACCAGCTAAGGTCTGTCACTGGTCTGCTTACTGTCTGGAGTGTCATTATCTGCACACCGGCTAAGGTCTGTCACTGGTCTGCCCTATGTCAGGAGTCTCATTATCTGCTCACCGACTAAGGTCTGTCACTGGTCTGCTTAATTTCCGGAGTCTCGTTATCTGCTCACCAACTAAGGTCTGTCAGTGGTCTGCCCTATGTCAGGAGTCTCATTATCTGCACACCGGCTAAGGTCTATCACTGGTCTGCTTACTATCAGGAGTCTCATTATCTGCACACCGACTAAGGTCTGTCACTGGTCTGCCCTATGTCAGGAGTCTCGTTATCTGCACACCGGCTAAGGTCTATCACTGGTCTCCTTACTGTCAGGAGTCTCATTATCTGCACACCGACTAAGGTCTGTCACTGGTCTGCCTACTGTCAGGAGTCTCATTATCTGCACACCAGCTAAGGTCTGTCACTGGTCTGCTTACTGTCTGGAGTGTCATTATCTGCACACTGGCTAAGGTCTGTCACTGGTCTGTCCTATGTCAGGAGTCTCATTATCTGCACACCGACTAAGGTCTGTCACTGGTCTGCTTACTGCCAGGAGTGTCATTATCTGTACACCGACTAAGGTGTGTCACTGGTCTGCTTACTGTCAGGAGTCTCATTATCTGCACACCGACTAAGGTCTGTCACTGGTCTGCCTACTGTCAGGAGTCGCATTATCTGCACACCGACTAAGGTCTGTCACTGGTCTGCTTACTGTCAGGAGTCTCATTATCTGTACACCGACTAAGGTCTGTCACTGGTCTGCTTACTGTCAGGAGTCTCATTATCTGCACACCGACTAAGGTCTGTCACTGGTCTGCCCTATGTCAGGAGTCTCATTATCTGCTCACCGACTAAGGTCTGTCACTGGTCTGCTTAATTTCCGGAGTCTCGTTATCTGCTCACCAACTAAGGTCTGTCACTGGTCTGCCCTATGTCAGGAGTCTCATTATCTGCACACCGACTAAGGTCTGTCACTGGTCTGCCCTATGTCAGGAGTCTCATTATCTGTTCACCGACTAAGGTCTATCACTGGTCTGCTTACTGTCAGGAGTCTCATTATCTGCACACCGACTAAGGTCTGTCACTGGTCTGCCTACTGTCAGGAGTCTCATTATCTGCACACTGACTAAGGTCTGTTGCTGGTCTGCCCTATGTCAGGAGTCTCATTATCTGCACACCAGCTAAGGTCTGTCACTGGTCTGCTTACTGTCTGGAGTGTCATTATCTGCACACCGGCTAAGGTCTGTCACTGGTCTGCCCTATGTCAGGAGTCTCATTATCTGCTCACCAACTAAGGTCTCTCACTGGTCTGCTTAATTTCCGGAGTCTCGTTATCTGCTCACCAACTAAGGTCTGTCACTGGTCTGCCCTATATGTCAGGAGTCTCATTATCTGCACACCGGCTAAGGTCTATCACTGGTCTGCTCTATGTCAGGAGTCTCATTATCTGCACACCGACTAAGGTCTATCACTGGTCTGCCTACTGTCAGGAGTCTCATTATCTGCACACTGACTAAGGTCTGTTACTGGTCTGTCCTATGTCAGGAGTCTCATTATCTGCACACCAGCTAAGGTCTGTCACTGGTCTGCTTACTGTCTGGAGTGTCATTATCTGCACACCGGCTAAGGTCTGTCACTGGTCTGCCCTATGTCAGGAGTCTCATTATCTGCACACCGACTAAGGTCTGTCACTGGTCTGCCCTATGTCAGTAGTCTAATTATCTGTACACCAGCTAAGGTCTGTCAGTGGTCAGCCCTATGTCAGGAGTCTCATTATCTGTACACCGGCTAAGGTCTGTCACTGGTCTGCTTACTGTCAGGAGTCTCATTATCTGCACACCAGCTAAGGTCTGTCACTGGTCTGCTTACTGTCAGGAGTCTCATTATCTGCTCACTGACTAAGGTCTGTCACTGGTCTGCTTACTGTCAGGAGTCTCATTATCTGCTCACCGACTAAGGTTTGTCACTGGTCTGCCCTATGTCAGGAGTCTCATTATCTGTACACCGACTAAGGTCTGTCACTGGTCTGCTTACTGTCAGGAGTGTCATTATCTGCACACCGGCTAAGGTCTGTCACTGGTCTGCTTACTGTCAGGAGTCTCATTATCTGCTCACCGACTAAGGTCTGTCACTGGTCTGCCCTATGTCAGGAGTCTCATTATCTGTACACCGGCTAAGGTCTGTCACTGGTCTGCCCTATGTCAGGAGTCTCATTATCTACTCACCGACTAAGGTCTATCACTGGTCTGCTTACTGTCAGGAGTGTCATTATCTGTACACCGGCTAAGGTCTGTCACTGGTCTGCTTACTGTCAGGAGTCTCATTATCTGCACACTGACTAAGGTCTGTTACTGGTCTGCCCTATGTCAGGAGTCTCATTATCTGCACACCGGCTAAGGTCTGTCACTGGTCTGTTTACTGTCTGGAGTGTCATTATCTGCACACCGGCTAAGGTCTGTCACTGGTCTGCCCTATGTCAGGAGTCTCATTATCTGCTCACCGACTAAGGTCTGTCACTGGTCTGCTTAATTTCCGGAGTCTCGTTATCTGCTCACCAACTAAGGTCTGTCACTGGTCTGCCCTATGTCAGGAGTCTCATTATCTGCACACCGGCTAAGGTCTATCACTGGTCTGCTTACTGTCAGGAGTCTCATTATCTGCACACCGACTAAGGTCTGTCACTGGTCTGCTTAATGTCAGGAGTCTCGTTATCTGCTCACCGACTAAGGTCTGTCAGTGGTCTGCCCTATGTCAGGAGTCTCGTTATCTGCACACCGGCTAAGGTCTATCACTGGTCTCCTTACTGTCAGGAGTCTCATTATCTGCACACCGGCTAAGGTCTGTCACTGGTCTGCTCAATTTCCGGAGTCTCATTATCTGCACACCGGCTAAGGTCTGTCACTGGTCTGCTTACTGCCAGGAGTGTCATTATCTGTACACCGGCTAAGGTCTGTCACTGGTCTGCTTACTGTCAGGAGTCTCATTATCTGTACACCGACTAAGGGGTGTCACTGGTCTGCTTACTGTCAGGAGTCTCATTATCTGCACACCGACTAAGGTCTGTCAGTGGTCTGCCTACTGTCAGGAGTCGCATTATCTGCACACCGACTAAGGTCTGTCACTGGTCTGCCTACTGTCAGGAGTCTCATTATCTGCACACCGGCTAAGGTCTGTCACTGGTCTGCTTACTGTCAGGAGTCTCATTATCTGCACACCGACTAAGGTCTGTCACTGGTCTGCCCTATGTCAGGAGTCTCATTATCTGCTCACCGACTAAGGTCTGTCAATGGTCTGCTTAATTTCCGGAGTCTCGTTATCTGCTCACCAACTAAGGTCTGTCACAGGTCTGCCCTATGTCAGGAGTCTCATTATCTGCACACCGACTAATGTCAGTCACTGGTCTGCCCTATGTCAGGAGTCTCATTATCTGCTCACCGACTAAGGTCTGTCACTGGTCTGCTTAATTTCCGGAGTCTCGTTATCTGCTCACCAACTAAGGTCTGTCACAGGTCTGCCCTATGTCAGGAGTCTCATTATCTGCACACCGACTAAGGTCTATCACTGGTCTGCTTACTGTCAGGAGTCTCATTATCTGCACTCTGACTAAGGTCTGTTGCTGGTCTGCCCTATGTCAGGAGTCTCATTATCTGCACACCGACTAAGGTCTATCACTGGTCTGCTTACTGTCAGGAGTCTCATTATCTGCACACCGACTAAGGTCTGTCACTGGTCTGCCTACTGTCAGGAGTCTCATTATCTGCACACTGACTAAGGTCTGTTGCTGGTCTGCCCTATGTCAGGAGTCTCATTATCTGCACACCAGCTAAGGTCTGTCACTGGTCTGCTTACTGTCTGGAGTGTCATTATCTGCACACCGGCTAAGGTCTGTCACTGGTCTGCCCTATGTCAGGAGTCTCATTATCTGCTCACCAACTAAGGTCTCTCACTGGTCTGCTTAATTTCCGGAGTCTCGTTATCTGCTCACCAACTAAGGTCTGTCACTGGTCTGCCCTATATGTCAGGAGTCTCATTATCTGCACACCGGCTAAGGTCTGTCACTGGTCTGCCCTATGTCAGGAGTGTCATTATCTGCACACCGACTAAGGTCTGTCACTGGTCTGCCCTATGTCAGGAGTCTCATTATCTGCACACCGGCTAAGGTCTATCACTGGTCTGCTTACTGTCAGGAGTCTCATTATCTGCACACCGACTAAGGTCTGTCACTGGTCTGCCTACTGTCAGGAGTCTCATTATCTGCACACTGACTAAGGTCTGTTACTGGTCTGCCCTATGTCAGGAGTCTCATTATCTGCACACCAGCTAAGGTCTGTCACTGGTCTGCTTACTGTCTGGAGTGTCATTATCTGCACACCGGCTAAGGTCTGTCACTGGTCTGCCCTATGTCAGGAGTCTCATTATCTGCACACCGACTAAGGTCTGTCACTGGTCTGCTTACTGTCAGGAGTGTCATTATCTGTACACCGGCTAAGGTCTCTCACTGGTCTGCTTACTGTCAAGAGTCTCATTATCTGTACACCGACTAAGGTCTGTCACTGGTCTGCTTACTGTCAGGAGTCTCATTATCTGCACACCGACTAAGGTCTGTCACTGGTCTGCCTACTGTCAGGAGTCGCATTATCAACACACCGACTAACGTCTGTCACTGGTCTGCTTACTGTCAGGAGTCTCATTATCTGTACACCGACTAAGGTCTGTCACTGGTCTGCTTACTGTCAGGAGTCTCATTATCTGCACACCGGCTAAGGTCTGTCACTGGTCTGCCCTATGTCAGGAGTCTCATTATCTGCACAGCGACTAAGGTCTGTCACTGGTCTGCCCTATGGCAGGAGTCTCATTATCTGCTCACCGACTAAGGTCTGTCACTGGTCTGCTTAATTTCCGGAGTCTCGTTATCTGCTCACCAACTAAGGTCTGTCACTGGTCTGCCCTATATCAGGAGCCTCATTATCTGCACACCGGCTAAGGTCTATCACTGGTCTGCTTACTGTCAGGAGTCTCATTATCTGCACACCGACTAAGGTCTGTCACTGGTCTGCTTAATGTCAGGAGTCTCGTTATCTGCTCACCGACTAAGGTCTGTCACTGGTCTGCCCTATGTCAGGAGTCTCGTTATCTGCACACCTGCTAAGGTCTATCACTGGTCTGCTTACTGTCAGGAGTCTCATTATCTGCACACTGACTAAGGTCTGTTACTGGTCTGCCCTATGTCAGGAGTCTCATTATCTGCACACCAGCTAAGGTCTGTCACTGGTCTGCTTACTGTCTGGAGTGTCATTATCTGCACACCGGCTAAGGTCTGTCACTGGTCTGCCCTATGTCAGGAGTCTCATTATCTGCTCACCGACTAAGGTCTGTCACTGGTCTGCTTAATTTCCGGAGTCTCGTTATCTGCTCACCAACTAAGGTCTGTCACTGGTCTGCCCTATGTCAGGAGTCTCATTATCTGCACACCAGCTAAGGTCTGTCACTGGTCTGCTTACTGTCTGGAGTGTCATTATCTGCACACCGGCTAAGGTCTGTCACTGGTCTGCCCTATGTCAGGAGTCTCATTATCTGCACACCGACTAAGGTCTGTCACTGGTCTGCTTACTGTCAGGAGTGTCATTATCTGTACACCGGCTAAGGTCTGTCACTGGTCTGCTTACTGTCAAGAGTCTCATTATCTGTACACCGACTAAGGTCTGTCACTGGTCTGCTTACTGTCAGGAGTCTCATTATCTGCACACCGACTAAGGTCTGTCACTGGTCTGCCTACTGTCAGGAGTCGCATTATCAACACACCGACTAACGTCTGTCACTGGTCTGCTTACTGTCAGGAGTCTCATTATCTGTACACCGACTAAGGTCTGTCACTGGTCTGCTTACTGTCAGGAGTCTCATTATCTGCACACCGGCTAAGGTCTGTCACTGGTCTGCCCTATGTCAGGAGTCTCATTATCTGCACAGCGACTAAGGTCTGTCACTGGTCTGCCCTATGGCAGGAGTCTCATTATCTGCTCACCGACTAAGGTCTGTCACTGGTCTGCTTAATTTCCGGAGTCTCGTTATCTGCTCACCAACTAAGGTCTGTCACTGGTCTGCCCTATATCAGGAGCCTCATTATCTGCACACCGGCTAAGGTCTATCACTGGTCTGCTTACTGTCAGGAGTCTCATTATCTGCACACCGACTAAGGTCTGTCACTGGTCTGCTTAATGTCAGGAGTCTCGTTATCTGCTCACCGACTAAGGTCTGTCACTGGTCTGCCCTATGTCAGGAGTCTCGTTATCTGCACACCTGCTAAGGTCTATCACTGGTCTGCTTACTGTCAGGAGTCTCATTATCTGCACACTGACTAAGGTCTGTTACTGGTCTGCCCTATGTCAGGAGTCTCATTATCTGCACACCAGCTAAGGTCTGTCACTGGTCTGTTTACTGTCTGGAGTGTCATTATCTGCACACCGGCTAAGGTCTGTCACTGGTCTGCCCTATGTCAGGAGTCTCATTATCTGCTCACCGACTAAGGTCTGTCACTGGTCTGCTTAATTTCCGGAGTCTCGTTATCTGCTCACCAACTAAGGTCTGTCACTGGTCTGCCCTATGTCAGGAGTCTCATTATCTGCACACCGGCTAAGGTCTATCACTGGTCTGCTTACTATCAGGAGTCTCATTATCTGCACACCGACTAAGGTCTGTCACTGGTCAGCTTAATGTCAAGAGTCTCGTTATCTGCTCACCGACTAAGGTCTGTCACTGGTCTGCCCTATGTCAGGAGTCTCGTTATCTGCACACCGGCTAAGGTCTATCACTGGTCTCCTTACTGTCAGGAGTCTCATTATCTGCACACCGACTAAGGTCTGTCACTGGTCTGCCTACTGTCAGGAGTCTCATTATCTGTACACCGGCTAAGGTCTGTCACTGGTCTGCTCAATTTCCGGAGTCTCATTATCTGCACACCGGCTAAGGTCTGTCACTGGTCTGCCTACTGCCAGGAGTCTCGTTATCTGCTCACCAACTAAGGTCTGTCACTGGTCTGCCCTATGTCAGGAGTCTCATTATCTGCACACCGACTAAGGTCTGTCACTGGTCTGCCCTATGTCAGGAGTCTCATTATCTGTTCACCGACTAAGGTCTATCACTGGTCTGCTTACTGTCAGGAGTCTCATTATCTGCACACCGACTAAGGTCTGTCACTGGTCTGCCTACTGTCAGGAGTCTCATTATCTGCACACTGACTAAGGTCTGTTGCTGGTCTGCCCTATGTCAGGAGTCTCATTATCTGTTCACCGACTAAGGTCTTTCACTGGTCTGCTTACTGTCAGGAGTCTCATTATCTGCACACCGACTAAGGTCTGTCACTGGTCTGCCAACTGTCAGGAGTCTCATTATCTGCACACTGACTAAGGTCTGTTGCTGGTCTGCCCTATGTCAGGAGTCTCATTATCTGCACACCAGCTAAGGTCTGTCACTGGTCTGCTTACTGTCTGGAGTGTCATTATCTGCACACCGGCTAAGGTCTGTCACTGGTCTGCCCTATGTCAGGAGTCTCATTATCTGCTCACCAACTAAGGTCTCTCACTGGTCTGCTTAATTTCCGGAGTCTCGTTATCTGCTCACCAACTAAGGTCTGTCACTGGTCTGCCCTATATGTCAGGAGTCTCATTATCTGCACACCGGCTAAGGTCTATCACTGGTCTGCCTACTGTCAGGAGTCTCATTATCTGCACACTGACTAAGGTCTGTTACTGGTCTGTCCTATGTCAGGAGTCTCATTATCTGCACACCAGCTAAGGTCTGTCACTGGTCTGCCCTATGTCAGTAGTGTCATTATCTGCACACCGGCTAAGGTCTGTCACTGGTCTGCCCTATGTCAGGAGTCTCATTATCTGTACACCGGCTAAGGTCTGTCACTGGTCTGCTTACTGTCAGGAGTCTCATTATCTGCACACCAGCTAAGGTCTGTCACTGGTCTGCTTACTGTCAGGAGTCTCATTATCTGCTCACTGACTAAGGTCTGTCACTGGTCTGCTTACTGTCAGGAGTCTCATTATCTGCTCACCGACTAAGGTTTGTCACTGGTCTGCCCTATGTCAGGAGTCTCATTATCTGTACACCGACTAAGGTCTGTCACTGGTCTGCTTACTGTCAGGAGTGTCATTATCTGCACACCGGCTAAGGTCTGTCACTGGTCTGCTTACTGTCAGGAGTCTCATTATCTGCTCACCGACTAAGGTCTGTCACTGGTCTGCCCTATGTCAGGAGTCTCATTATCTGTACACCGGCTAAGGTCTGTCACTGGTCTGCCCTATGTCAGGAGTCTCATTATCTACTCACCGACTAAGGTCTGTCACTGGTCTGCTTACTGTCAGGAGTGTCATTATCTGTACACCGGCTAAGGTCTGTCACTGGTCTGCCCTATGTCAGGAGTCTCATTATCTACTCACCGACTAAGGTCTGTCACTGGTCTGCTTACTGTCAGGAGTGTCATTATCTGCACACCGGCTAAGGTCTGTCACTGGTCTGCTTACTGTCTGGAGTGTCATTATCTGCACACCGGCTAAGGTCTGTCACTGGTCTGCCCTATGTCAGGAGTCTCATTATCTGCTCACCGACTAAGGTCTGTCACTGGTCTGCTTAATTTCCGGAGTCTCGTTATCTGCTCACCAACTAAGGTCTGTCACTGGTCTGCCCTATGTCAGGAGTCTCATTATCTGCACACCGACTAAGGTCTGTCACTGGTCTGCTTAATGTCAGGAGTCTCGTTATCTACTCACCGACTAAGGTCTGTCAGTGGTCTGCCCTATGTCAGGAGTCTCGTTATCTGCACACCGGCTAAGGTCTATCACTGGTCTCCTTACTGTCAGGAGTCTCATTATCTGCACACCGGCAAAGGTCTGTCACTGGTCTGCTCAATTTCCGGAGTCTCATTATCTGCACACCGGCTAAGGTCTGTCACTGGTCTGCTTACTGCCAGGAGTGTCATTATCTGTACACCGGCTAAGGTCTGTCACTGGTCTGCTTACTGTCAGGAGTCTCATTATCTGTACACCGACTAAGGGGTGTCACTGGTCTGCTTACTGTCAGGAGTCTCATTATCTGCACACCGACTAAGGTCTGTCAGTGGTCTGCCTACTGTCAGGAGTCTCATTATCTGCACACTGACTAAGGTCTGTTACTGGTCTGTCCTATGTCAGGAGTCTCATTATCTGCACACCAGCTAAGGTCTGTCACTGGTCTGCTTACTGTCTGGAGTGTCATTATCTGCACACCGGCTAAGGTCTGTCACTGGTCTGCCCTATGTCAGGAGTCTCATTATCTGCACACCGACTAAGGTCTGTCACTGGTCTGCCCTATGTCAGTAGTCTAATTATCTGTACACCAGCTAAGGTCTGTCAGTGGTCAGCCCTATGTCAGGAGTCTCATTATCTGTACACCGGCTAAGGTCTGTCACTGGTCTGCTTACTGTCAGGAGTCTCATTATCTGCACACCAGCTAAGGTCTGTCACTGGTCTGCTTACTGTCAGGAGTCTCATTATCTGCTCACTGACTAAGGTCTGTCACTGGTCTGCTTACTGTCAGGAGTCTCATTATCTGCTCACCGACTAAGGTTTGTCACTGGTCTGCCCTATGTCAGGAGTCTCATTATCTGTACACCGACTAAGGTCTGTCACTGGTCTGCTTACTGTCAGGAGTGTCATTATCTGCACACCGGCTAAGGTCTGTCACTGGTCTGCTTACTGTCAGGAGTCTCATTATCTGCTCACCGACTAAGGTCTGTCACTGGTCTGCCCTATGTCAGGAGTCTCATTATCTGTACACCGGCTAAGGTCTGTCACTGGTCTGCCCTATGTCAGGAGTCTCATTATCTACTCACCGACTAAGGTCTGTCACTGGTCTGCTTACTGTCAGGAGTGTCATTATCTGTACACCGGCTAAGGTCTGTCACTGGTCTGCTTACTGTCAGGAGTCTCATTATCTGCACACTGACTAAGGTCTGTTACTGGTCTGCCCTATGTCAGGAGTCTCATTATCTGCACACCGGCTAAGGTCTGTCACTGGTCTGTTTACTGTCTGGAGTGTCATTATCTGCACACCGGCTAAGGTCTGTCACTGGTCTGCCCTATGTCAGGAGTCTCATTATCTGCTCACCGACTAAGGTCTGTCACTGGTCTGCTTAATTTCCGGAGTCTCGTTATCTGCTCACCAACTAAGGTCTGTCACTGGTCTGCCCTATGTCAGGAGTCTCATTATCTGCACACCGGCTAAGGTCTATCACTGGTCTGCTTACTGTCAGGAGTCTCATTATCTGCACACCGACTAAGGTCTGTCACTGGTCTGCTTAATGTCAGGAGTCTCGTTATCTGCTCACCGACTAAGGTCTGTCAGTGGTCTGCCCTATGTCAGGAGTCTCGTTATCTGCACACCGGCTAAGGTCTATCACTGGTCTCCTTACTGTCAGGAGTCTCATTATCTGCACACCGGCTAAGGTCTGTCACTGGTCTGCTCAATTTCCGGAGTCTCATTATCTGCACACCGGCTAAGGTCTGTCACTGGTCTGCTTACTGCCAGGAGTGTCATTATCTGTACACCGGCTAAGGTCTGTCACTGGTCTGCTTACTGTCAGGAGTCTCATTATCTGTACACCGACTAAGGGGTGTCACTGGTCTGCTTACTGTCAGGAGTCTCATTATCTGCACACCGACTAAGGTCTGTCAGTGGTCTGCCTACTGTCAGGAGTCGCATTATCTGCACACCGACTAAGGTCTGTCACTGGTCTGCCTACTGTCAGGAGTCTCATTATCTGCACACCGGCTAAGGTCTGTCACTGGTCTGCTTACTGTCAGGAGTCTCATTATCTGCACACCGACTAAGGTCTGTCACTGGTCTGCCCTATGTCAGGAGTCTCATTATCTGCTCACCGACTAAGGTCTGTCAATGGTCTGCTTAATTTCCGGAGTCTCGTTATCTGCTCACCAACTAAGGTCTGTCACAGGTCTGCCCTATGTCAGGAGTCTCATTATCTGCACACCGACTAATGTCAGTCACTGGTCTGCCCTATGTCAGGAGTCTCATTATCTGCTCACCGACTAAGGTCTGTCACTGGTCTGCTTAATTTCCGGAGTCTCGTTATCTGCTCACCAACTAAGGTCTGTCACAGGTCTGCCCTATGTCAGGAGTCTCATTATCTGCACACCGACTAAGGTCTATCACTGGTCTGCTTACTGTCAGGAGTCTCATTATCTGCACTCTGACTAAGGTCTGTTGCTGGTCTGCCCTATGTCAGGAGTCTCATTATCTGCACACCGACTAAGGTCTGTTGCTGGTCTGCTTACTGTCAGGAGTCTCATTATCTGCACACCGACTAAGGTCTGTCACTGGTCTGCCTACTGTCAGGAGTCTCATTATCTGCACACTGACTAAGGTCTGTTGCTGGTCTGCCCTATGTCAGGAGTCTCATTATCTGCACACCAGCTAAGGTCTGTCACTGGTCTGCTTACTGTCTGGAGTGTCATTATCTGCACACCGGCTAAGGTCTGTCACTGGTCTGCCCTATGTCAGGAGTCTCATTATCTGCTCACCAACTAAGGTCTCTCACTGGTCTGCTTAATTTCCGGAGTCTCGTTATCTGCTCACCAACTAAGGTCTGTCACTGGTCTGCCCTATATGTCAGGAGTCTCATTATCTGCACACCGGCTAAGGTCTGTCACTGGTCTGCCCTATGTCAGGAGTGTCATTATCTGCACACCGACTAAGGTCTGTCACTGGTCTGCCCTATGTCAGGAGTCTCATTATCTGCACACCGGCTAAGGTCTATCACTGGTCTGCTTACTGTCAGGAGTCTCATTATCTGCACACCGACTAAGGTCTGTCACTGGTCTGCCTACTGTCAGGAGTCTCATTATCTGCACACTGACTAAGGTCTGTTACTGGTCTGCCCTATGTCAGGAGTCTCATTATCTGCACACCAGCTAAGGTCTGTCACTGGTCTGCTTACTGTCTGGAGTGTCATTATCTGCACACCGGCTAAGGTCTGTCACTGGTCTGCCCTATGTCAGGAGTCTCATTATCTGCACACCGACTAAGGTCTGTCACTGGTCTGCTTACTGTCAGGAGTGTCATTATCTGTACACCGGCTAAGGTCTCTCACTGGTCTGCTTACTGTCAAGAGTCTCATTATCTGTACACCGACTAAGGTCTGTCACTGGTCTGCTTACTGTCAGGAGTCTCATTATCTGCACACCGACTAAGGTCTGTCACTGGTCTGCCTACTGTCAGGAGTCGCATTATCAACACACCGACTAACGTCTGTCACTGGTCTGCTTACTGTCAGGAGTCTCATTATCTGTACACCGACTAAGGTCTGTCACTGGTCTGCTTACTGTCAGGAGTCTCATTATCTGCACACCGGCTAAGGTCTGTCACTGGTCTGCCCTATGTCAGGAGTCTCATTATCTGCACAGCGACTAAGGTCTGTCACTGGTCTGCCCTATGGCAGGAGTCTCATTATCTGCTCACCGACTAAGGTCTGTCACTGGTCTGCTTAATTTCCGGAGTCTCGTTATCTGCTCACCAACTAAGGTCTGTCACTGGTCTGCCCTATATCAGGAGCCTCATTATCTGCACACCGGCTAAGGTCTATCACTGGTCTGCTTACTGTCAGGAGTCTCATTATCTGCACACCGACTAAGGTCTGTCACTGGTCTGCTTAATGTCAGGAGTCTCGTTATCTGCTCACCGACTAAGGTCTGTCACTGGTCTGCCCTATGTCAGGAGTCTCGTTATCTGCACACCTGCTAAGGTCTATCACTGGTCTGCTTACTGTCAGGAGTCTCATTATCTGCACACTGACTAAGGTCTGTTACTGGTCTGCCCTATGTCAGGAGTCTCATTATCTGCACACCAGCTAAGGTCTGTCACTGGTCTGCTTACTGTCTGGAGTGTCATTATCTGCACACCGGCTAAGGTCTGTCACTGGTCTGCCCTATGTCAGGAGTCTCATTATCTGCTCACCGACTAAGGTCTGTCACTGGTCTGCTTAATTTCCGGAGTCTCGTTATCTGCTCACCAACTAAGGTCTGTCACTGGTCTGCCCTATGTCAGGAGTCTCATTATCTGCACACCAGCTAAGGTCTGTCACTGGTCTGCTTACTGTCTGGAGTGTCATTATCTGCACACCGGCTAAGGTCTGTCACTGGTCTGCCCTATGTCAGGAGTCTCATTATCTGCACACCGACTAAGGTCTGTCACTGGTCTGCTTACTGTCAGGAGTGTCATTATCTGTACACCGGCTAAGGTCTGTCACTGGTCTGCTTACTGTCAAGAGTCTCATTATCTGTACACCGACTAAGGTCTGTCACTGGTCTGCTTACTGTCAGGAGTCTCATTATCTGCACACCGACTAAGGTCTGTCACTGGTCTGCCTACTGTCAGGAGTCGCATTATCAACACACCGACTAACGTCTGTCACTGGTCTGCTTACTGTCAGGAGTCTCATTATCTGTACACCGACTAAGGTCTGTCACTGGTCTGCTTACTGTCAGGAGTCTCATTATCTGCACACCGGCTAAGGTCTGTCACTGGTCTGCCCTATGTCAGGAGTCTCATTATCTGCACAGCGACTAAGGTCTGTCACTGGTCTGCCCTATGGCAGGAGTCTCATTATCTGCTCACCGACTAAGGTCTGTCACTGGTCTGCTTAATTTCCGGAGTCTCGTTATCTGCTCACCAACTAAGGTCTGTCACTGGTCTGCCCTATATCAGGAGCCTCATTATCTGCACACCGGCTAAGGTCTATCACTGGTCTGCTTACTGTCAGGAGTCTCATTATCTGCACACCGACTAAGGTCTGTCACTGGTCTGCTTAATGTCAGGAGTCTCGTTATCTGCTCACCGACTAAGGTCTGTCACTGGTCTGCCCTATGTCAGGAGTCTCGTTATCTGCACACCTGCTAAGGTCTATCACTGGTCTGCTTACTGTCAGGAGTCTCATTATCTGCACACTGACTAAGGTCTGTTACTGGTCTGCCCTATGTCAGGAGTCTCATTATCTGCACACCAGCTAAGGTCTGTCACTGGTCTGTTTACTGTCTGGAGTGTCATTATCTGCACACCGGCTAAGGTCTGTCACTGGTCTGCCCTATGTCAGGAGTCTCATTATCTGCTCACCGACTAAGGTCTGTCACTGGTCTGCTTAATTTCCGGAGTCTCGTTATCTGCTCACCAACTAAGGTCTGTCACTGGTCTGCCCTATGTCAGGAGTCTCATTATCTGCACACCGGCTAAGGTCTATCACTGGTCTGCTTACTATCAGGAGTCTCATTATCTGCACACCGACTAAGGTCTGTCACTGGTCAGCTTAATGTCAAGAGTCTCGTTATCTGCTCACCGACTAAGGTCTGTCACTGGTCTGCCCTATGTCAGGAGTCTCGTTATCTGCACACCGGCTAAGGTCTATCACTGGTCTCCTTACTGTCAGGAGTCTCATTATCTGCACACCGACTAAGGTCTGTCACTGGTCTGCCTACTGTCAGGAGTCTCATTATCTGTACACCGGCTAAGGTCTGTCACTGGTCTGCTCAATTTCCGGAGTCTCATTATCTGCACACCGGCTAAGGTCTGTCACTGGTCTGCCTACTGCCAGGAGTCTCGTTATCTGCTCACCAACTAAGGTCTGTCACTGGTCTGCCCTATGTCAGGAGTCTCATTATCTGCACACCGACTAAGGTCTGTCACTGGTCTGCCCTATGTCAGGAGTCTCATTATCTGTTCACCGACTAAGGTCTATCACTGGTCTGCTTACTGTCAGGAGTCTCATTATCTGCACACCGACTAAGGTCTGTCACTGGTCTGCCTACTGTCAGGAGTCTCATTATCTGCACACTGACTAAGGTCTGTTGCTGGTCTGCCCTATGTCAGGAGTCTCATTATCTGTTCACCGACTAAGGTCTTTCACTGGTCTGCTTACTGTCAGGAGTCTCATTATCTGCACACCGACTAAGGTCTGTCACTGGTCTGCCAACTGTCAGGAGTCTCATTATCTGCACACTGACTAAGGTCTGTTGCTGGTCTGCCCTATGTCAGGAGTCTCATTATCTGCACACCAGCTAAGGTCTGTCACTGGTCTGCTTACTGTCTGGAGTGTCATTATCTGCACACCGGCTAAGGTCTGTCACTGGTCTGCCCTATGTCAGGAGTCTCATTATCTGCTCACCAACTAAGGTCTCTCACTGGTCTGCTTAATTTCCGGAGTCTCGTTATCTGCTCACCAACTAAGGTCTGTCACTGGTCTGCCCTATATGTCAGGAGTCTCATTATCTGCACACCGGCTAAGGTCTATCACTGGTCTGCCTACTGTCAGGAGTCTCATTATCTGCACACTGACTAAGGTCTGTTACTGGTCTGTCCTATGTCAGGAGTCTCATTATCTGCACACCAGCTAAGGTCTGTCACTGGTCTGCCCTATGTCAGTAGTGTCATTATCTGCACACCGGCTAAGGTCTGTCACTGGTCTGCCCTATGTCAGGAGTCTCATTATCTGTACACCGGCTAAGGTCTGTCACTGGTCTGCTTACTGTCAGGAGTCTCATTATCTGCACACCAGCTAAGGTCTGTCACTGGTCTGCTTACTGTCAGGAGTCTCATTATCTGCTCACTGACTAAGGTCTGTCACTGGTCTGCTTACTGTCAGGAGTCTCATTATCTGCTCACTGACTAAGGTCTGTCACTGGTCTGCTTACTGTCAGGAGTCTCATTATCTGCACACCGACTAAGGTCTGTCACTGGTCTGCTTAATGTCAGGAGTCTCGTTATCTGCTCACCGACTAAGGTCTGTCACTGGTCTGCCCTATGTCAGGAGTCTCGTTATCTGCACACCTGCTAAGGTCTATCACTGGTCTGCTTACTGTCAGGAGTCTCATTATCTGCACACTGACTAAGGTCTGTTACTGGTCTGCCCTATGTCAGGAGTCTCATTATCTGCACACCAGCTAAGGTCTGTCACTGGTCTGTTTACTGTCTGGAGTGTCATTATCTGCACACCGGCTAAGGTCTGTCACTGGTCTGCCCTATGTCAGGAGTCTCATTATCTGCTCACCGACTAAGGTCTGTCACTGGTCTGCTTAATTTCCGGAGTCTCGTTATCTGCTCACCAACTAAGGTCTGTCACTGGTCTGCCCTATGTCAGGAGTCTCATTATCTGCACACCGGCTAAGGTCTATCACTGGTCTGCTTACTATCAGGAGTCTCATTATCTGCACACCGACTAAGGTCTGTCACTGGTCAGCTTAATGTCAAGAGTCTCGTTATCTGCTCACCGACTAAGGTCTGTCACTGGTCTGCCCTATGTCAGGAGTCTCGTTATCTGCACACCGGCTAAGGTCTATCACTGGTCTCCTTACTGTCAGGAGTCTCATTATCTGCACACCGACTAAGGTCTGTCACTGGTCTGCCTACTGTCAGGAGTCTCATTATCTGTACACCGGCTAAGGTCTGTCACTGGTCTGCTCAATTTCCGGAGTCTCATTATCTGCACACCGGCTAAGGTCTGTCACTGGTCTGCCTACTGCCAGGAGTCTCGTTATCTGCTCACCAACTAAGGTCTGTCACTGGTCTGCCCTATGTCAGGAGTCTCATTATCTGCACACCGACTAAGGTCTGTCACTGGTCTGCCCTATGTCAGGAGTCTCATTATCTGTTCACCGACTAAGGTCTATCACTGGTCTGCTTACTGTCAGGAGTCTCATTATCTGCACACCGACTAAGGTCTGTCACTGGTCTGCCTACTGTCAGGAGTCTCATTATCTGCACACTGACTAAGGTCTGTTGCTGGTCTGCCCTATGTCAGGAGTCTCATTATCTGTTCACCGACTAAGGTCTTTCACTGGTCTGCTTACTGTCAGGAGTCTCATTATCTGCACACCGACTAAGGTCTGTCACTGGTCTGCCAACTGTCAGGAGTCTCATTATCTGCACACTGACTAAGGTCTGTTGCTGGTCTGCCCTATGTCAGGAGTCTCATTATCTGCACACCAGCTAAGGTCTGTCACTGGTCTGCTTACTGTCTGGAGTGTCATTATCTGCACACCGGCTAAGGTCTGTCACTGGTCTGCCCTATGTCAGGAGTCTCATTATCTGCTCACCAACTAAGGTCTCTCACTGGTCTGCTTAATTTCCGGAGTCTCGTTATCTGCTCACCAACTAAGGTCTGTCACTGGTCTGCCCTATATGTCAGGAGTCTCATTATCTGCACACCGGCTAAGGTCTATCACTGGTCTGCCTACTGTCAGGAGTCTCATTATCTGCACACTGACTAAGGTCTGTTACTGGTCTGTCCTATGTCAGGAGTCTCATTATCTGCACACCAGCTAAGGTCTGTCACTGGTCTGCCCTATGTCAGTAGTGTCATTATCTGCACACCGGCTAAGGTCTGTCACTGGTCTGCCCTATGTCAGGAGTCTCATTATCTGTACACCGGCTAAGGTCTGTCACTGGTCTGCTTACTGTCAGGAGTCTCATTATCTGCACACCGGCTAAGGTCTGTCACTGGTCTGCTTACTGTCAGGAGTCTCATTATCTGCTCACCGACTAAGGTCTGTCACTGGTCTGCCCTATGTCAGGAGTCTCATTATCTGTACACCGGCTAAGGTCTGTCACTGGTCTGCCCTATGTCAGGAGTCTCATTATCTACTCACCGACTAAGGTCTGTCACTGGTCTGCTTACTGTCAGGAGTGTCATTATCTGTACACCGGCTAAGGTCTGTCACTGGTCTGCCCTATGTCAGGAGTCTCATTATCTACTCACCGACTAAGGTCTGTCACTGGTCTGCTTACTGTCAGGAGTGTCATTATCTGCACACCGGCTAAGGTCTGTCACTGGTCTGCTTACTGTCTGGAGTGTCATTATCTGCACACCGGCTAAGGTCTGTCACTGGTCTGCCCTATGTCAGGAGTCTCATTATCTGCTCACCGACTAAGGTCTGTCACTGGTCTGCTTAATTTCCGGAGTCTCGTTATCTGCTCACCAACTAAGGTCTGTCACTGGTCTGCCCTATGTCAGGAGTCTCATTATCTGCACACCGACTAAGGTCTGTCACTGGTCTGCTTAATGTCAGGAGTCTCGTTATCTGCTCACCGACTAAGGTCTGTCAGTGGTCTGCCCTATGTCAGGAGTCTCGTTATCTGCACACCGGCTAAGGTCTATCACTGGTCTCCTTACTGTCAGGAGTCTCATTATCTGCACACCGGCAAAGGTCTGTCACTGGTCTGCTCAATTTCCGGAGTCTCATTATCTGCACACCGGCTAAGGTCTGTCACTGGTCTGCTTACTGCCAGGAGTGTCATTATCTGTACACCGGCTAAGGTCTGTCACTGGTCTGCTTACTGACAGGAGTCTCATTATCTGTACACCGACTAAGGGGTGTCACTGGTCTGCTTACTGTCAGGAGTCTCATTATCTGCACACCGACTAAGGTCTGTCAGTGGTCTGCCTACTGTCAGGAGTCGCATTATCTGCACACCGACTAAGGTCTGTCACTGGTCTGCCTACTGTCAGGAGTCTCATTATCTGCACACCGGCTAAGGTCTGTCACTGGTCTGCTTACTGTCAGGAGTCTCATTATCTGCACACCGACTAAGGTCTGTCACTGGTCTGCCCTATGTCAGGAGTCTCATTATCTGCTCACCGACTAAGGTCTGTCACTGGTCTGCTTAATTTCCGGAGTCTCGTTATCTGCTCACCAACTAAGGTCTGTCACAGGTCTGCCCTATGTCAGGAGTCTCATTATCTGCACACCGACTAATGTCTGTCACTGGTCTGCCCTATGTCAGGAGTCTCATTATCTGCTCACCGACTAAGGTCTGTCACTGGTCTGCTTAATTTCCGGAGTCTCGTTATCTGCTCACCAACTAAGGTCTGTCACTGGTCTGCCCTATATCAGGAGTCTCGTTATCTGCACACCGACTAAGGTCTATCACTGGTCTGCTTACTGTCAGGAGTCTCATTATCTGCACACCGACTAAGGTCTGTCACTGGTCTGCCTACTGTCAGGAGTCTCATTATCTGCACACTGACTAAGGTCTGTCACTGGTCTGCTTACTGTCAGGAGTCTCATTATCTGCACACCGGCTAAGGTCTGTCACTGGTCTGCCTACTGCCAGGAGTCTCGTTATCTGCTCACCAACTAAGGTCTGTCACTGGTCTGCCCTATGTCAGGAGTCTCATTATCTGCACACCGACTAAGGTCTGTCACTGGTCTGCCCTATGTCAGGAGTCTCATTATCTGTTCACCGACTAAGGTCTATCACTGGTCTGCTTACTGTCAGGAGTCTCATTATCTGCACACCGACTAAGGTCTGTCACTGGTCTGCCTACTGTCAGGAGTCTCATTATCTGCACACTGACTAAGGTCTGTTGCTGGTCTGCCCTATGTCAGGAGTCTCATTATCTGTTCACCGACTAAGGTCTTTCACTGGTCTGCTTACTGTCAGGAGTCTCATTATCTGCACACCGACTAAGGTCTGTCACTGGTCTGCCAACTGTCAGGAGTCTCATTATCTGCACACTGACTAAGGTCTGTTGCTGGTCTGCCCTATGTCAGGAGTCTCATTATCTGCACACCAGCTAAGGTCTGTCACTGGTCTGCTTACTGTCTGGAGTGTCATTATCTGCACACCGGCTAAGGTCTGTCACTGGTCTGCCCTATGTCAGGAGTCTCATTATCTGCTCACCAACTAAGGTCTCTCACTGGTCTGCTTAATTTCCGGAGTCTCGTTATCTGCTCACCAACTAAGGTCTGTCACTGGTCTGCCCTATATGTCAGGAGTCTCATTATCTGCACACCGGCTAAGGTCTATCACTGGTCTGCCTACTGTCAGGAGTCTCATTATCTGCACACTGACTAAGGTCTGTTACTGGTCTGTCCTATGTCAGGAGTCTCATTATCTGCACACCAGCTAAGGTCTGTCACTGGTCTGCCCTATGTCAGTAGTGTCATTATCTGCACACCGGCTAAGGTCTGTCACTGGTCTGCCCTATGTCAGGAGTCTCATTATCTGTACACCGGCTAAGGTCTGTCACTGGTCTGCTTACTGTCAGGAGTCTCATTATCTGCACACCAGCTAAGGTCTGTCACTGGTCTGCTTACTGTCAGGAGTCTCATTATCTGCTCACTGACTAAGGTCTGTCACTGGTCTGCTTACTGTCAGGAGTCTCATTATCTGCTCACTGACTAAGGTCTGTCACTGGTCTGCTTACTGTCAGGAGTCTCATTATCTGCACACCGACTAAGGTCTGTCACTGGTCTGCTTAATGTCAGGAGTCTCGTTATCTGCTCACCGACTAAGGTCTGTCACTGGTCTGCCCTATGTCAGGAGTCTCGTTATCTGCACACCTGCTAAGGTCTATCACTGGTCTGCTTACTGTCAGGAGTCTCATTATCTGCACACTGACTAAGGTCTGTTACTGGTCTGCCCTATGTCAGGAGTCTCATTATCTGCACACCAGCTAAGGTCTGTCACTGGTCTGTTTACTGTCTGGAGTGTCATTATCTGCACACCGGCTAAGGTCTGTCACTGGTCTGCCCTATGTCAGGAGTCTCATTATCTGCTCACCGACTAAGGTCTGTCACTGGTCTGCTTAATTTCCGGAGTCTCGTTATCTGCTCACCAACTAAGGTCTGTCACTGGTCTGCCCTATGTCAGGAGTCTCATTATCTGCACACCGGCTAAGGTCTATCACTGGTCTGCTTACTATCAGGAGTCTCATTATCTGCACACCGACTAAGGTCTGTCACTGGTCAGCTTAATGTCAAGAGTCTCGTTATCTGCTCACCGACTAAGGTCTGTCACTGGTCTGCCCTATGTCAGGAGTCTCGTTATCTGCACACCGGCTAAGGTCTATCACTGGTCTCCTTACTGTCAGGAGTCTCATTATCTGCACACCGACTAAGGTCTGTCACTGGTCTGCCTACTGTCAGGAGTCTCATTATCTGTACACCGGCTAAGGTCTGTCACTGGTCTGCTCAATTTCCGGAGTCTCATTATCTGCACACCGGCTAAGGTCTGTCACTGGTCTGCCTACTGCCAGGAGTCTCGTTATCTGCTCACCAACTAAGGTCTGTCACTGGTCTGCCCTATGTCAGGAGTCTCATTATCTGCACACCGACTAAGGTCTGTCACTGGTCTGCCCTATGTCAGGAGTCTCATTATCTGTTCACCGACTAAGGTCTATCACTGGTCTGCTTACTGTCAGGAGTCTCATTATCTGCACACCGACTAAGGTCTGTCACTGGTCTGCCTACTGTCAGGAGTCTCATTATCTGCACACTGACTAAGGTCTGTTGCTGGTCTGCCCTATGTCAGGAGTCTCATTATCTGTTCACCGACTAAGGTCTTTCACTGGTCTGCTTACTGTCAGGAGTCTCATTATCTGCACACCGACTAAGGTCTGTCACTGGTCTGCCAACTGTCAGGAGTCTCATTATCTGCACACTGACTAAGGTCTGTTGCTGGTCTGCCCTATGTCAGGAGTCTCATTATCTGCACACCAGCTAAGGTCTGTCACTGGTCTGCTTACTGTCTGGAGTGTCATTATCTGCACACCGGCTAAGGTCTGTCACTGGTCTGCCCTATGTCAGGAGTCTCATTATCTGCTCACCAACTAAGGTCTCTCACTGGTCTGCTTAATTTCCGGAGTCTCGTTATCTGCTCACCAACTAAGGTCTGTCACTGGTCTGCCCTATATGTCAGGAGTCTCATTATCTGCACACCGGCTAAGGTCTATCACTGGTCTGCCTACTGTCAGGAGTCTCATTATCTGCACACTGACTAAGGTCTGTTACTGGTCTGTCCTATGTCAGGAGTCTCATTATCTGCACACCAGCTAAGGTCTGTCACTGGTCTGCCCTATGTCAGTAGTGTCATTATCTGCACACCGGCTAAGGTCTGTCACTGGTCTGCCCTATGTCAGGAGTCTCATTATCTGTACACCGGCTAAGGTCTGTCACTGGTCTGCTTACTGTCAGGAGTCTCATTATCTGCACACCGGCTAAGGTCTGTCACTGGTCTGCTTACTGTCAGGAGTCTCATTATCTGCTCACCGACTAAGGTCTGTCACTGGTCTGCCCTATGTCAGGAGTCTCATTATCTGTACACCGGCTAAGGTCTGTCACTGGTCTGCCCTATGTCAGGAGTCTCATTATCTACTCACCGACTAAGGTCTGTCACTGGTCTGCTTACTGTCAGGAGTGTCATTATCTGTACACCGGCTAAGGTCTGTCACTGGTCTGCCCTATGTCAGGAGTCTCATTATCTACTCACCGACTAAGGTCTGTCACTGGTCTGCTTACTGTCAGGAGTGTCATTATCTGCACACCGGCTAAGGTCTGTCACTGGTCTGCTTACTGTCTGGAGTGTCATTATCTGCACACCGGCTAAGGTCTGTCACTGGTCTGCCCTATGTCAGGAGTCTCATTATCTGCTCACCGACTAAGGTCTGTCACTGGTCTGCTTAATTTCCGGAGTCTCGTTATCTGCTCACCAACTAAGGTCTGTCACTGGTCTGCCCTATGTCAGGAGTCTCATTATCTGCACACCGACTAAGGTCTGTCACTGGTCTGCTTAATGTCAGGAGTCTCGTTATCTGCTCACCGACTAAGGTCTGTCAGTGGTCTGCCCTATGTCAGGAGTCTCGTTATCTGCACACCGGCTAAGGTCTATCACTGGTCTCCTTACTGTCAGGAGTCTCATTATCTGCACACCGGCAAAGGTCTGTCACTGGTCTGCTCAATTTCCGGAGTCTCATTATCTGCACACCGGCTAAGGTCTGTCACTGGTCTGCTTACTGCCAGGAGTGTCATTATCTGTACACCGGCTAAGGTCTGTCACTGGTCTGCTTACTGTCAGGAGTCTCATTATCTGTACACCGACTAAGGGGTGTCACTGGTCTGCTTACTGTCAGGAGTCTCATTATCTGCACACCGACTAAGGTCTGTCAGTGGTCTGCCTACTGTCAGGAGTCGCATTATCTGCACACCGACTAAGGTCTGTCACTGGTCTGCCTACTGTCAGGAGTCTCATTATCTGCACACCGGCTAAGGTCTGTCACTGGTCTGCTTACTGTCAGGAGTCTCATTATCTGCACACCGACTAAGGTCTGTCACTGGTCTGCCCTATGTCAGGAGTCTCATTATCTGCTCACCGACTAAGGTCTGTCACTGGTCTGCTTAATTTCCGGAGTCTCGTTATCTGCTCACCAACTAAGGTCTGTCACAGGTCTGCCCTATGTCAGGAGTCTCATTATCTGCACACCGACTAATGTCTGTCACTGGTCTGCCCTATGTCAGGAGTCTCATTATCTGCTCACCGACTAAGGTCTGTCACTGGTCTGCTTAATTTCCGGAGTCTCGTTATCTGCTCACCAACTAAGGTCTGTCACTGGTCTGCCCTATATCAGGAGTCTCGTTATCTGCACACCGACTAAGGTCTATCACTGGTCTGCTTACTGTCAGGAGTCTCATTATCTGCACACCGACTAAGGTCTGTCACTGGTCTGCCTACTGTCAGGAGTCTCATTATCTGCACACTGACTAAGGTCTGTCACTGGTCTGCTTACTGTCAGGAGTCTCATTATCTGCACACCGGCTAAGGTCTGTCACTGGTCTGCTTACTGTCAGGAGTCTCATTATCTGCACACCGACTAAGGTCTGTCACTGGTCTGCCCTATATGTCAGGAGTCTCATTATCTGCACACCGGCTAAGGTCTATCACTGGTCTGCTTACTGTCAGGAGTCTCATTATCTGCACACCGACTAAGGTCTGTCAGTGGTCTGCCTACTGTCAGGAGTCGCATTATCTGCACACCGACTAAGGTCTGTCACTGGTCTGCTTACTGTCAGGAGTCTCATTATCTGCACACCGGCTAAGGTCTGTCACTGGTCTGCTTACTGTCAGGAGTCTCATTATCTGCACACCGACTAAGGTCTGTCACTGGTCTGCCCTATGTCAGGAGTCTCATTATCTGCTCACCGACTAAGGTCTGTCACTGGTCTGCTTAATTTCCGGAGTCTCGTTATCTGCTCACCAACTAAGGTCTGTCACAGGTCTGCCCTATGTCAGGAGTCTCATTATCTGCACAACGACTAATGTCTGTCACTGGTCTGCCCTATGTCAGGAGTCTCATTATCTGCTCACCGACTAAGGTCTGTCACTGGTCTGCTTAATTTCCGGAGTCTCGTTATCTGTTCACCAACTAAGGTCTGTCACTGGTCTGCCCTATATCAGGAGTCTCGTTATCTGCACACCGACTAAGGTCTATCACTGGTCTGCTTACTGTCAGGAGTCTCATTATCTGCTCACCGACTAAGGTCTGTCACTGGTCTGCTTAATTTCCGGAGTCTCGTTATCTGCTCACCAACTAAGGTCTGTCACAGGTCTGCCCTATGTCAGGAGTCTCATTATCTGCACACCAGCTAAGGTCTGTCACTGGTCTGCTTACTGTCTGGAGTGTCCTTATCTGCACACTGGCTAAGGTCTGTCACTAGTCTGCCCTATGTCAGGAGTCTCATTATCTGCTCACCAACTAAGGTCTCTCACTGGTCTGCTTAATTTCCGGAGTCTCGTTATCTGCTCACCAACTAAGGTCTGTCACTGGTCTGCCCTATATGTCAGGAGTCTCATTATCTGCACACCGGCTAAGGTCTATCACTGGTCTGCTTACTGTCAGGAGTCTCATTATCTGCACACCGACTAAGGTCTGTCACTGGTCTGCCTACTGTCAGGAGTCTCATTATCTGCACACTGACTAAGGTCTGTCACTGGTCTGCTTACTGTCTGGAGTGTCATTATCTGCACACCGGCTAAGGTCTGTCACTGGTCTGCCCTATGTCAGGAGTCTCATTATCTGCACACCGACTAAGGTCTGTCACTGGTCTGCCCTATGTCAGTAGTCTCATTATCTGTACACCAGCTAAGGTCTGTCAGTGGTCAGCCCTATGTCAGGAGTCTCATTATCTGTACACCGGCTAAGGTCTGTCACTGGTCTGCTTACTGTCAGGAGTCTCATTATCTGCACACCAGCTAAGGTCTGTCACTGGTCTGCTTACTGTCAGGAGTCTCATTATCTGCTCACTGACTAAGGTCTGTCACTGGTCTGCTTACTGTCAGGAGTCTAATTATCTGCTCGCCGACTAAGGTCTGTCACTGGTCTGCCCTATGTCAGGAGTCTCATTATCTGTACACCGACTAAGGTCTGTCACTGGTCTGCTTACTGTCAGGAGTGTCATTATCTGCACACCGGCTAAGGTCTGTCACTGGTCTGCTTACTGTCAGGAGTCTCATTATCTGCTCACCGACTAAGGTCTGTCACTGGTCTGCCCTATGTCAGGAGTCTCATTATCTGTACACCGGCTAAGGTCTGTCACTGGTCTGCTTAATTTCCGGAGTCTCGTTATCTGCTCACCAACTAAGGTCTGTCACAGGTCTGCCCTATGTCAGGAGTCTCATTATCTGCACACCAGCTAAGGTCTGTCACTGGTCTGCTTACTGTCTGGAGTGTCCTTATCTGCACACTGGCTAAGGTCTGTCACTAGTCTGCCCTATGTCAGGAGTCTCATTATCTGCTCACCAACTAAGGTCTCTCACTGGTCTGCTTAATTTCCGGAGTCTCGTTATCTGCTCACCAACTAAGGTCTGTCACTGGTCTGCCCTATATGTCAGGAGTCTCATTATCTGCACACCGGCTAAGGTCTATCACTGGTCTGCTTACTGTCAGGAGTCTCATTATCTGCACACCGACTAAGGTCTGTCACTGGTCTGCCTACTGTCAGGAGTCTCATTATCTGCACACTGACTAAGGTCTGTCACTGGTCTGCTTACTGTCTGGAGTGTCATTATCTGCACACCGGCTAAGGTCTGTCACTGGTCTGCCCTATGTCAGGAGTCTCATTATCTGCACACCGACTAAGGTCTGTCACTGGTCTGCCCTATGTCAGTAGTCTCATTATCTGTACACCAGCTAAGGTCTGTCAGTGGTCAGCCCTATGTCAGGAGTCTCATTATCTGTACACCGGCTAAGGTCTGTCACTGGTCTGCTTACTGTCAGGAGTCTCATTATCTGCACACCAGCTAAGGTCTGTCACTGGTCTGCTTACTGTCAGGAGTCTCATTATCTGCTCACTGACTAAGGTCTGTCACTGGTCTGCTTACTGTCAGGAGTCTAATTATCTGCTCGCCGACTAAGGTCTGTCACTGGTCTGCCCTATGTCAGGAGTCTCATTATCTGTACACCGACTAAGGTCTGTCACTGGTCTGCTTACTGTCAGGAGTGTCATTATCTGCACACCGGCTAAGGTCTGTCACTGGTCTGCTTACTGTCAGGAGTCTCATTATCTGCTCACCGACTAAGGTCTGTCACTGGTCTGCCCTATGTCAGGAGTCTCATTATCTGTACACCGGCTAAGGTCTGTCACTGGTCTGCTTAATTTCCGGAGTCTCGTTATCTGCTCACCAACTAAGGTCTGTCACAGGTCTGCCCTATGTCAGGAGTCTCATTATCTGCACACCAGCTAAGGTCTGTCACTGGTCTGCTTACTGTCTGGAGTGTCCTTATCTGCACACTGGCTAAGGTCTGTCACTAGTCTGCCCTATGTCAGGAGTCTCATTATCTGCTCACCAACTAAGGTCTCTCACTGGTCTGCTTAATTTCCGGAGTCTCGTTATCTGCTCACCAACTAAGGTCTGTCACTGGTCTGCCCTATATGTCAGGAGTCTCATTATCTGCACACCGGCTAAGGTCTATCACTGGTCTGCTTACTGTCAGGAGTCTCATTATCTGCACACCGACTAAGGTCTCTCACTGGTCTGCCTACTGTCAGGAGTCTCATTATCTGCACACTGACTAAGGTCTGTTACTGGTCTGCCCTATGTCAGGAGTCTCATTATCTGCACACCAGCTAAGGTCTGTCACTGGTCTGCTTACTGTCTGGAGTGTCATTATCTGCACACCGGCTAAGGTCTGTCACTGGTCTGCCCTATGTCAGGAGTCTCATTATCTGCACACCGACTAAGGTCTGTCACTGGTCTGCCCTATGTCAGTAGTCTCATTATCTGTACACCAGCTAAGGTCTGTCAGTGGTCAGCCCTATGTCAGGAGTCTCATTATCTGTACA
This sequence comes from Lampris megalopsis, assembly GCA_022114975.2. Taxonomy (NCBI): domain Eukaryota; kingdom Metazoa; phylum Chordata; class Actinopteri; order Lampriformes; family Lampridae; genus Lampris; species Lampris megalopsis. The sequence continues at coordinate 373,291 of JAJHIY020000661.1, forward strand.
CCGGCTAAGGTCTGTCACTGGTCTGCTTACTGTCAGGAGTCTCATTATCTGCACACCAGCTAAGGTCTGTCACTGGTCTGCTTACTGTCAGGAGTCTCATTATCTGCTCACTGACTAAGGTCTGTCACTGGTCTGCTTACTGTCAGGAGTCTAATTATCTGCTCACCGACTAAGGTCTGTCACTGGTCTGCCCTATGTCAGGAGTCTCATTATCTGTACACCGACTAAGGTCTGTCACTGGTCTGCTTACTGTCAGGAGTGTCATTATCTGCACACCGGCTAAGGTCTGTCACTGGTCTGCTTACTGTCAGGAGTCTCATTATCTGCTCACCGACTAAGGTCTGTCACTGGTCTGCCCTATGTCAGGAGTCTCATTATCTGTACACCGGCTAAGGTCTGTCACTGGTCTGCTTACTGTCAGGAGTCTCATTATCTGCACACCAGCTAAGGTCTGTCACTGGTCTGCTTACTGTCAGGAGTCTCATTATCTGCTCACTGACTAAGGTCTGTCACTGGTCTGCTTACTGTCAGGAGTCTAATTATCTGCTCGCCGACTAAGGTCTGTCACTGGTCTGCCCTATGTCAGGAGTCTCATTATCTGTACACCGACTAAGGTCTGTCACTGGTCTGCTTACTGTCAGGAGTGTCATTATCTGCACACCGGCTAAGGTCTGTCACTGGTCTGCTTACTGTCAGGAGTCTCATTATCTGCTCACCGACTAAGGTCTGTCACTGGTCTGCCCTATGTCAGGAGTCTCATTATCTGTACACCGGCTAAGGTCTGTCACTGGTCTGCTTAATTTCCGGAGTCTCGTTATCTGCTCACCAACTAAGGTCTGTCACAGGTCTGCCCTATGTCAGGAGTCTCATTATCTGCACACCAGCTAAGGTCTGTCACTGGTCTGCTTACTGTCTGGAGTGTCCTTATCTGCACACTGGCTAAGGTCTGTCACTAGTCTGCCCTATGTCAGGAGTCTCATTATCTGCTCACCAACTAAGGTCTCTCACTGGTCTGCTTAATTTCCGGAGTCTCGTTATCTGCTCACCAACTAAGGTCTGTCACTGGTCTGCCCTATATGTCAGGAGTCTCATTATCTGCACACCGGCTAAGGTCTATCACTGGTCTGCTTACTGTCAGGAGTCTCATTATCTGCACACCGACTAAGGTCTCTCACTGGTCTGCCTACTGTCAGGAGTCTCATTATCTGCACACTGACTAAGGTCTGTTACTGGTCTGCCCTATGTCAGGAGTCTCATTATCTGCACACCAGCTAAGGTCTGTCACTGGTCTGCTTACTGTCTGGAGTGTCATTATCTGCACACCGGCTAAGGTCTGTCACTGGTCTGCCCTATGTCAGGAGTCTCATTATCTGCACACCGACTAAGGTCTGTCACTGGTCTGCCCTATGTCAGTAGTCTCATTATCTGTACACCAGCTAAGGTCTGTCAGTGGTCAGCCCTATGTCAGGAGTCTCATTATCTGTACACCGGCTAAGGTCTGTCACTGGTCTGCTTACTGTCAGGAGTCTCATTATCTGCACACCAGCTAAGGTCTGTCACTGGTCTGCTTACTGTCAGGAGTCTCATTATCTGCTCACTGACTAAGGTCTGTCACTGGTCTGCTTACTGTCAGGAGTCTAATTATCTGCTCACCGACTAAGGTCTGTCACTGGTCTGCCCTATGTCAGGAGTCTCATTATCTGTACACCGACTAAGGTCTGTCACTGGTCTGCTTACTGTCAGGAGTGTCATTATCTGCACACCGGCTAAGGTCTGTCACTGGTCTGCTTACTGTCAGGAGTCTCATTATCTGCTCACCGACTAAGGTCTGTCACTGGTCTGCCCTATGTCAGGAGTCTCATTATCTGTACACCGGCTAAGGTCTGTCACTGGTCTCCCCTATGTCAGGAGTCTCATTATCTACTCACCGACTAAGGTCTGTCACTGGTCTGCTTACTGTCAGGAGTGTCATTATCTGCACACCGGCTAAGGTCTGTCACTGGTCTGCTTACTGTCAGGAGTCTCATTATCTGCTCACCGACTAAGGTCTGTCACTGGTCTGCCCTATGTCAGGAGTCTCATTATCTGCACACCGACTAAGGTCTGTCACTGGTCTGCCCTATGTCAGGAGTCTCATTATCTGCACACCGACTAAGGTCTGTCACTGGTCTGCCCTATGTCAGGAGTCTCATTATCGGTACACTGGCTAAGGTCTATCACTGGTTTGCCCTATGTCAGGAGTCTCATTATCTGCTCACCGACTAAGGTCTGTCACTGGTCTGCTTACTGTCAGGAGTCTCATTATCTGCACACCGACTAAGGTCTGTCACTGGTCTGCCTACTGTCAGGAGTCTCATTATCTGCACACTGACTAAGGTCTGTCACTGGTCTGCTTACTGTCAGGAGTCTCATTATCTGCACACCGGCTAAGGTCTGTCACTGGTCTGCTTACTGTCAGGAGTCTCATTATCTGCACACCGACTAAGGTCTGTCACTGGTCTGCCCTATATGTCAGGAGTCTCATTATCTGCACACCGGCTAAGGTCTATCACTGGTCTGCTTACTGTCAGGAGTCTCATTATCTGCACACCGACTAAGGTCTGTCAGTGGTCTGCCTACTGTCAGGAGTCGCATTATCTGCACACCGACTAAGGTCTGTCACTGGTCTGCTTACTGTCAGGAGTCTCATTATCTGCACACCGGCTAAGGTCTGTCACTGGTCTGCTTACTGTCAGGAGTCTCATTATCTGCACACCGACTAAGGTCTGTCACTGGTCTGCCCTATGTCAGGAGTCTCATTATCTGCTCACCGACTAAGGTCTGTCACTGGTCTGCTTAATTTCCGGAGTCTCGTTATCTGCTCACCAACTAAGGTCTGTCACAGGTCTGCCCTATGTCAGGAGTCTCATTATCTGCACAACGACTAATGTCTGTCACTGGTCTGCCCTATGTCAGGAGTCTCATTATCTGCTCACCGACTAAGGTCTGTCACTGGTCTGCTTAATTTCCGGAGTCTCGTTATCTGCTCACCAACTAAGGTCTGTCACTGGTCTGCCCTATATCAGGAGTCTCGTTATCTGCACACCGACTAAGGTCTATCACTGGTCTGCTTACTGTCAGGAGTCTCATTATCTGCTCACCGACTAAGGTCTGTCACTGGTCTGCTTAATTTCCGGAGTCTCGTTATCTGCTCACCAACTAAGGTCTGTCACAGGTCTGCCCTATGTCAGGAGTCTCATTATCTGCACACCAGCTAAGGTCTGTCACTGGTCTGCTTACTGTCTGGAGTGTCCTTATCTGCACACTGGCTAAGGTCTGTCACTAGTCTGCCCTATGTCAGGAGTCTCATTATCTGCTCACCAACTAAGGTCTCTCACTGGTCTGCTTAATTTCCGGAGTCTCGTTATCTGCTCACCAACTAAGGTCTGTCACTGGTCTGCCCTATATGTCAGGAGTCTCATTATCTGCACACCGGCTAAGGTCTATCACTGGTCTGCTTACTGTCAGGAGTCTCATTATCTGCACACCGACTAAGGTCTGTCACTGGTCTGCCTACTGTCAGGAGTCTCATTATCTGCACACTGACTAAGGTCTGTTACTGGTCTGCCCTATGTCAGGAGTCTCATTATCTGCACACCAGCTAAGGTCTGTCACTGGTCTGCTTACTGTCTGGAGTGTCATTATCTGCACACCGGCTAAGGTCTGTCACTGGTCTGCCCTATGTCAGGAGTCTCATTATCTGCACACCGACTAAGGTCTGTCACTGGTCTGCCCTATGTCAGTAGTCTCATTATCTGTACACCAGCTAAGGTCTGTCAGTGGTCAGCCCTATGTCAGGAGTCTCATTATCTGTACACCGGCTAAGGTCTGTCACTGGTCTGCTTACTGTCAGGAGTCTCATTATCTGCACACCAGCTAAGGTCTGTCACTGGTCTGCTTACTGTCAGGAGTCTCATTATCTGCTCACTGACTAAGGTCTGTCACTGGTCTGCTTACTGTCAGGAGTCTAATTATCTGCTCACCGACTAAGGTCTGTCACTGGTCTGCCCTATGTCAGGAGTCTCATTATCTGTACACCGACTAAGGTCTGTCACTGGTCTGCTTACTGTCAGGAGTGTCATTATCTGCACACCGGCTAAGGTCTGTCACTGGTCTGCTTACTGTCAGGAGTCTCATTATCTGCTCACCGACTAAGGTCTGTCACTGGTCTGCCCTATGTCAGGAGTCTCATTATCTGTACACCGGCTAAGGTCTGTCACTGGTCTGCTTAATTTCCGGAGTCTCGTTATCTGCTCACCAACTAAGGTCTGTCACAGGTCTGCCCTATGTCAGGAGTCTCATTATCTGCACACCAGCTAAGGTCTGTCACTGGTCTGCTTACTGTCTGGAGTGTCCTTATCTGCACACTGGCTAAGGTCTGTCACTAGTCTGCCCTATGTCAGGAGTCTCATTATCTGCTCACCAACTAAGGTCTCTCACTGGTCTGCTTAATTTCCGGAGTCTCGTTATCTGCTCACCAACTAAGGTCTGTCACTGGTCTGCCCTATATGTCAGGAGTCTCATTATCTGCACACCGGCTAAGGTCTATCACTGGTCTGCTTACTGTCAGGAGTCTCATTATCTGCACACCGACTAAGGTCTCTCACTGGTCTGCCTACTGTCAGGAGTCTCATTATCTGCACACTGACTAAGGTCTGTTACTGGTCTGCCCTATGTCAGGAGTCTCATTATCTGCACACCAGCTAAGGTCTGTCACTGGTCTGCTTACTGTCTGGAGTGTCATTATCTGCACACCGGCTAAGGTCTGTCACTGGTCTGCCCTATGTCAGGAGTCTCATTATCTGCACACCGACTAAGGTCTGTCACTGGTCTGCCCTATGTCAGTAGTCTCATTATCTGTACACCAGCTAAGGTCTGTCAGTGGTCAGCCCTATGTCAGGAGTCTCATTATCTGTACACCGGCTAAGGTCTGTCACTGGTCTGCTTACTGTCAGGAGTCTCATTATCTGCACACCAGCTAAGGTCTGTCACTGGTCTGCTTACTGTCAGGAGTCTCATTATCTGCTCACTGACTAAGGTCTGTCACTGGTCTGCTTACTGTCAGGAGTCTAATTATCTGCTCACCGACTAAGGTCTGTCACTGGTCTGCCCTATGTCAGGAGTCTCATTATCTGTACACCGACTAAGGTCTGTCACTGGTCTGCTTACTGTCAGGAGTGTCATTATCTGCACACCGGCTAAGGTCTGTCACTGGTCTGCTTACTGTCAGGAGTCTCATTATCTGCTCACCGACTAAGGTCTGTCACTGGTCTGCCCTATGTCAGGAGTCTCATTATCTGTACACCGGCTAAGGTCTGTCACTGGTCTCCCCTATGTCAGGAGTCTCATTATCTACTCACCGACTAAGGTCTGTCACTGGTCTGCTTACTGTCAGGAGTGTCATTATCTGCACACCGGCTAAGGTCTGTCACTGGTCTGCTTACTGTCAGGAGTCTCATTATCTGCTCACCGACTAAGGTCTGTCACTGGTCTGCCCTATGTCAGGAGTCTCATTATCTGTACACCGGCTAAGGTCTGTCACTGGTCTGCCCTATGTCAGGAGTCTCATTATCTACTCACCGACTAAGGTCTGTCACTGGTCTGCTTAATGTCAGGAGTCTCATTATCTGCTCACCGGCTAAGGTCTGTCACTGGTCTGCCCTATGTCAGGAGTCTCATTATCGGTACACCGACTAAGGCCTGTCAATGGTCTGCCCTATGTCAGGAGTCTCATTATCTGCACACCGACTAAGGTCTGTCACTGGTCTGCCCTATGTCAGGAGTCTCATTATCGGTACACTGGCTAAGGTCTATCACTGGTTTGCCCTATGTCAGGAGTCTCATTATCTGCTCACCGACTAAGGTCTGTCACTGGTCTGCCCTATGTCAGGAGTCTCATTATCTGTACACCGGCTAAGGTCTATCGCTGGTCTGCTTACTGTCAGGACTATCATTATCTGCACACCGACTAAGGTCTATCACTGGTCTGCTTACTGTCAGGAGTCTCATTATCTGTACACAGGCTAAGGTCTGTCACTGGTCTGCCCAATGTCAGGAGTCTCATTATCTGTACACCGGCTAAGGTCTGTCACTGGTCTGCCCTATGTCAGGAGTCTCATTATCTGTACACCGACTAAGGTCTGTCACTGGTCTCCCCTATGTCAGGAGTCTCATTATCTGCACACCGGCTAAGGTCTGTCACTTGTCTGCCCTATGTCAGGAGTCTCATTATCTGCACACCGGCTAAGGTCTATCACTGGTCTGCTTACTGTCAGGAGTCTCATTATCTGCACACCGACTAAGGTCTGTCACTGGTCTGCTTACTGTCAGGAGTCTCATTATCTGTACACCGACTAAGGTCTGTCACTGGTCTGCTTACTGTCAGGAGTCTCATTATCTGCTCATCGACTAAGGTCTGTCACTGGTCTGCCCTATATCAAGAGTCTCATTATCTGCTCACCGACTAAGGTCTGTCACTGGTCTGCCCTATGTCAGGAGTGTCATTATCTGCACACCGACTAAGGTCTGTCACTGGTCTGCCCTATGTCAGGAGTCTCATTATCTGTACACCAGCTAAGGTCTGTCACTGGTCTGCCCTATGTCAGGAGTCTCATTATCTGTACACCGACTAAGGTCTGTCACTGGTCTGCTTACTGTCAGGAGTCTCATTATCTGCACACTGACTAAGGTCTGTTGCTGGTCTGCCCTATGTCAGGAGTCTCATTATCTGCACACCAGCTAAGGTCTGTCACTGGTCTGCTTACTGTCTGGCGTGTCCTTATCTGCACACTGGCTAAGGTCTGTCACTGGTCTGCCCTATGTCAGGAGTCTCATTATCTGCTCACCAACTAAGGTCTCTCACTGGTCTGCTTAATTTCCGGAGTCTCGTTATCTGCTCACCAACTAAGGTCTGTCACTGGTCTGCCCTATATGTCAGGAGTCTCATTATCTGCACACCGGCTAAGGTCTATCACTGGTCTGCTTACTGTCAGGAGTCTCATTATCTGCACACCGACTAAGGTCTGTCACTGGTCTGCCTACTGTCAGGAGTCTCATTATCTGCACACTGACTAAGGTCTGTTACTGGTCTGCCCTATGTCAGGAGTCTCATTATCTGCACACCAGCTAAGGTCTGTCACTGGTCTGCTTACTGTCTGGAGTGTCATTATCTGCACACCGGCTAAGGTCTGTCACTGGTCTGCCCTATGTCAGGAGTCTCATTATCTGCACACCGACTAAGGTCTGTCACTGGTCTGCCCTATGTCAGTAGTCTCATTATCTGTACACCAGCTAAGGTCTGTCAGTGGTCAGCCCTATGTCAGGAGTCTCATTATCTGTACACCGGCTAAGGTCTGTCACTGGTCTGCTTACTGTCAGGAGTCTCATTATCTGCACACCAGCTAAGGTCTGTCACTGGTCTGCTTACTGTCAGGAGTCTCATTATCTGCTCACTGACTAAGGTCTGTCACTGGTCTGCTTACTGTCAGGAGTCTAATTATCTGCTCACCGACTAAGGTCTGTCACTGGTCTGCCCTATGTCAGGAGTCTCATTATCTGTACACCGACTAAGGTCTGTCACTGGTCTGCTTACTGTCAGGAGTGTCATTATCTGCACACCGGCTAAGGTCTGTCACTGGTCTGCTTACTGTCAGGAGTCTCATTATCTGCTCACCGACTAAGGTCTGTCACTGGTCTGCCCTATGTCAGGAGTCTCATTATCTGTACACCGGCTAAGGTCTGTCACTGGTCTGCTTACTGTCAGGAGTCTCATTATCTACTCACCGACTAAGGTCTGTCACTGGTCTGCTTACTGTCAGGAGTGTCATTATCTGCACACCGGCTAAGGTCTGTCACTGGTCTGCTTACTGTCAGGAGTCTCATTATCTGCTCACCGACTAAGGTCTGTCACTGGTCTGCCCTATGTCAGGAGTCTCATTATCCTTACACCGGCTAAGGTCTGTCACTGGTCTGCCCTATGTCAGGAATCTCATTATCTACTCACCGACTAAGGTCTGTCACTGGTCTGCTTAATGTCAGGAGTCTCATTATCTGCTCACCGGCTAAGGTCTGTCACTGGTCTGCCCTATGTCAGGAGTCTCATTATCGGTACACCGACTAAGGCCTGTCAATGGTCTGCCCTATGTCAGGAGTCTCATTATCTGCACACCGACTAAGGTCTGTCACTGGTCTGCCCTATGTCAGGAGTCTCATTATCGGTACACTGGCTAAGGTCTATCACTGGTTTGCCCTATGTCAGGAGTCTCATTATCTGCTCACCGACTAAGGTCTGTCACTGGTCTGCCCTATGTCAGGAGTCTCATTATCTGTACACCAGCTAAGGTCTATCACTGGTCTGCTTACTGTCAGGACTATCATTATCTGCACACCGACTAAGGTCTATCACTGGTCTGCTTACTGTCAGGAGTCTCATTATCTGTACACAGGCTAAGGTCTGTCACTGGTCTGCCCAATGTCAGGAGTCTCATTATCTGTACACCGGCTAAGGTCTGTCACTGGTCTGCCCTATGTCAGGAGTCTCATTATCTGTACACCGACTAAGGTCTGTCACTGGTCTCCCCTATGTCAGGAGTCTCATTATCTGCACACCGGCTAAGGTCTGTCACTTGTCTGCCCTATGTCAGGAGTCTCATTATCTGCACACCGGCTAAGGTCTATCACTGGTCTGCTTACTGTCAGGAGTCTCATTATCTGTACACCGACTAAGGTCTGTCACTGGTCTCCCCTATGTCAGGAGTCTCATTATCTGCACACCGGCTAAGGTCTATCACTGGTCTGCTTACTGTCAGGAGTCTCATTATCTGCACACCGACTAAGGTCTGTCACTGGTCTGCTTACTGTCAGGAGTCTCATTATCTGTACACCGACTAAGGTCTGTCACTGGTCTGCTTACTGTCAGGAGTCTCATTATCTACTCACTGACTAAGGTCTGTCACTGGTCTGCCCTATATCAAGAGTCTCATTATCTGCTCACCGGCCAAGGTCTGTCACTGGTCTGCCCTATGTCAGGAGTGTCATTATCTGGTCACCGGCTAAGGTCTGTCACTGGTCTGCTTACTGTCAGGAGTCTCATTATCTGGTCACCGGCTAAGGTCTGTCACTGGTCTGCTTACTGTCAGGAGTCTCATTATCTGCTCACCGGCTAAGGTCTGTCACTGGTCTGCCCTATGTCAGGAGTGTCATTATCTGCTCACCGGCTAAGGTCTGTCACTGGTCTGCCCTATGTCAGGAGTGTCATTATCTGCTCACCGGCCAAGGTCTGTCACTGGTCTGCCCTATGTCAGGAGTCTCATTATCTGCTCACCGGCCAAGGTCTGTCACTGGTCTGCCCTATGTCAGGAGTCTCATTATCTGCTCACCGGCTAAGGTCTGTCGCTGGTCTGCCCTATGTCAGGAGTGTCAAACGGCCCATGTCACATGTTTTTGTAATACACGTGTCCATATGTTAATGGTTGTAAATCCACTTCGGTGGCTTCACGCAAATGAAATAGATACGACTGTACAGGAAACGGCTTGTGTTCTACTATAACAGGTGTCTGACATTCAGATCTGACTAGAAATGTAAAGCACTTGTAGTGGCTTTTGCAGCTGGAGAAGCGCTATATAAAATATAACTTGACTTGATTGATTGATTATTATTGTTATTATTATGATTGAAAGTCCACTGTCTTCCTCTTTGAGAGCTGCTGGTAGTTGTAGTTTTAGGAGGGTTTGAGTCTTTTATTTTTTCATATATACATATATACACACACATATATGTGTGTGTGTGTGTGTGTGTGTGTGTATAGTATGTATATCCATTATCTGAACCGCTTATCCTGCTCTCAGGGGCGCGGGGATGCCGGAGCCTATTCCAGCAGTCATTGGGCGGCAGGCGGGGAGACACCCTGGACAGGCCGCCAGACCATCACATTTATTTATTTATTTATTTATTTTGGTGACAAACAAGCAAATAATAAACACAATGCTGGGTTTACAGGTCACCATTTTTCATATTTTCTTCTCCCCACCCAACCCCTGCACCTCAACAAAAACACAATACAGAGAAAATTAAAGCCGCAAGCGGCGTTGGGAGGGGTCCAAGTATTGGCACTGTTGCGCCCCCTATGGGGCAATTTGAATGGTTTTGTCCTCATGATACGTAGGGGCCTTTTATACACCTGGCCTGTGATAGACTACCGTTTCAACATGAGACTAAACCGCTGTTGGTAGTGTAATAAAGACTGAAGAATCCTGCTTCAGAAACAGCAGCCTACCCGAGTTTCCAACTAGACACGACAAGGTCGGATTACTTGGGTCGCCTGTGTCCTAGACGATTACCGTAATTTGTTAAAACGTCGTAACACTTCCATTGCTTCAGAAACATGTGCCAGAGTTTCCAACACTGGACCAGACGGTGTGTGATTTCTTGCGTCCTAGCCGACTGCCGTAAAAAGAGAAAGTTAGTCGTTATACCCAGGTGGTGTCCTGGCGTGTGGTATGTAGAGCTGCAGCGCTTCCACACCAAATAAGTCCAAATAGCGGGCAAACTATATGACCGACATAGGTGGTCCCGATAGTAAAGTTGTTGAGCACATTGAGATGCATGGGTCGATTAAGTTTTGTGTTGATCTGACTGATGCTATGGGAGTTATGGCCTTTTAAGCATGACCCTTTGTTATAGCGCCACCATCTGGCTGGCATGGGTGATTTGTAGTGCCAGAGTAGTAAGGGGGGCCGTATGAATGCACCTACCAAATTTGGTTGGTCTAGGACTTATGGTTGCTGAGCCTCAGACACTTTTAGCTGAGAAACGGCGCCCAAACTAATACAAGTCAAAATGGCGGGCAAACTATATGGCTGCCATATGTGGTCCCAATAACAAAGTTGTAGAGCACATTCAGATGCATAGGTCCGTGCAGTTTTGTGTTGATCTGACTTATGGTGTGGGAATTACGCATGACCCTTTGTTATAGCGCCACCATCTGGCTGACATGGGTGATTTGTGGTGCCTGAGTAGTGGGGGGCCATAGGAATCCACGTACCAAAGTTGGTTGGTCTAGGACTTACGGTTGCTGAGCCTCGCACACTTTTAGCGGAGAAAAATAATAATAATCCTAACAAATACAACCCTAAAGATATGGGTGAAAAGGGGAGACACCGATAACCACTGTCTCCCCTAATAGCTGACATCCAAAACAACCACCACCACCACCACTACTACTACTACTACTACTACTACTACTACTACTACTTCCGGCTGCTCCCGTTAGGGGTCGCCACAGCGGATCATCCGTTTCCATCTCTTCCTGTCTTCTGCGTCTTCCACCACACAACCACACAACCACCACAACAGCCATAATAATAATATTAATAATCATGATAATAAATGAGTGAATGAAATAAGCAAAGATAACAAAATACTTGTTTAACATAAAAAAGAAAGATAAAGGTATGGACAATAGGTAATACACCAAATCAACATGTCAGCCTGCCCTCAAACACTGCCTGCACCCCACGAGGCCACAGTCCACGATGTATGTACCCCCACATTGTTATACCTGCGCGTATGCCAGCCAACATAAACACATGCCCAAAGTACCTACACACACACTATATGTATATACATGCACACACACACACACACACACACACACATACACGACCCAGAAAAACACCCCGTTATCTAAACCACATCACACATCCACTGCTCCAGTCCACAGGGATGAGAGGCTGCAGTGTTTGTACAAATGTTCACCCGACATGTTCACGTGTTGACATGTTTATATGCTGACATGTTGACATGCTGGCATGTTTACATGCTGACATGTTGACATGCTGACATGTTGACATGTTCACGTGTTGACATGTTTACATGTTGACATGTTGACATGCTGACATTTTTACATGTTGACATGTTTATATGCTGACATGTGGACATGCTGACATGTTTACATGTTGACATGGTGACGTGTTGACATGCTGACATGTTCATGTGTTGACATGTTGACATGTTTACATGCTGACATGGTGACATGCTGACATGTTGACATGCTGACATGTTCATGTGTTGACATGTTGACATGTTGACATGGTGACATGTTGACATGCTGACATGTTCATGTGTTGACATGTTGACAAGTTTACATGCTGACATGTTCACATGCTGGCATGTTTACATGCTGACATGTTGACATGTTGACATGCTGACATGGTGACATGCTGACATGCTGACATGTTCACGTGTTGACATATTTATATGCTGACATGTTGACTGTTCACATGTTGACATGCTGACATGTTTACACGTTGACATGTTGGCATGGTGACATGCTGGCATCTTCACATGCTGACATGTTCACGTGTTTACATGCTGACATGCTGGCATGTTGACATGTCATTATGTCAACATGTGAACACGTCAGCATGTCAACATGTAAACATGTCAACACATGAACATGTTCACATGCTGACATGTTGACATGTTTACATGCTGGCATGTTCACATGTTGACATGCTGACATGTGGACATGTTGAGATGCTGGCATGCTGACATGTTTACATGTTGACATGTTCACATGTTGACATGCTGACATGTGGACATGTTGAGATGCTGGCATGCTGACATGTTGACATGTTGACATGTTTACATGCTGGCATGTTCACATGTCGACATGCCGGCATGCTGGCATGCTGACATGTTGACGTGTTTACATGCTGGCATGCTGACATGTTTACATGCTGGCATGTTCACGTCTTGACATGTTTATATGCTGACATGTGGACATGCTGACATGTTCATGTGTTGACATGTTTACATGTTGACATGCTGACATGTTTACATGTTGACATGCTGACATGTTGACTTGTTCACATGCTGACATGTTTACATGCTGGCATGTTGACATGCTGACATGTTTATATGCTGACATATGGACATGCTGACATGTTCCTGTGTTGACATGTTTACATGTTGACATGCTGACATGTTTACATGTTGACATGCTGACATGTTGACTTGTTCACATGCTGACATGTTTATATGCTGACATGTTGACATGCTGACATGTTAACTTGTTCATATGTTGATATGTTTATATGCTGACATGTGGACATGCTGACATGTTCATGTGTTGACATGTTTACATGTTGACATGCTGACATGTTTACATGTTGACATGCTGACATGTTGACATGCTGACATGTTTACATGCTGGCATGCTGACATGTTTACATGCTGGCATGTTCACGTCTTGACATGTTTATATGCTGACATATGGACATGCTGACATGTTCCTGTGTTGACGTGTTTACATGTTGACATGCTGACATGTTTACATGTTGACATGCTGACATGTTGACATGCTGACATGTTCATGTGTTGACATGTTGACATGTTGACATGGTGACATGTTGACATGCTGACATGTTCATGTGTTGACATGTTGACAAGTTTACATGCTGACATGTTCACATGTTCACATGCTGGCATGTTTACATGCTGACATGCTGACATGTTCATGTGTTGACATGTTGACATGTTGACATGTTGACATGGTGACATGTTGACATGCTGACATGTTCACGTGTTGACATATTTATATGCTGACATGTTGACTGTTCACATGTTGACATGCTGACATGTTTACACGTTGACATGTTGGCATGGTGACATGCTGGCATCTTCACATGCTGACATGTTCACGTGTTTACATGCTGACATGCTGGCATGTTGACATGTCATTATGTCAACATGTGAACACGTCAGCATGTCAACATGTAAACATGTCAACACATGAACATGTTCACATGCTGACATGTTGACATGTTTACATGCTGGCATGTTCACATGTTGACATGCTGACATGTGGACATGTTGAGATGCTGGCATGCTGACATGTTTACATGTTGACATGTTCACATGTTGACATGCTGACATGTGGACATGTTGAGATGCTGGCATGCTGACATGTTGACATGTTTACATGCTGGCATGTTCACATGTCGACATGCCGGCATGCTGGCATGCTGACATGTTGACGTGTTTACATGCTGGCATGCTGACATGCTGACATGTTGACGTGTTTACATGCTGGCATGCTGACATGTTTATATGCTGGCATGTTCACGTCTTGACATGTTTATATGCTGACATGTGGACATGCTGACATGTTTACATGTTGACATGCTGACATGTTGACTTGTTCACATGCTGACATGTTTACATGCTGGCATGTTGACATGCTGACATGTTTATATGCTGACATGTTGACATGCTGACATGTTGACTTGTTCATATGTTGATATGTTTATATGCTGACATGTGGACATGCTGACATGTTCATGTGTTGACATGTTTACATGTTGACATGCTGACATGTTGACATGTTGACATGCTGACATGTTGACATGCTGACATGTTTACATGCTGGCATGCTGACATGTTTACATGCTGGCATGTTCACGTCTTGACATGTTTATATGCTGACATATGGACATGCTGACATGTTCCTGTGTTGACATGTTTACATGTTGACATGCTGACATGTTTACATGTTGACATGCTGACATGTTGACTTGTTCACATGCTGACATGTTTATATGCTGACATGTTGACATGCTGACATGTTAACTTGTTCATATGTTGATATGTTTATATGCTGACATGTGGACATGTTGACATGTTCATGTGTTGACATGTTTACATGTTAACATGCTGACATGTTTACATGTTGACATGCTGACATGTTGACATGCTGACATGTTTACATGCTGGCATGCTGACATGTTTACATGCTGGCATGTTCACGTCTTGACATGTTTATATGCTGACATATGGACATGCTGACATGTTCCTGTGTTGACATGTTTACATGTTGACATGCTGACATGTTTACATGTTGACATGCTGACATGTTGACTTGTTCACATGCTGACATGTTTATATGCTGACATGTTGACATGCTGACATGTTAACTTGTTCATATGTTGATATGTTTATATGCTGACATGTGGACATGCTGACATGTTCATGTGTTGACATGTTTACATGTTGACATGCTGACATGTTGACTTGTTCACATGCTGACATGTTTACATGCTGGCATGTTGACATGCTGACATGTTCACGTGTTGACATGTTTATATGCTGACATGTTCATGTGTTGACATGCTGACATGCTGACATGTTGGCATGGTGACATGGTGACATGCTGGCATCTTCACATGCTGACATGTTCACGTGTTTACATGCTGACATGTTCACGTGTTGACATGTTTATATGCTGACATGTTCATGTGTTGACATGTTGACATGCTGACATGTTCATGTGTTGACATGCTGACATGCTGACATGTTGGCATGGTGACATGGTGACATGCTGGCATCTTCACATACTGACATGTTCACGTGTTTACATGCTGACATGTTCACGTGTTGACATGTTTATATGCTGACATGTTTACATGTTGACATGTTTATATGCTGACATGTTCATGTGTTGACATGTTGACATGCTGACATGTTCACGTGTTGACATGTTTATATGCTGACATGTTCATGTGTTGACATGCTGACATGTTGGCATGGTGACATGCTGGCATCTTCACATACTGACATGTTCACGTGTTTACATGTTGACATGTTGACATGTTCATATGTTGACATGCTGACATGTTCACATGCTGACATGTTCACGTGTTTACATGTTGACATGTTGACATGTTGACATGTTTACATGTTTACATGCTGACATGCTTACATGCTGACATGTTGACATGCTGACATGTTCACGTATTGACATGTTATATGCTGACATGTTCATGTGTTGACATGTTGACATGCTGACATGTTCACGTGTTGACATGTTTATATGCTGACATGTTCATGTGTTGACATGCTGACATGCTGACATGTTGGCATGGTGACATGGTGACATGCTGGCATCTTCACATGCTGACATGTTCATGTGTTGACATGCTGACATGTTGACATGTTGGCATGGTGACATGCTGGCATCTTCACATGCTGACATGTTCACGTGTTCACATGCTGACATGTTCACGTGTTGACATGTTTATATGCTGACATGTTCATGTGTTGACATGTTGACATGCTGACATGTTCACGTGTTGACATGTTTATATGCTGACATGTTCATGTGTTGACATGCTGACATGCTCACGTGTTGACATGTTTATATGCTGACATGTTCATGTGTTGACATGCTGACATGCTGACATGTTGGCATGGTGACATGGTGACATGCTGGCATCTTCACATACTGACATGTTCACGTGTTTACATGCTGACATGTTCACGTGTTGACATGTTTATATGCTGACATGTTGACATGCTGACATGTTTACATGTTGACATGTTTATATGCTGACATGTTCATGTGTTGACATGTTGACATGCTGACATGTTCACGTGTTGACATGTTTATATGCTGACATGTTCATGTGTTGACATGCTGACATGTTGGCATGGTGACATGCTGGCATCTTCACATACTGACATGTTCACGTGTTTACATGTTGACATGTTGACATGTTCATATGTTGACATGCTGACATGTTCACATGCTGACATGTTCACGTGTTTACATGTTGACATGTTGACATGTTGACATGTTTACATGTTTACATGCTGACATGCTTACATGCTGACATGTTGACATGCTGACATGTTCACGTGTTGACATGTTATATGCTGACATGTGGACATGCTGACATATTCATGTGTTGACGTTTACATGTTGACATGCTGACATGTTTACATGTTGACATGTTGGCATGCTGACATATTCATGTGTTGACATGTTTACATGTTGACATGTTTACATGTTGAAATGCTGACATGTGAACATGTTGACATGTTTACATGCTGACATGTTGACATGTGAACATGTTGACATGTTTATATGTTTGACATGTTGACATGCTGACATGCTGACATGTTGACATGTTTACATGCTGACATGTTGACATGTGAACATGTTGACATGTGAACATGTTGACATGTTTATATGTTGACATTTTGACATGCTGATCTGTTCACATGTTCACATGCTGACATGTTCAACTGTTTACACGTTGAAATGTTGACATGTTGATATGTTGATATGTTGACATGTTGACATGTTGACATGTTTACATGCTGACATGTTGACATGTGAACATGTTGAAATGTTTATATGTTGACATGCTGACATGCTGACATGTTCAACTGTTCACATGCTGACATGTTCAACTGTTTACACGTTGAAATGTTGACATGT
The DNA here is from genome assembly GCA_022114975.2 of Lampris megalopsis. Classification (NCBI taxonomy): domain Eukaryota; kingdom Metazoa; phylum Chordata; class Actinopteri; order Lampriformes; family Lampridae; genus Lampris; species Lampris megalopsis. The sequence continues at coordinate 390,609 of JAJHIY020000661.1, forward strand.
TGACATGTTGACATCGGATGAGGAACAACTCCCTAAAAACCTTCAACAGGGAGAAAAACAGGAAGAAAACAAACTCGGGGATAGCAACAGAGGCGGACCTCTCTCCCGAGACATACAATGTGCAATGATGTTGTGTTTACACAATTTACACAACACAATAAATTGAAAGAGGATAAAACAATCATAATGGAATTATAACATACATGAAGAACATGATGAGGACGCTCTGTGATGGCCTGGCAGCCTGTCCAGGGTGTCTCCCCGCTTGCCGCTCAATGACTGCTGCGATAGGCTCCAGCACCCCCGCGACCCTGACAGCAGGATAAGCGGTTTGGATAATGGATGGGTGGATGGATGTTGAGGAGGATGTCAAGCAGTGTCCAAATGCCACCAGAACAGCCCAGGACCTGAGCCATGTGACCACCATCACCATGGAGACCTGACAGGAGGACAGAAGCAGGCACCAACAGATTGCCATGAGAAGGCCTGGCTTCGGGTGTATTCTGCTATGTAGGTGTATGCTTGGTGTGTGGGGCTGGATGGGGCATCTAGCCAGTAGCAGGCCTCAACCCTGTGCCGGGCTTGGATGGGTATGCCCCTCCCCCCCCCACCGGCCCGTCCCAGAGGTGTGTAAGTCTGTTGGTCGAGGAGGCTAGCTCCAGGACAGCGGTCTGTGCTTGCCATCTGTAGCTCAGGTCCCATGCCTGCGGGTGTACCTTGTGCCTTTTGGGGGTTGCTGGTGGGGGTGTGCCTTGGCTTGTGCTTTTGTGGACTGGTTTTTGCCCCTCGGGGGCATGCAGGGCTGTTGCTCTGAGGACCCCTCCCCCTGTTGACTTGCTGCTCCTCAGTGGTTGCGGTGCTTTGAGCTCTGTCTGTTCTCTTGGTCCACGGACCCCGCAGAAGCGTACTGTGGGGCCCGTGGGTGGTTGCAGAGCCTGTCTGCTGCTCGGAGGCACCACAATAAGTCACAGATCTCAGGCAGCAGAATTTATCAGAAGTGATCCTGTGCACTTACAGGTGGACACTGGTATGTGGACATGTCACATGTACACAGGTGGACATGTCACATGCACGCACACACTACTAGAATCTGCCTCACACATTCCTCAGGACGTTTTGTCACATTCATGTGACTGACTGCTTCTGTGTGTGTGTCTCCTCAGATACGTTGTCATTTTCATGATGAAGTTCCTTGTTTCACTCGTGATTGTCGCCCTCCTGGAAATCCAATCCTGACTGGTTGTTTAGCTGATCAAACATGAGGAAGAGGGGGACCCTTGGTGGCTATAACTGTGTAACCGAAACCCTGTTCTCTCTCTCTTTTTTAACCTTTTAATTACCCTGGGTCATACGCTGAACACACGTGCTCTTTTCAGCAACACCCTGCTACACACTCACATAGTCCACATCTGGGAGACGTCCAGTACAACCAGTCTTCACTGGTGTCCACTGAGCAGCTCCATCGGAGCAGTCGGGTGAGGGGTTAAGTGCCTTGCTCAAGGGCACATCGGCTGTGGGTATTGAGGGAGGGGTGAGCCCAATTCATTCATCCCCTCCCCACCCATGTTTTACTGCCTGTCCGGGGATTGAACCGGCGATAAGCCTGCTTCTCTAACCTTTAGGCCACGGCTGTCTTGTCATTCCACAGATCATCTATAGGAGTTATTGTAAGTGGTTCCTGATTGCCTTGTGGAGAACCTGAAACTGAACCTGAACCTGAACCTGAACCTGAACTTCTCTGTTCTGCTGACGAGATTATAATGCATAGATTATGATGTATAGATTATAGAGTATAGACCATGGAGTATAGATTATGGAGTATAGATTATGCAGTATTGTGTATAGATTATACAGTATAGACTATGGAGTATAGTGAATAGATTATATAGTGTATCGATTATAGAGTATAGATTATAAAGTATATATTATAGTGTGTAGATGTCTCTCTGCCTGCCGCCCAATGACTCCTGGAATAGGCTGCAGCATTCCCACCACCCTGAGAGCAGGAGAAGCGGTTCAGATAATGGTTTAGATTATAGAGTATAGATTATTGACTATTGCAAACTGTCCTCTTCTCTCACATGTCTTTTCTCTCTCTCTCTCTGAATGATGTCTTCTTCTCCTTTCTCTTCTTCTGTTTGTGAATGGTGTGATGTGAGTCTCCCTTGTGTGCACGTGCAGTCTGTCCTCCTCCCAGGTGTCCATGGTGATGGTGGTCACCCCCTGGACACTGCTTGGCATCCCCCTCATCACATCTATTTTTATATATCTTATAAATCCATATAATTTGGTTAACCTTCTCTCATGTGCGACTAGTGTGTGTGTGTGTGTGTGTGTGTGTGTGTGTGTGTATTACATGGTGATGGCGGTCATGTTGCTGAGGTCCTGGGCTGTTCCGGTGGTGTCTGGACACTGCTTGGCATCCTCCTCATCACATTATTCATACATTTTATAATTCCGTTATAATTGTGTTATTGTCTTTCAGTGTTGTGTTGTGTAAATTGTGTAAACACAACATCATTGCATGTTGTGCGTCTTGGGAGAGAGATCCTCCTCTGGTGCTCTCCCTGAGCTTTCTTCCTGTTTTTTCTCCCTGTTAAAGGTTTTCAGGGAGTTGTTCCTCATCCCATGTGAGGGTGTAAGGACAGGATGTTGTGTTGCTGTAAAGCCCCTGAGGAACATTTGTGTTACTGGGCTACACAAATAAAACTGACTGGACTCCACTTGCACATGTGGAGGGTTGGGACATGGTGGAACCCTGACGTACACATTCTCCATGTTGAGAGGTTTCTCCCAGCAGGCAGGCGGTGTGTCCAGAGGAGCAGGCGGTGTGTCCAGAGGAGCTGATGGTGTGCCCAGAGGAGATGATGGTGTGTCCAGAGGAGCTGACGGTGTGTCCAGAGGAGCTGACGGTGTGTCCAGAGGAGGTGATGGTGTGTCCAGAGGAGCAGGCAGTGTGTCCAGAGGAGCTGACGGTGTGCCCAGAGGAGCTGACGGTGTGTCCAGAGGAGCTGACGGTGTGCCCAGGGGAGCTGACGGTGTGTCCAGAGGAGCTGACGGTGTGTCCAGAGGAGCAGGCGGTGTGTCCAGAGGAGCTGACGGTGTGCCCAGGGGAGCTGACGGTGTGCCCAGGGGAGCTGACGGTGTGTCCAGAGGAGCTGACGGTGTGCCCAGAGGAGCTGACGGTGTGTCCAGAGGAGCTGACGGTGTGTCCAGAGGAGCAGGCGGTGTGTCCAGAGGAGCAGGTGGTGTGTCCAGAGGAGCAGGCGGTGTGTCCAGAGGAGCTGACGGTGTGCCCAGGGGAGCTGACGGTGTGTCCAGAGGAGCTGACGGTGTGTCCAGAGGAGCAGGCGGTGTGTCCAGAGGAGCTGACGGTGTGGCCAGAGGAGCAGGCGGTGTGTCCAGAGGAGCTGACTGACGGTGTCCAGAGGAGCCAGAGGAGCAGGCGGTGTGCCCAGGGGAGCTGACGGTGTGTCCAGAGGAGCTGACGGTGTGTCCAGAGGAGCAGGCGGTGTGTCCAGAGGAGCTGACGGTGTGGCCAGAGGAGCAGGCGGTGTGTCCAGAGGAGCTGACGGTGTGTCCAGAGGAGCTGACGGTGTGTCCAGAGGAGGTGATGGTGTGTCCAGAGGAGCAGGCGGTGTGTCCAGAGGAGCTGACGGTGTGTCCAGAGGAGGTGATGGTGTGTCCAGAGGAGCAGGCAGTGTGTCCAGAGGAGCTGACGGTGTGCCCAGAGGAGCTGACGGTGTGCCCAGGGGAGCTGACGGTGTGCCCAGGGGAGCTGACGGTGTGTCCAGAGGAGCTGACGGTGTGCCCAGAGGAGCTGACGGTGTGTCCAGAGGAGCTGACGGTGTGCCCAGGGGAGCTGACGGTGTGTCCAGAGGAGCTGACGGTGTGTCCAGAGGAGCAGGCGGTGGGTCCAGAGGAGCAGGTAGTGTGTCCAGAGGAGCTGACGCACCTCTGTGGGATGTCTCAGCTGGACTGCTGAGCATGCGTCAGTCTCTCTGGACTGGAGCGCATCCGGGCCAGAATGAAGGACGGGGCGTGGCCACGGCTGCTGCTGCGTGTTGGTGGTAGAACAGAACACCTGGTTGGGAACCGCTGGATGTGTCTTCTCTGCACCGTCAACAGATGGCGCCCCAGTGTCTTAGATGGACTCTGGCCTGGCTCGAGGAGAGACGCGCGTGTGTACGCGTGTTTGTGTACGTGTGTCCGTGTGTATATGTGTGTTTGTGTGTGAGTAAGTGTATATGTGTATGTGTATGTGTGTGTGTATATGCGTGTGTGTGTGTGTATGTATGTGTGTATATGTGTGTATGTGTGTGTGTATGTGTGTGTTTGTGTATGTGTGTGTATGTGTGTACGTGTATGTGTGTGTGTGTGTGTGTGAGTGTGTGTGTGTGTATGTGTGTATATGTGTGTGTGTGAGTGTGTGTGTGTTTGTGTATGTATGTGTGTGTGTGTGCGCGTGTGCGTGTGTGTACGTGTGTATGTGTGTGTGTGTGTGTGTGTGTGTGTGGGGGGGTGGGGTGGGGGGGGTGGGGTCTGCTCGACGCTGTGATTGGAAGAGGCTCGAGCGCTGGCTCCGCGCTCCTCGGGCGCGCCCCTCCTCCACCAGACCGAGCTCGCGAGTCCCGGGACTAGGGTGATCGGCAGAAGTCTTGCTGGCAGTGAGCCGTGTTCGGATGAGTCGCAGGTTCGAGTCCGGATGCTAGTCCTCGCTGGAAGTACCTGTGAGCAGTAGGAGCGCATCGTCGGGAGCCGGAGGTAAGCTTCATGGGAGTAATCAAGAGCTAAAAGTGGATCGCGACCTGCCGTGCGCAGCTGGACTTCTGGGCTCCGTCTATGTGCTGGACTCGTACCAACGTTCCAGAACTGGAATTCTTTTGTGTACTTCACCTTTATTGCTGTGGAACAGCCGTGGGTATTTAATTATGTTGTTACTTTGGAACAGCCGTTGTGGTGTAATTGTTTGTATTGTTATTGCTCCCCTCGGGCCTGAATATTGACAGAAATACGCCGCTCTCGTTTGAGTAATACTCACCCACCCTAGTCAAACTGATGCGGGCTGCAGGAAATAGACTGATTCTTGCAGTTGCCGTCGTGGAAAAAGTTTGCGCTCCGCCGCCGCCGCCGCAGCCGCAAGTCGCTTAACTTGTGCGGTGCGTTTCCCCGCGGCCCGGAGCGGAGCTGCGGAGCTGCGGAGTCGTTTCACTGTCGGTTCTCCTCCGAAAAGCTCCTCTCTCCCTCATGTCAGCCCTCCTTTCAGACGCGCCGCCGCCGCTCCGCTTCGCCGTTAGCTTGCTGCTGCTGGCTAGCGAGCTCGCGCGCCCAGGCCCCAACACCTCTGCTCCCGGTGGGCTCGAGCCGCCCCACTCGGTGGTCTCGAGCCGTGTTTTCTCCTTTACTGTCACGCAGACGCGGCGTCGTAGCGCGCGCTATGTGGTCTTTACCTGTATTTCTCTCCCTTTATTTTAAGTCATTGCTTCATGGCATGTGTGCTAGTGTAGGATACGTGTATTTTATATTTAAACATGGGAGTATAAGTGTATTTATATTTCATGTTTAACCATGGAAGTATAAGTATATTTATATTTCATATTTAACCATGGAAGTATAAGTATATTTATATTTCATATTTAACCATGGAAGTACAAGTATATTTATTTTATATTTAAACATGGAAGTATAAGTATATTTATTTTATATTTAAACATGGAAGTACAAGTATATTTATTTTATATTTAAACATGGAAGTATAAGTATATTTATTTTATATTTAAACATGGAAGTATAAGTATATTTATATTTAAACATGGAAGTATAAGTATATTTATTTTATATTTAAACATGGAAGTACAAGTATATTTATATTTCATATTTAAACATGGAAGTATAAGTATATTTAAACATGGAAGTGTAAGTATATTTATATTTCATATTTAAACATGGACGATGGGGCCGGGTCCGTTTTCATGCGGACATGTGATTTTGTTTGTCTGGATTTATTATGACCACCATAACCTACATGTGCTTACAAAATGCCAAGAGGCCAGCTGAGCTTGGTCACACTGAACTGTGGGCTGCTGATGTCAAGTTTCATATCAAGCTGAAACCACACATATATGAAGTATTTGACGGCATATACTGAAGTCCAGGACACAGTCAAACCACATCAACACAACATCACGAGAGCTGAGTATGTCTTGATGTACATGTGTTGTATGTGTGTATGTGTTGGTGTCTGTGTGGTTTATGTTTTTGTCATAGTCAACTTCATAACAGGAAAGGAAACTAAATGGTATAAATCTGATCTTGTGATTTTCAGAACTAATCATTATCAACTTAAAGTTGCGCTTGTATTTCCCCCCGACTAGTTTTCAACATGGCGATGACCATCAAACAGCCCAAACTCAAAAATTGAGATGAATTTCTGCCAGGGGATTTTGTAAATTGTGATAAGCATGAAAATGGGGCTGTCATATGAAGGTTAGAACAGGTTTCATGTATGGGTTATTGGACAGAATTCTACACACCGTGCTGGCCTCCTGTAGGCCGGGCGGGTGCGTTTACACAGAATGTGTCAGACCCTTCTCTCATGTCGTCAGTCCCCTCAGACAGATTTACCAGACACACTGTGATTGGTAAATTATTCTACTGTCTAAGCTTCTGTGACACATAGCCAGGCCTTGTTTCATTTTAAAAATCTAGTTAGCTGAGACTTTAGTGACAGTAAATTATGCAACTCTGGCATAAACTATTCCAGTTTAATACTTTTTGGAAGTTTGTTCTGTTATAAAAATGTAGCTGGTTGGTAAGAATCCTGTACCAGTAAGCAGTTAATGTGGCTGGTGACCATACAGATTAATTTTATGCTGTATGGGAAAGAGGGAGTTTCCTTTCTTTCGTTGATGGAGGTGTGGAGGTTTTCTTGACTCCTGTGTTTGTGCAGAGAGGCTGGTTTTGATTTAGAGAGAGAGAGAGAGAGAGAGAGAGAGCGAGAGAGAGAGCTTCTCAAACTGAGAGAAACCTTCAGCACACTGAAATCTCAAATTACATGGAGGCCTTGACTGATAGACTCACTACTTCCAATGAGAGAGAGACAGACAGGAAGTGACGGAGAGAGTCAGACACCTATAGGAAGACAGAGTGGGCGAGCGACAGGCAGAAAGACCAAGCTAGAAATAAAGAGCAGAACGAGAGAGTGGGGGGTCTATGGGGGAGGAGTAGATATTAAAATGTGCCATTATACATATGCCAGACAGCTGTACATTCCTCCATGCAGCCTCGGAGCTCACTCATTGATACACCACAGAGCCATGGTGGGTGAGTGAACTCAGCCAGAGGAGGGAGAGAGAGAAGGAATGAGGGTCTTATGCTCACCAGGAATTATCTGTCACATGGCATGAACTTCACCTCTCCAAGCTTGATTACATTTAAATATTCAGCAAGTACTTGATCTCACTCCAATATTTACTTCCTGTCTCTATTCTGATATGTCTGGACTCATCTCCATCATCATTCTCTCTCTGTCACTTCTCTATCAACCGTCATCATCCTAGTGAAAGTTACAGTGAAGTAGACTGGAGGAATTCCTAAGAAGTCGACCTTAGATAAGGTGGACACTTTAAGCAGAGACTCCAAGGAGGGGGTTCTAATTGTGTGTGTGTGTGTGTGTGTGTGTGTGTGTGTGTGTGTGTCTGCGGCTGATTTACCTATCAGCCTAAACATTTTTTGTGCAGTTATGATTGTATGATGAAGAACCTTTCGTGGCTGCGGTGATTCAAAACCTTGGAAAAACGTTTGTTCTCGCTATCGTCGCTCCCTCTCTTCATTCACTCTCTAGCTCACTTGAACCACGCTGTTCTCTGTCGCTGCCTGATCTAAGTCAACAGTGTGCATGCCCGACTCACATCTACGATTGACTCGGATCAGGCAGCGATATGATCAAAAGTTATTGAAAGAATTTTGATAATCCAAAATAACGTGAATGTTATAAAGGAACAACTTCCTCTAGGTTGCAGTCAAAACAGGAAGTGTTGCATATTCTTGTCACTGCCTGATCTGAGTCAACAGTAGAGTATGTGAATCAATCGTGCATGCCTGACCGTAAATGTTTTACCCAACTGTATGATGTAATGAAAATAAGGACAGGGTTAGACCAAAATGGTTGCATAGCAAACCTTTTCTGCACCTCTCATGAGCGCAGTGATTCAGAACTTTTGAAAAACATGTTTTATACTGCAACTGAGTGCTAATTCCTCAGCTGGTTTTTTGCCCAAGTCCGAACACCAGAGATGGGGAGATACGCAGGCAGTGCCTCTGTATTTTCCCTTCTCCCAGTAGGCGAAAAAGGTGATTTGTTGCCAAGTCCAAGCACCGGAGAATAGGAGATACGCCTGGTGGGGATCTGCACTCTACTGACTGCACTCTACTAATTCTATCTCTGTCACTTTTCTGTCATCCGTCATCATTTTATCTCTGTCATTTCTCTATCGTCCACCATCATTCTGTCTCTGTCACGTTTTATTTCCGTCATCATTATAAGGAAAATGGGCTTGATAGAGAAAGTGAGTTTTCGTATCAAATCCATTTTTCATTCAATATTTTAATATCTTGACTAACAGAATTCATAGGCTTTACAAAATGTAGATTTTTTTTCACTCACACTCAAGCTTTGTGTCTCTCTCTATTTCTCTGTCTCTCTGACTCTGTGTCTTTCCCTCTATCGGTCAAATCTTTACTCAGAAAGTCTAGGAGGTTCTGTGGCAGTAGGAAGGAGGAGGGGAGCAGCAGATCAGGTTTCACCTCCCCATTGCACTCCTCTGTCTGCTGCTCCTCCCTTCTCCTCCCCCCACAGCCTGGAGACAGAGTGGCTGAGCCAGAGAGGAAAACATGCAATCCACCCCCCTCCGTCCGTCTCCCTCCTGCCTCCTCCACCACACAGCAGATAAATAAAGGCAGTAAAGTCAAGCCCATTCCTCACCCCTCCTCCAACCCTTCTTAAAGCTAGAGTGTGTGACTTCTCCATATAAATGAATGTCCATTATATTCAAGCCCTTGTCAAACGAGTTCACACAATGCTGATTAAGCCTATCACCACCAGGTAAATCTCTCTATTTCACAGTATACCAAAGTTTTTAAATCTGGTCTCTGGGGCGAATTTCCAGTGCTGGAACTAGCAATGATTGCTTTGCCAGATCCAACTTCCATGTGACGAAAGTGTTTGCATGCCTCTGGTTGGCTAACCATAACCCTAACCATAACCAATCAGAGGCGTAGTTCCTGGAGCGCGGTTGGAAAAAAGCGAGTAGGCTACTGCAACTTAGTAGTATGGCAGAAGCTATGGTGGGAAAACCTAAGAAGCGTCCAAGAAAAGTTTGATGCGCCAGAGAAAAAAGAAACTTGGCATTCAGAGGAAGGATTAAAGTAAAAAAAAAAGGAAAAACGATGGCGAGGAAAAATATGGATAAGCGTTGGCGTAGCTTTTCCTCATTGGAGAGCGCTGAAAGAGAAGGGACTGAGTGAGGGCAGACACGGGTGCCGCGTTACTGCTGTTGGACTGGTTGGTATTTGTAAAACATTTAGAGTAAGCTATGTAGCTATTACATTTACTCTACCTAAATAATGGATTATTGTCTTGGAACTGTGGAAATTTCTCTCTACTTTTGTAACTATTTTGGGAGCTCTTTCTGAACACGAGCCAACAGGGTTTGTGTAATTACTCTCAATGCCAGAAGGGGGAGACAAAGGTTCCACACTGCAGGTTTAATGTAGCCCAGCTTTTCAGCTGTTGGGATGGCTTGAGGACTGTACTGGAGCCTTGGACAAACCTGGGAAAATGTGTCGGGGGGGGGGGTAAAGGCAAAGTCTGTGAAGCAGCTGAATCGATTTTACCTCCTCACATCCAAGCTGTCTGTATTGAGGAGATTTCTTGGGATTGTCAAGAATTAGTCCTCCTAAGATGTTAGATATCCATGAAATACAGTCTTCACGATCCACTCTAGTCATTGAGTGTTGGGCCTTCTGTCGTGGATAAAGGACTGTCATGTCATTATTTGAGACTTTTTAATTTAGTGAGTATTGTGATTTGGGTCTGTTGTGCTGTTATTTTACACTCATGCTCCTCCAGCTGAAGGTCGAAGCGGGCTACATCAGTCTCTAATGTTATTGATCCCTGCTGCTGGGTGACTTGAAGGCTATGCAGAGGTTTTGTTGGCTGGATCGCTGAAGGAATCATCCCATCTTCTCATGGAAAGAGATTGGCTGTTTTACTACACCAGGTCTGTTTCAGAGAAAAAGCTGCCTTTTCACCAACCGTGAAAATGTGATTAATTGCTTCTGTGTGTGATTTGTAAAAACAAGTGTGGTCATGTGATGGCAGGTCAGCCTGTGCCGGAATCCCGTCTCTGCTCTGGAGGGGGAGGGAGTGAACACCACAGCATTCCTCAAGAGTTGAGAAACTTTGGTGTTCACAATACCACAGGAATGAGTGAGATCTTTAGATAGAAATCCATACAATTCTCTCCTCACCTAAAACAGTCCACGTTGAATCAAGAATTACAGTCATTTTCTGCCATGATATGCTGGCCACAGTAGTAGTAGTAGTAGTAGTAGTAGTAGTAGTAGTAGTAGTAGTGGAAATGAAGGACCTCAGTCTGGACTTGTTACAGCTGATATTTGTACATTGACGTTATTTCAACCCCCATTGACTTCATGGAACAGTTGAAATGGAAGTTTTGTTTTATATCACTGGTTAAAGTCATAGTACTTGTACTTTTTTTTTCTCTTATAAGCGGAAGTCTGATTGCAAAGTTTTATACTTACACTGTATAAGGGAAAATTATATATGCCTGTATAAGGGAACATAAGGACTTTGGAATATCTAGGGTATTATTTTCAGTTTTCCAAGCCTGTAAACAAGGAGTCATCTTTTGAAAGCTTTTTGCTGAGTAAATTTAATAATGCAATAATCTAGTTTGTACACTGACGGCTAAACTCACTGTGTCCCTTGTGAGGAAAAGTTCACTTGCGGATGGATTTCATGATAAATGCGCTCATTAAGAATGCATAAAGACACAACATAAACCATGAAAACAAACATCAGATAATCAGACCCGCATTATCAGTCTCATTAGTGCAGAGGATGATGTTCTACATCATTCCAGGGTTCCGTTATTTTAATTTAGAGTCTGTGTACAAAATATTTGTGCAAGTACAATTTGATAGGCCTCAATCAAGAACATTTTCTCAGCTTTTTTGTAGAGGGGTATTAAACCTTTTCTTTTTTTTTTATTAAAAAAAACATGTTGGTATAGTTCTAGGATCGTAGAAAAGATTGCCTTGATAAATAAAAAAAAAAAAACAACAGCAACGCATCACATGTCAGCTTTGAGGCAGAAAATCTATGTTTTTTCTCATGTCCACAATAACATCAACCCCCTCTGAATTGCCTGTGTTATATGGGGACGTCAAAAACAGTGACACGTGAGGCATCCAGTGCACTAGACCAATAAAGTATGAGGCGAATAGAAACACGGCATGCCAGTGTCAGCCAACTAAACTCTCAGCGTAGACTTCTGAGAAGCTGGGATGAGATCTTCTACGCTGCTTGGAGTTAATCAGTGTGCAGTCTTTGTTTCTCAACCTGGGTTTTAATATGCTGGCTGCAGCTGCAGTTTAATTTGCAGGAGGCATTACTGCGATCGGGGTTTTGGTTGCAGTGCGACATGCACGTTGCAGAGCTTTACTTTGAAAAAGCCTGTTACTTTTGACTGTTCCTTATCAGCCATCTTTGGTCAAAACTTCGTAACTACTGTTGTAGTTATCTCACTGCATATGATGATCAATCTGACAACAGAACTTTGCTTAGGTTTACATGGAGGTCTGGCTACATTATATAATGTGTTGACCGGCTCACCTGTGTGGTTTATTAGCTTAGCTAACTGTGCTTACTTAGCAGTGTTGAATGGACTCAAGCAGTGAATCGACAATGAACAGAAACACAAATGACACGAACAATGTTAAAAAAACAAACAAAAAAAACCTTAGTCTATTGCTTATAGTCACATGAGCAATAGATAGGAAGATCTTTTTCTATTGTGTTTTATTCGCCCACATAATCATAGTCTCGCTCATGTTCCAATTAATGCCGGGATCAGACTTCACGATATTTTCGTCTTATATGAAATTAAAAGATATTATAGAATATTCCCAAGAAACCCAATGAAAGTACACCAGCAGTGCTACAGCACCTCGCCTGGAAAAGGGAAACCAGGGCCCCCTCCTGGAGCCAGACCTGGGAAGGGAGCTCGCCGGCGAACGTCTGGTGGCTGGGCCTTGTCTCATGGGGCCCAGTCGGGCCCAGCCCGATTAAACAACATGGAGCTACCACCCCGTGGACCCACCACATGTGGAGATGAGCATTGGGGAAGGGTGCAGTGCAGGCCAGGCGGCAGACAAAGGTGGAGACTGGGACGTGCTGACTTTGGGCATCGCAGTTTGGTCCTCGGGATGTGGAATGTCACTTCTCTGGCAGGGAAGGAACCTGAGCTGGTGCGGGCAGTTGAGCGGTACCAACTACATATAGTTGGGCTCGCCTCCACACACAACATGGGCTCTAGTGCTAAATTCCTGGAGAGGGGCTGGACTCTTTACTTTTCCAGAGTTGGCCAAGGTGACAGGCACCTGGCGGGTGTGAGGATACTCACAAGTCCTCAGCTGAGTGCCACCATCTTGGAGGTTTCCGCTGGAAATGAGAGGGTCATCTCTATATGACTGCGAGTTGCTGGGGGTAAGGCTCTGACTGTTGCGTTTGCTTATGCACCGAATAGCAGTTTGGAGTATCCAGCCTTCTTGGAGTTCTGGGTGGTATGCTGGAGAGGGTTCTGCCTGGGGGCTCTATAGTTCTGCTGGGGGACTTCAACGCTCATGTGGGCAACAATAGAGAAACCTGGAGGGGCGTGATTGGGGAGAACGGCCTCCCCGATCGGAACCTGAGTGGTGCCTTGTTATTGGACTTCTGTGCGAGTCATGGATTGGCAATAACAAACACCACGTTTGAGCATAAGGTAGTTCGCAAGTGTACTTGGTACCAGAACACCGTAGGCTGAAGCTTGATGATAGACTTTGTGGTCATATCAAATCTGCGGCTGTATGTTTTGGACACTCGGGTGAAGAGAAGAGCAGAGCTGTCAACTGATCACCACCCGGTGGTTAGTTGGATCAGATGGCAGGGAAGGCTGCCGGACAGACCTGGCAAACCCAAACGTGTTGTGAGGGTGAACTGGGAACGTCTGGCGGCGGCCCCTGTCCATGAAGTCTTCAACTCCCATCTCCGGAAGAAGTTCTTGTATATCCTGAGGGAGGCTGGGGACATGGAGTCTGAGTCGGCCATGTTCAAAGCCTCTATTGCAGATGCAGCAGGTAGTAGCCGTGGTCGTAAGGTCATCGGTGCGTGTCGAGGTGGCAAACTAACAACCTGCTGGTGGACACCAGTGGTGAGGGAAGCCATCAGGCTGAAGAAGGAGGCTTTCGGGCTTGGTTGGACCAGGAGTCCCCTGAAGCAGCAGACAGGAGGCCAGAAGGGATGCGGCTTCGGCGGTCTATTCATCCATCCATTATCTTAACTGCTTATCCTGCTCTCAGGGTCGCAGGGATGCTGGAGCCTATTCCAGCAGTCATTGGGGGCAGTTGGAGAGACACCCTGGATGGGCCGCCAGGCCATCACAGGGCCAACACATACACACACACACCCATTCATTCCTAGGGACAATTTAGTACGGCCAATTCACCTGACTTGCATGTCTTTGGACTGTGGGAGGAAACCGGAGCCGCCGGAGGAAACCCACGCAGACATGGGGAGAACATGCAAACTCCACACAGAGGACGACCCAGGATGACCCACTAAGGTTGGACAACCCCGGGGCTCGAACCCAGGACCTTCTTGATGTGAGGCGATCGTGCTAACCACTGCACCACCATGCCGCCCCGGCTTCAGCAGTCATGAAAGCAAAAACTTGGGTGTGGGATGAGTTCAGTGAGGCTATGGAGGAGGACTTTCGGTTGGCCTCAAGGAAGTTCTGGCAAACCATCTGGCGACTCAGGAAGGGGAAGCAGAGCTTGACTAGAACGACCAAGCCGGTCATTTTGACCCTTTTGGATTTAATAAGTTTGCGAAAAAAAAAGATGAAGACATGCTGCCCCCTGAATTCTCCTAAAATTGCATATATTTGCATTAAAATTAGTTTTGGATCAATTGCACAAAAAAAGTGATGATAAGATCTACGTAAAACGACCGTGACTGGTCAAAATGACCGCATGTAATTTGCGCGTGATCGTGCGTGTCATGTCACTATTTATGACATGTGTTGGTTGCATCATTTCCTTCGCGAAGTTCATTGCTCTGTCCTAGAAACAAACTAGCACTCCCCAGTGCAGAGAAATAGACTAAACTTGATTTTTGATTATTGCCACCATGTCTGGTTACAGACGCCATTTCAGATGCACCATGACTACCGCCGAGGCGTTGCAGTATTTATAGGCGTTGGACAGCGGCCATTTTAAAATGTTTGAAAAATAGTATTAAAGTTGTTAAAATGTTAATTTTGGTTTCAGTCGTTTCCTAACAGACATACTAATATATGTAATGCGTTAATATCTCAATTGAGTATTTATCTTGACAGAATATAGTTTAAAGATTGTGGGCAGATGACTGCCCATGGTCGTTCCAGTAGTTTTTAAGTTCTGGTCGTTGTTTGGGACTGTTTCAAAAGTTATTTTCAGTTCTTTTTTACATTTCACATTTTATAGGCCTTGTTATATTTGATAGATTAGCAATATGTGTTTTCCTTTTTGTTTTTCAGGTACTATTTTCACTTTTTAAATTTTGCTACTCAAGTTCGACCATGTCTCTTTGAAGTTTAAATTTTTTTAAATAGTATTATGGTTGATAAAATGTTAATTTTGGTGTCAGTCGTTTCCTAATAGACATACTAACATATGCAATGCATTAATATCTCAATTGGGTATTTATCTTGACAGAATATAGAGTTTATAAACCAGCCGTCATTTTAGGTAGGAGTGAAATCCCGGTCATTCTAGTGTTAAAAAAAGGGGATCGGAGGGTGTGCTCCAATTATCGGGGTATCACATTGTTCAGCCTCCCTGGGAAAGTCTACTCTAGGGTGCTGGAATGGATGCTCTGACTGACTGTCGAACCTCGGATCTACGAAGAACAGTGCGGATTCCGTCCTGGCCGTGGAACAATGGACCAACTCTTTACCTTTGCGGAAGTGCTGAGGGAGGTATGGGAGTTTGACCAGCCAGTCTAGATGTGTTTTGTGGACTTGGAGAAGGCTTACGACCGTGTACCCTGGGGCACTCTGGGGGGGGGGGGGTTCTGCAGGAGTATGGGGTACCAGGGAAGTTGCTACAAGCTATCCAGTCCTTGTATAACCAAAGTGAGAGCTGTGTCCGCATTCTCGGCACAAAGTCAAACATGTTTTCGGTGGGTGTCGGACTCCACCAAGGTCGTCCCTTGTCTCCGATTCTGTTTGTGATATTCAAGGACAGGATCTCAAGGCGTAGCCAAGGTGAGGAGTGTGTCCGTTTTGGGAACCTCAGAATTGCATCTCTGCTCTTTGCAGATGATGTGGTTTTGTCGGCTTCATCAGAACGCGACCTCCAGCATGCACTGGTGCGGTTATCAGCTGAGTGTGAAATGGCTGGGATGGGAGTCAGCACCTCAAAGTCTGATGCCATAGTTCTCTATCGGAAAATGGTGGATTGCTCCGTCTTGGTTGGGGATGTGTTGTTGCCTCAAGTGAAAAGGAGTTCAAGTATCTTGGGGTCTTGTTCACGAGTGAGGGTAGGATGGAGCAGGAGATTGAAAGGCGGATCGGTGGAGCACCAGCAGTAATGCGGATGTTGTACTGAACCGTTGTGGTGAAGAGGGAGCTGAGCTGGAAGGCAAAGCTCTCAATTTACCAGTCAGGCTTCATTCCAACCCTCACCTATGGTCATGAGCTTTGGGTAGTGACCAAAAGGGTGAGATTGTGGATACAAGCGGCTGAGTTTCCTCCGTAGGGTGTCTGGGCTCAGCCTTAGAGATAGGGTGAGGAGCTCGGACATCCGGAGGGAGCTCGGAGTAGAGCCGGTGCTCCTTCGCGTTGAAAGGAGCCAGTTGAGGTGGTTCGGGCAACTGATTAGGATGCCTCCTGGGCGCCTTCTTTTCGAGGTTTTCCAGGCACATCCAACTGGGAGAAGACCCCAGGGTAGACCCAGAACTTGCTGGAGGGACTACATGTCCAAACTGGCCTGGGATCGCCTTGGGATCCCCCAGGAGGAGCTGGAGGGTGTTGCTAGAGAGAGGGATGTCTGGAGTGCCCTACTTAGCTTGCTGCCACCGTGACCCAACCCTGGATAAGCAGCTGATGGTGAGATGAGATGAAACATGAGATGATATCTAAAGAAGGCTGAATCAGTTCATCTGGATACAACGTTTCTTGACAAATACGTTTCATCGCTCAACCAAATGGCCTCTTCAGGCTAAACTGACTGCAGGTTTCCCCACCCTTATAAACAATACAGTTGCATAATGACCGAAACTAACGACCAGTTTCATATGCAAATATGGTGTGACCATTAACTAGAGTTTCAATGTCCATGTGTACTGTTGACAACAGGATTTGGGAATGTTTGCAACCACGGCATTGTCAGATGCATGAATACTTATGAGCCCCTGAAACAAGATCCAGGCAGTGGTTACTAGAAAAAGGTGATCGATTGTCTGAAGCTGTTAGAACAGGACAATGCTATTGACAGAATTTTGTAACACAGATTATAACCGGGGGAAGCAACACGTAGTCTGTACAGGTTACCTAAGATTCATAAACATGATGTGCCATTACGGCTTATTGTTTGCATGATTAACTCAGTGAGTATAACATCTTGAGTTTCTTGCACCTGTTCTTAACCCTTTGGTGGGCAGTAATGAACATCACATTCAGAACACTACGGATTTTGTGGATAAGGTGAGGGACATCATTAAGGAGGCAGATGAAATAATGGTCTCTTATGATGTTAAGTTTCTCTTCACATGCGTTCCTGTTGATGAAGCAGTGGAGTTAGTCCATATGAAATTACACCCCATCCTTAGCAATCGGCCTTTCGGACTTGGGCCGTTTCCAATGGCAACGCGACGCCGGGCACCATTTTCCAAGGATCTGAGGCATTGTTTACGAATTAGCTAGCCATTGACTTGGCCATATATTGGCGTTACATTTGCCTTTACCCTTACCCTTACCTCACTGAGATGTTTAAAGAACGTGATTGATTTGCGTCTCACTGCTGCAGCCCAGGCCATCCTGCGCCTCTTGGTTAAGTCCTTTATGTTCTTTCCTTCGTTTCTCTTCCAAGAAGGGAAAGAAAAAAAGCATAACCCATTTTCGAGTTTAATACCAGAGCGATTATGGGATTTGCTGTGTCAATTCTTCACACAACAGGAATACCCAACCATATCGCCTGTGTGCACTATATAATCTAATATATAGCTATATATCCCATCTAAAATGTTACCTTAGAAAAAAAAAATCTAACCTAAAATCTTACCAGAGAATGCCTGTGATCTTAACATTAATTGGATAAAATATTTGATGTACTAATAGAGTTAATAAGAAAAATCTGTGCTAACAGCTAACAACAATGATTAACATTACTTGGAAGATGGTGGCATGTGACATCACGACCGAAAGACCGATAAGACCACCCTTAACACTGACCAAGTGTGTCTGCTCCTGAAACTGTGTCTTCCAGTCCATGTACTTCACATACAGGGGGCAGTACCATAGGAAGAGGCATGGGTGTGTTATGGGTTCCCCAGTCTCACCTGTAGTGGCCAGCTTGTAGGAAGTGGAAAAGAGGCTCTGATGTCCTATCCAGGGACACCACGTAGCCATTGGTTCAGATTTGTGGACGACACCTTGGTTAAAATTAAATCTCAGGATGTAGCACATTTCACTGACCACATTAACTCTGTGGACACCACATCAGGTTTACCAGGGAGGATGTGAAAAATGACAGGTTAGCCTTCTTACACTGTGAAATTGCAATTGGTAATGGGGGACATTTGATTGTTTACTGCAAACCAACACATACTGATCAGTACTTAAGGTTTGACTCTCATCATCCACTGGAGCATAAACTAGGAATCATCAGGATGCTGTACCACCGAGCTGACAATGTCCCTACCGGCACAGCAGTAGGGCTGTCACAATCATGAAATTTTAGACAATTAATTGTCATACAAATAATTGCAATTAATGATTTAATTGTCTTTTTCTGATCATTTTATGCCACTATTATAGTATAAACCTAGTCATAGTTTAATAATACACATATACCTTATGAAGAAGAAGAGCCATTTATTGGCACTAAACATTGGAACATATAAATAAAAAATAAATTTCTGTTTGCCTTTTAGACTTTGTAAACAAAAATTGCACTGGGCAGATATGCCATAAATAACAACTTAGATATACAAAGCCTATTACTGAAATATAAAAATAAATGACTGAAAATGGAAGGTACCAATAATCAAAATAAACAATGTACTATGGCCAAAACAGCCCATATCCTTGTCAATCACATCCACATCCAGTCATGCTCCTCACTGGTTAGGTAGATTCCAGGCAAGGAACACCAACATCTTATCTGGCTTAATGCAACATCTCATTGGGGTCACAATGTTGCCAGCCGTACTGAAAATTCTTTCAGAGGCAGTACTTGTTGCACAAATGCACATGTACTTTCTTGCTAACTTGGCCATCAAAGGGAACCTTACTTGGTTGTCGTGCCACCACATCAGAGGCTCCGCCAAGAGAGCCAGTGTCTTTTCCTGCAGGTACCGTCTCAGTTCGGTATCAGCCCGCACTCTTTTTGGCACAGTCTGGTTAGCAATTTGGGTACTTCTGTTCTGCAACAGGTTGCATAGCCTCTTCTTCTTGGGTGCAGGAGATGCTGCAGGAGATGCTAGAACATCAGTAAAATCAGCCACCAGTTTCAGTGCTGCATTGATGGATTCCAAGACAGATGTACCCTGCCAGGTCAGGTTGAGGTGCCCATCTTTTCTGTCATCGATCAGGACGCGGCGTCTTATGGCAGGGAGTTGTTACAGCACTCTACCATTTTTTTGCTTGGTGCCCCATCGTGTAGAGACATCCTGCAGGAAAGATAACACTTTTTTTGGGCTTTTGTTCATTATACCAAAATTACATGACAATGACCTAACATTCATGGTTTAAATATAAAAACATTTTCTACAGCATCTAATCGAGAAATCACTGCTCATGCCCACATTTCAAGCGTAAATAATAAATTATGTAAAAATCGGTTGTGACTAAAAATGACTATGCTTACAAATTGACTTATGTAAATGTTTTAAATAAATGAATGAATAACTCACCAGAATTTGACTGTGTTGGGGGAGAATGGCCTCAGTCTGTGGCTTTCTCAGGTCTCTCTCCTTTAACCAGTTGAGGTTGAAAGTGTTGACCAGACTTCTACACAATCCCAAGGCGCGAGCCGTGCATTCCTTCTCCCTTGCATTTGTGACAGCTAAATGGAGATTATGGCCAAAGCAATTTAGCCATGGCCAGCCGAGTTTGCCTATTGCAGCCACAATGTTAGAACCATTATCCCTCTCGTAGCCACCCCCTTCCCATCCACCCCTGTATGTCTGTGTTATGTTTATCTGTTGTCATGTTTCACCGCCGTTTATTGTATTGCCACTTTGAATGTTGTAAAAGCGCTATATAAGTTTGATTTATTATTATTATTATTATTATCATCTGTGGTTATGCAGGACATTTTCTGCTCATTTAATGCCCAGTCTGCCAAGGCAGACTGAAGGCATTCTGCATGTGTATCAGCTGTGTGGTTCTCTGGTGTATATCTTGTTTCTAAAAACTTCGACTGTAGAGTCCAGTCAGTGGTGAGGTAATGTATTGTTAAGCTCATGTGTGGGGTCATATTTGAGCTTGACCACATGTCTGTAGTGGCTGAGTAAAAGTCAATTTCTTTTAAATCCTTGAGAATATCATCCTTCACTTGGTTGTGTAAATTGGAGATTGCAGTTTTGGAGATGTATTTTTTTTTTCTGGTAATTTGTCCTGCTTGTCAAACTTTTGCAGCATTTCTTTAAATCCTGGTTTTTCAACCGTATTGAATGGCTGCATTTCTTTGGCTATATAGCGCATTACACTGTCTGTTAATGTGTGCCATCTGGTACTGTTATGTTTATTTTTAGACACTCGTCCGAAAGCTTCAGGAACAGCCAGTTGCCAGGATGGAACTGCAGTGGTGGCTGTTGTTCCAAGTTCGGCGAATTGGGTGGGGTGGTGGATCCGTAGATGATTTTTTAAAAATTTGTGGTATTAGCACTTTTGACCACCACCTCAGATCCTGCAGTTTATTCTACGTGCTTAGCTGTCTTAGAGCAGTTTGAGCCCGCGTCCCTCTCCTTTATATGAGACAGTTAAGTATTTGAGGCCTTCACAGTCATGGACAGGAAAGACCGAATTTTAGCTATGTTATGTAAGTGGAAAAAGGCAATATTGGTGATCTATTTAATGTGCTTATCAAAGGAAAGGCTGGAATCAAACGTAGCACCAAGATTTTTGGCTGCCACACTTTGTGAAACCACAGAGTTGTCGATTGTTATCGTTACTTGATCAAATCGGTGTCTGTGTCTAGCAGGGCCAATGACCACCATCTTGGTTTTATCTGAATTTAAAAGCAGAAAGTTAAGTGACATCCAGTTTTTCACAGCAGCCAAGCAGGCCTCTACGTTAGTGATTTGAGTTTGATCATCAGCCCTTATAGGCACATACAGCTGAGTATCATCAGCATAGCAATGAAAGTTTATTCCATAACTGCATATAATTTGGCCAAAAGGTGAAATACAAAGAGAGAAAAGTAGAGGGCCAAGAACTGAGGCCTGAGGTACACCATATTTAATGTCAGATAATTTTGATGTAATGAATGCAGGAGTTAAGACAGGCACTGGGTGGTAGTAAAGAGTTGCCAGATGGCTGGGCAACCACTGCAGAAGTAGTGAGGGAGACAGCTAGGAAGGTACTGGTGTGTCATCAGGACAGAGGAAGGAAGACTTGGAGACTTGGTGGTGGAATGAGGAAGTACAGCAAAGTATACAGAGGAAGAGGTTGGCAAAGAAGAAGTGGGATAGTCAGAGAGATGAAGAAAGTAGACAGGAGTACAAGGAGATGCAGCGTAAAGCGAAGAGAGAGGTGGCAAAGGCAAAGGAAAAGGCGTATGGTGACTTGTATGACAGGTTAGACACTAAGGAAGGAGAAAAGGACTTGTACCGATTGGCTAAACAGAGGGACCGAGCTGCAAAGGATGTGCAGCGAGTTAGGGCGATCAAGGATAGCGATGGAAATGTGCTGACAAGCGAGGAGAGTGTGCCGAGAAGGTGGAAGTACTTTGAGAGGCTGATGAATGAAGAAAATGAGAGAGAGAGAAGGTTGGATGATGTAGGGATAGTGAATCAGGAAGTTCAGTGGATTAGCAAGGAGGAAGTGAGGGCAGGTATGAAGAGGATGAAGAGTGGAAAGGCAGTTGGTCCTGGTGACATACCTGTGAAGGCATGGAGATGTTTAGGAGAGATGGCAGTGGGGTTTTTAACTAGATTGTTTAACAACATCTTGGAAAGTGAGAGGATGCCTGGGGAGTGGAGAAGAACCATACTGGTACTGATTTTCAAGAACAAGGGCGATGTGCAGAACTGTAGCAACTACAGAGGTATAAATTTGATCAGCCACAGCATGAAGATTTGGGAAAGAGTAATAGAAGCTAGGTTAAGAGGAGAGGTGACGATTAGCGAGCAGTAGTATGGTTTCATGCCATGAAAGAGCACCACAGATGTGATGTTTGCTTTGAGAATGTTGATGGAGAAGTATAGAGAAGGCCAGAAAGAGTTGCATTGTGCCTTTGTAGATTTAGAGAAAGCATACGACAGGGTGCCGAGAGAGGAGGTGTGGTATTGTATGGGGAAGTCGGGAGTTGCAGAGAAGTATGTAGGAGTGGTGCCGGATATGTATGAGGGAAGTGTGACAATGGTGAGGTGTGCGGTTGGAATGACAGATGGGTTCAAGGTGGAGGTGGGATTACATCAAGAATCGGCTCTGAGCCCTTTCTTGTTTGCAATGGTGATGGACAGGTTGACGGACAAGATCAGGCAGGACTCTCCATGGATGATGATGTTCGCAGATGACATTGTGATCTGTAGCAAGAGTAGGGTGCAGGTTGAGAGCTAGGAGAGGTGGCGGCATGCACTGGAGAGAAGAGGAATGAAAGTCAGTAGGAGTAAGACGGAATACCTATGCGTGAATATGAGGGAGGACAGTGGAATGGTCAGGATGCAAGGAGTGGAAGTGAAGAAGGCATATGAGTTTAAATACTTGGGGTTAACTGTCCAAAGTAACGGGGAGTGCAGTAGAGAGGTGAAGAAGAGGGTGCGGGCAGGTTGGAGTGGGTGGAGAAGAGTGTCGGGAGTGATTTGCGACAGAAGGGTACCAGCAAGAGTTAAAGGGAAGGTTTACAAGATGGTAATGAGACCAGCTATGTTATATGGTTTGGAGACAGTGGCACTGACGAAAAGACAGGAGGTGGAGCTGGAGGTGGCAGAGTTGAAGATACTAAGATTTTCACTGGGAGTAACGAAGAAGGACAGGATTAGGAACGACTATATTAGAGGGACCACTCAGGTTGGACGGTTTTGAGACAAAGCAAAAGAGGCAAGATTGAGATGGCATGGACATGTGTGGAGGAGAGATGCTGGGTATATTGGGAGAAAGATACTGAATATGGAGCTGCCAGGAAAGAGGAAAAGAGGAAGGCCAAAGAGGAGGTTTATGGACGTGGTGAGGGAAGACATACAGGTGGCTGGTGTGACAGAGGAAGACACAGAAGACAGGAAGAAATGGAAACGGATGATCCGCTGTGGCGACCCCTAACGGGAGCAGCCGAAAGTAGTAGTAGATAATTTTGATGTAATATTACTACAGCAGACACAATGTGTTCTTCCAGATAAGTAGGACTTAAGCCGAGAGAGAGCTAAGCCAGAGACACCAAAATTACAAATTAATCTGTCTAATAGTATACAGTGACCAATGGTGCGAAAGGCTGCACTGAGGTCCAGTAGTAGAAGCACAGAGTTGGAATGAGAGTCCGTAGTTACTAAAAGATTCTTCACCACTCTGGTCAGAGCAGTTTCAGTGGAGTGACAGGCCCTGAAAGCTGATTGAGATGGTTTTCTTCTATATGGGCCGAAAGTTGTTGATACACAATCACACTAGTAATTTAGAAAATAATGGAAGATTAGCGACTGGAAGATAGTTATTAAGAGACCCTTGATCGAAGTGTGTTTTTTTTTTCAAAGTAGAGGTTTAACTACACCTGTCTTAAAACTGCTGGGAAAAATGCCAGTAGTAAATGATAAACTAACAGTGTCTAGTATTTAAGGTCCCAGGAAAAGCCGGAGGTCTTTAACAAGTTTTGCTGGTAAGGGGTCAGGTAGGCAAGTAGTTGGTTTAGAGGCTGACACGAGCTTAGTCAAAGTATCAAGAGAGATAGTCTCAAAAGCTGTAATAACAGGGACTATCAATGACTCATTGTATTACATATAGATATGAAT
This sequence comes from Lampris megalopsis, assembly GCA_022114975.2. Classification (NCBI taxonomy): domain Eukaryota; kingdom Metazoa; phylum Chordata; class Actinopteri; order Lampriformes; family Lampridae; genus Lampris; species Lampris megalopsis. The sequence continues at coordinate 414,319 of JAJHIY020000661.1, forward strand.
TTGGTAAGACAGGGTCTGCAGGAATATCTGGAGTTGAAGAACTAATTTTGTTTATGATCTCATCAACCTTATTGCAGAAAAAGTCTAGAAAGTCAGCAGCCGTGAATGGTCAGCAGCTAATAGACAGCTGCTTTTTAGTAAGTTTAGATAAAATGTCAAAGAAAAATCTAAGGTTATGTTTATTAATATTGATAAAGTGAAGGCACGCTTGTATTTCAATTAACACTCATGCCACGATAGGTAGAAAACTTCAAATTTTGATTTTCGTCGTTTACGTTCCAGTCTCCTGCAGGCCCGCTTAAGAGCACGTGTCTTGTCATTAAACCAGAGTGTAGGCCTCTTTAGTTGCCTAGCTCTGGTAGTGAGCGGTGCAACTGAATGGAGGAGGCGAGAGAGAGCCACGGAGGAGGCGAGAGAGAGCCACATTTAAGTCACTAGTGAAATTTTCAACAGAGTCAGTCACTACGGTGAAAGGAGCCAAGACTTCAGGCAGCTGCTGGCCAAATGCAGCTATAGTGGAGGGACCAATGTGGCAATTAAATCTGTGCTGACATTAACTGGACAGGCCAATAATGCCTCAAATTTGATGAGAAAAGGATCTGACACTGCAGAAGTGGTTGGCAAGACATTCAGATCGGAACAGCTATCCCTTTAGATAAAACCAAATCAAGGGTGTTACCACTGCAATGAGTCGACTCTTTAACAAACTGAGTGAGCCCAGAAGTATCACCTAGTGCCAGAAAGGCTTTACTTAGAGGATCAGCAGCCTTATTCAAATGAATATTGACATAGCCAAGAATTAGAATCTCATCAGAATGAATAACAAGACCTGAGACAAATTCTTCAAGAAATGGTAACAGCCAGGAGGTCGATAGAGTACCACAATTTGGACTGAGCCGAGTGTATTTGTGGCTGAGGGAAATGGACAAAGAACCTCAAAAGACTGGAATTTAGATTCAAGTCTAGAAGTCAGATTGAAAATAGATTTATATATTAAGGCAACACCCCCACCTTGTTTATTTGCTAGAGCCACATGGACATAAGTACAGTCCGGTGGGGAAGCTTAATTTACGGGAAGGAAAACATTTGGTTTCAGCCGTGTTTCACACAACACAATCATCGAAACTATGTTCAAGAACCCATCCATCCATTATCCAAACCGCTTATCCTGCTCCTAGGGTCGCGGGCATGCTGGAGTCTATCCCAGCAGTCATTGGGCGGCAGGCAGGGAGACACCCCGGGCAGGCCGCCAGGTCATCACAGGGCAGACACACACACACACATTCACATCTATTTAAGATAATTTATTAGTAAGGCTTTGGTAGACAATGATCTGATATTTATAAAACCAAATTTACACATCTTGTGGAAGTGATCAGTAGTAGGCAGAAGTTTAGAGCTACCAATAGGTGAAATATTAATTGGAATTAGACACCTTGTTGACAATTTTGACGACCAATGCTTTGAATGATATGTGGTCACATTTTTTATAAGATTAGACGTTTGGTTCTGCAGATTATTGGGTACTTAGTTGCACATTTCACCACCACCAGTGGTTGGAGTGATTATTAGATTATTGTGATTCACACTATAGGAGAGGAGATCTTTGGAGCAATACAAGCAGGGTAGGGAGACAGTCTCAATGTTATAGACCAGGGGTCAGGAACCTTTTTGACTGGGAGAGCCATAAAAGCCAAATATTTCTAAATATATTTCATTGAGAGCCATATAGTATTTTTAACGTATAATAAATCAAATATGTCTTACTTTTAATGCGACTTCTGGTGCTGCATGGTTTTGCTGATGGCCTTGTAGTCTGGTTCATACGTGGTGAGGTTGAGCTTCATGCAGGCGTTGAGGCTTCCATCAGTTAAACGTGAGCGTAGGTTGGTCTTAATGTTCCTCATATGCGAGAATGACTGCTCACATGCATATGTAGAGCCAAACATGGTCAATACGGCAATACTCACACGCTGCATTGTGTGGTATGTCACAGGAAGCTCGTTCCAAGTTTTAAGAATCAGCTGGTCTTCAGGTTGAAGATTTTTCATTTCTGTCCACTTGTGTTCCCTCGCCAGCTCTGCTCGCTGTCGCGCAAGACTTTCCAACTCTCCATTAAGTGACTTGAACTTACTCATCCACATGTCTGATGCCTTCAGGTCAGCAACTTCCAGCTCAAAGTCTCCGATAGAGACCCCGGGGATGCATGTCAGGTCGATTTTATCCACTGCACACTCATGTGGATGAGTGATGAACTTGAAAAGACCAGTGCGCGCACGAAATTCTCCAAAATGTGCTTTGAATGACTGCAGGAGATTGGACGTAAAGCCAGCTAGCTGCTGGAGATCCAGATGTTGAGTGGAGTCACTTGCTAAGCATGCATCTCTAAATTGTTGCAGTCTTTCAAAGTGCAGAAGACGACCTGTTTCAATGTCCCTGAGAAAGACTTCCAGCTTGCTTTCAAATGCAAACACTGCTTGTTGAAGGGATGAGATTGTATTTCCAATACCTTGCATTTTCACATTGAGCTGGTTCAGATGGCCAGTTATGTCCACGAGATAGTGAAACTGCAGGAGCCAGTCAGCGTTGTCTAGCTCAAGATGCTTGACGCCTTTCATTTCAAGAAAAGTCCGGATTTCACTCAGGCAAGCTGCAAAACGGCTGAGCACCTTCCCCCTTGACAACCAACGCACGTTGCTGTGTAAAAGCAGACCGGGATAATGATTCCCAAGTTCTTCTAACAGAGCTTTAAACTGGCGATCATTTAAAACTCGGGCAACAATAAAGTTGACCACTCGAATGACCAGCGACATTACCTCACCAAGCTCCTGGCCACACGTCTGAGCGCAAAGCGCCTCCTGGTGCAGGATGCAATGAAAACTTAGGATGGCTCTCTTTTCATGTTCACGGAGAAGCGCTACAAATCCTTTGTTCTTCCCCAACATACAGGGTGCACCATCAGTACAGACAGAAATAAGTTTATCCATCGGTAGTTTTTTTTCTTTAGCAAACTCCATGAAAGACGTGAATAAATCCTCTCCTCTTGTTGTCCCTTTCATTGGCAAAACAGCCAAGCTTTCCTCACGCAGTGTGTCACCTGCAGCATACCTGGCAATTATACTGCACTGAGATAGATGGCTAACATCTGTTGACTCATCTAACGCGAGAGAAAAGTATGTCCCGGCGTTTATGTCCTTAATTTGTGTTTCCTCGACTTGATTTGCCATCATGATGCTACGATCGTGCACAGTTCTTGCTTACAGGGGCATGTCTTTTATTCGTTTGATTATCTTGTCTTTATTTGGGAAGTCATCAAACAGTTCATTGGCCACATCAAGCATGAATGTTTTGGCATACTCGCCATCTGTGAATGACTTTCCATTCCTTACTATTGCCAAAGCACCCGCAAAGCTAGCGGAATTCCCGTCACCTTGCTTGGGCCACACACGTAGTTGCTGCTGACTCGTCTGCACTCTCCGCTGTAGCTCCTCGCATGCCCTTTTCCTGCTGTCCCCCGCTGGATATTTCGATGCAAATGAAGCATGGTGCGAATCGAAGTGCCGCTTTATATTTGACCGTTTCATCGATGCAATTTTATCATTGCATATTAGACATACCGCAGATCCTGCTCTCTCCACAAATGCAAATTCCTCTGTGCACGCAGCCTGGAATGCACGGTAATCATCGTCTTTTTTTCTTTTCGCCATCTTTTCCGTTACAAGGGTTGAAGCGGATAAACTAGTTGGCTATCTGATAAAATTGATTTCTTCACCTTTACAATGACACGGACATGCTCGCGAGCCATTGGTTCCCGACCCGACCCACGGGTGACCTGTGACCCGTGAAATTTATCTTCAAAACTAATTTCTGTTTACTTTAAAATGACACAGTATTATTAAGAAATATCGCAAGTATTTTAAAATCAGTTCCAAACTGATTTTTTTTTTTCAACTCAAAATTGTTTGGGAGCCATATGCCGTCACCGGAAGAGCCATATATGGCTCGCGAGCCATAGGTTCCCGACCGCTGTTATAGACCAAGCTGTCAGTCTGATAATCTAGGTTATAAGAAATTCCTTGACTGAACATATTAATTAAACTACTTGACTCCACATCCGCGCTAGATTTAAGCCTGTAGCAGGCTTAGTAATCACCTGCCTCCTGCTGAATGATAAGTCCCTAGTGTCAAAGTAAATGTAAACAGCTATCTATATTGCTAGACAAAAGATCAGCAGCGTCCCCAGTAGGGTGAATGCCGTCCGCTCTCAGCAGGTAAGGGCAGCCCCAGAAAGAAGGCCATTTATCAACAAAGCTAAATCCCTGCTCATTACAGTAACCAACCAGCCAGCCAGCGGTTCATGGAGGTGAGCCTACTGTATATCTCATCATTACCCCTCACAGCTAAGGGACCAGAGACAATTAATTGATTCCGACAAGTCTTTCTGGCAAACTCAATCGTTGTAGGCCAGGCTGGCTGACTAGGCTGGCTTTTGTGATCTCTGATTGCTTCATCATAGCATTGTTGGTGCTGAAATGAATAACAATATTGCTGAAAGTAGTGGTGCTGTGTTCCTGGGTTCACTGATTATCCCTCCGTGATGCCAGCACCCTAAGATTATCCTCTATATCGCAGACTCTGGCCCCGGGTAAACAGTGAACCAAGGCTGGCGAAGCTAATCTAATATTGTGGGTAATTGTGTCTCCTATCACTTGTGTGCATAGGTTTACTCTGTCGACAGGAGTTGGAGAAGCACGCTGGCTGGTAGGACTACCAACAGGGCTGGTGAGTGGTGAAAACTGGTTTGCAGTCGGGAGAGGTGACTGCAGACCAGGCCACATGACCAGTGGCTTGCTTTTGCAAGCCTTCCCACGCTGGTAAACAGAGACAAACTCCGCCGCATCTGCTGATGAGGCTGAGCTAGTGCTAACAATAGCAGGTTCGCTGTCAGGCCCGGGGCTAAGGATATCTGGAGTGCCCGTCAAATCTAACACAATCCTAGCCGAAAAAAGCTGCTCTAACTCATGGACACATCTCTCTAGTAGAGACAGCTTATCTGCAACTACGGAGCAGTCACCACAAACCATAATTTTATCGAGGCTGCTTTGACTGTGAATGCAATAGATCTAACTGCTAAGGTAGGTTAAGCTCGAAGCTAGTAACAACAAGGAATGAGAAGCTGCCCACAAGATTAGTATGAGAGAGAAAATTAGAGACTGTAGCGATAAGTGAACTAAGCACAGAAAATAGCTAAATCAGAACAAATGAAGAGGTTAGGCTAGAATATAGAGAAGAGATAGTAAGAAAATAAACCGCAGTTATCAATCTCACGAAGGCGGAATTGGAAACAGTTGGCAGTGATGTCCACGGACGAATACCGAAGGAGAAGCCACATGGTTAAGTGTGGTTATCCTAACTGGTTGTTTGTCAAAGCCAGGAAGATCCCCAAACAGTGCACCAGCTGATCGAAGCGAGAAGGACAACAGCTACGTATGCGTAAACCGGTGGTGATTCCATATGTGGCGGGAGTGGCGGAAAGGCTCAGTCGCGTATTTTCCAAACACCACATCTCAGTTTCTTTCAAACCCCAAAACACTCTGCGCCAGAAGTTGGTCCACCCCAAGGATCGGGTCCTCTGGAATAACAGCAATATAGTGTACACTGTTAAGTGCCTGGAGGATTTCTGTAACATACATTAGGGAAACTAAACCGATGCTTGCCAAGAGGATGGCACAGCACAGGAGATCTAACATGTCAGGCCAGGACTCCACAGTCTACACCATCTACATGCCAGTGGCCACTCTTTCAAGGATGAGGATGTGCACATCTTTGATTGGGAGGAACACTGGTTTGAATGGGGAGTCAAAGAGGCCATCTATGTTAAGAGGGAACAACAATTCCTGAACTGAGGGGGGGGGGCTAAGAGTACATCTGTCGCTATCTTACGATGCTATGATTGCAAACATTCCCAAGTCCTCTGTGAATGGTGTACATGACCATTGAAACTCTAGGTAATGGTCACACCCATATTTGCATATGAAACTGGTCATTGGTTTCGGTTGTTACGCAGCTGTATTGCTTATAACGGTGGGAATACCTGCAGTCAGTTAAGACTGAAGAGGTCACTTCGTTGAGTGATGACACTTATCTGTCAATAAACGTTGTATCCAGATGAACTGATTCAACCGTCTTTGATCTTACTTGGATTATTGACATGGGTGCACGTAACTTTTTTGGTCTGGTTCTCCTGGTACTCAGTCTTTATGCGGCAGACACAGTTATCCTACAAGCTGTCACCATTACTACCCTCCTGACTGCTCTCCTCACTCTTCCTCTCTTTTAAATATGGCAGATGAAGATGTAGCCTACTTCTTCTCCCTGGTTGAGTCTGCAATTATCTGTTTGCATCCATAAATCAACAGCTGGCTTCGGGACAAAAGTCTCTGTTGTCATCTTAGACAAGTAGATGTGCATCAGGGATGAGAGGTGAGCATCTGGCAGGTGGGATCTGTACTTGCTTTTTATTATATTGAGATGTGAAAATCCCCTCTCACATGCAGCACTGCTCAAGGGCAGTGTAAGGGATAACAGAAGGACTTTATAAATGTTGGAATAAATATCTGGATTACTTATCTTCATTGTGTTGACCAAGTCGTACACAGAGGAGGCTGCCAAACGTTTTCCTGCTTGCTTTAAACGCATCCATTCTCTTATAGTGGAGTCTTTGTTAACAGACAAGCTGGCCTCATGTTTCTGGAGGATGTTAGTAAGTTTTGTGTTGCCAAAACTGTGGAGGTCTTGCATTTCTTGAAGCCAAGTTGAAGGATCAAAAATTTAAAAATTGATCATATGACTGAAGGGATTCATATCTGCTTTCAAACTCATGAATTAGCCCTCTCAATACATCAGCCTTGTCCCTGTCAGCATCAGCATTTGAAAGTCTCTTTCCTTTACTTGCCTTCACTGTCAAGCAGTAGTGTCAGCTGTCCAGCAGCTACCATGAGCTCATCTCTGCATTCACCAATAGTCAGTTTATCTTGCTTGAATCTGGGGGAGGTGAACTGTAACATGTTTCCAGTGTCAAGCATGTTGGCTAGGAAACACTGAAAACGCGCTTTGCAGATATGTTTTAGGTCACTGTCATCACTTGTAGCCACTTGAATTTGAATGGCAGATAATAGCCTCTTGTCTCTTGCCTCCATGCAGAGCATGTGATGTTGTGACACTTTCCTAGTTTCACAAAGGCAATGCCATTCTCATCACATATCATGTTTAGTTGTTCTGTTCTTTTTGCGCCCCCTCTCTGTAAATAAAAGCTCAGCAACTTGACAACAGACCGATGAAATGTCTCAAAGTATGGTACCATGTGATCATTTGTGCAGTTCTCGAGGGTGTGGGCCGTATTCAATATGCACAAGGGAATCCCCGATCGCCACCAACTGATGCAATTTGGGAACGACCCCATTGTAAACCCCAATGTTGACTGCTGCTTTTTCTGTACACACTGAGACCAGCTTTGTCTTCCACTGATCCCCTAAACCGCAAGTATGGAAGTCCTGCTCCGCTTGGGTGCCGCTTGGTTCCTACCCAAATTAATCAATCCAAGGAAATCTCCGTAGCTAGACACAGAGACACAATGTGCATAATGTTCTGCTCCACTTGTGTCATGTCTTCTGATCGATCAAACAGCACGTCCCAAAGTTCAGCTGCCTTCAATTTTTCACTCAATTCTAAACTGATTGTCTGTGCGATGCTTTGCATGATGCGGGTCCCCCTTTCTCGTGAATGATATGCACTCCCGACATGAACTCCAAGCCTCTTGAAAAGTGCAATGTTCTCCGTTACTCTTCTCGTGCTTTTCAAAAGCTGGATGACTGGTTTTTTTGTCCCTATATAAAAGGCGCTGCTTTTATTGCAAGATTGGGATTTTCACGGCATATTTTGCACCACATCTCTGTGCGTAGAAGAAAGCCACTTTATTTTGTCAGTGTATTCTTAGCAACTAATTTGTTCTTTGTATTTAACCCATGCTATTATCTGGACGCAACGTTGTGTCCAGATGAACTGATTCAACGTTCTTTGGTTTTCTTACCTGGATTATTGAGCATGCATAAAGACAATCCACCCTATTGTATAGGAGCAGTGGGCAGCTGCAGCACCCGGGGATCAACTCCAATTCTTTTTCCTATTGCCTTTCACAGGGGCACAGATAGGAGTATTAATCCTAACATACATGTCTTTTTGATGGTGGGAGGAAACCGGAGCACCCGGAGGAAACCCACACAGACATGGGGAGAACATGGAAACTCCACACAGAGAGGACCTGGGATGGCTTGCGGTTAAAACCCATGACCTTCTTGTTGTGAGGCAACAGCGCTAACCACTAGGCCAGCGTTCCGCACTTGAATATAGTGTACTCTTCACAAACTTCTGCCACTGTGTCAACTGGTCACTGTGAATACTTTTGGAGAAAAAGTGACAGTGTTCACCTGTATCCACATTTTTGACTGTTCTTGTCTAGATAACAAAGACAGAGAGAGATTGCCGTGGCTGTGGGGCTTCCCAAGGTGGCATATCTATTTTCAACCCATCTTCAAGTTTAGTTGGTTCAGAATAGATTTGGTGTCTGACATGTTCATCTAATGCATCATATAGACCGGTGTGAGGCAACAGTGCTAACCAGTGAGTCGCTGTGCCACCCGACTGTAATTTAGTTCCTTTTCCCCCCCAGTAACTGTAACGGATTACAATTACATTTTTTATGTATTTTAATTAGGTAACACCATTACATGTAATTAGTTACTCCCCAACACTGGCTAAACGTGATTTTAATGTTTGACTATTGGTACCAGCTTTCAAATTACTGCAGCAAAACCAGGCATGGCTGACATCAATGTTGTCAGGCTTATTTAGACTAAGAGGAGAAGTGATAGGGGATATTTATTATTTAAGTGATGCATTTCACATAACAATTATCAGCTTAACATGAACACGTGATCTCTGTTGTGGGCTACTCTTTACTGCAGTCAAGTTAGTTTTAAGTTGGATATTTAACAGACATTCACTCTGGATCCAGCAGCTTCTTCTTACTCAGTTTCACCCAGTGTTGGCAGTTAAGAGGATGGTTAGCTCACCTCCAAGTGCTCGCCCTTAACCACCGGGAAAGCCGCTGGATCCGGAGTGAATGTTTGCCAAATATCCAACTTGAAAGTAACTTCACTGCGGTTTACTCTGCTTGACTCTGCTTGGGTCAGCTGATTGTTGTGATTTGTGGCATTACAAATGTGTATTGCCAACAGTGGAGTTGCAAACTATGCAACGAAAATCATCCGTCTCTCCTTCTCTTTTTTTAATAGTAATTTATTGGCCGTTATAAACACCAATATGCAGTTGCAGACAATGGCCCTGGACTCTGGGCCTTCAGTAGGACCACATGTGGCAATAAAAAAATCAAACATAGCAATAAAAATAATAGCTGAATAATAGCGTTGGTGGCCAAAACTCTCAACAAGGTGTCTAATTCCAATTAATCTTTCACCTATTGGTAGCTCTAAAGCTCTGCCTACTACTGATCACTTCCACAAGATGCTTAAATTTGGTTTCATAAATATCAGATCACTGTCTACCAAAGCCTTACTAATAAATGATCTGATTCTTGAACATAGTTTTGATATGATTGGGTTATGTGAAACATGGCTGAAACCAAATGTTTTCCTTCCCTTAAATGAAGCTTCCCCACCTGACTATACTTATGCCCATTTAGCTCGGGCAAATAAACAAGGTGGGGGTGTTGCCTTAATATATAAATCTATTTTCAATCTGACTTCTAGACTTGAATCTAAATTCCAGTCTTTTGAGTCTCTTATTCTTGGTCCATCTCCCTCAGCCATGAATAGACTTGGCTCAGTCCAAATTGTGATACTCTACCGACCTCCTGTCTGTTACTCGCTATTTCTTGAAGAATTTGGAGAATTTGTCTCAGGCCTTGTTACTCACTCTGATGAGATTCTAATTCTAGGTGATTTCAATATTCATCTGAATAAGGCTGCTGATCCTCTAAGTAAAGCCTTTCTGGCACTAGTTGATACTTTTGGGTTCACTCAGTTTGTTCAAGAGTTGACTCATTGCAGTGGTAACACCCTTGATTTTGTTTTATCTAAAGGAATAGCTGTTTCTGATCTGAATGTCTTACCAACCACATCTGCTGTGTCTGATCATTTTCTCATCAAATTTGAATCATTATTGGCCTGTCCAGTTATTTTCAGCATAGATGAAATTGCCACTCGCCATATCGGTCCCTCCACTGTAGCTGCATTTGGCCAGCAGCTGCCTGAAGTCTTGGCTCCTTTAACTGTGGTAAATGACTCTGTTGAAAATGTCACTAGTGACTTAAATGTGGCCCTCTCTAGTCTCCTCGATTCAGTTGCACCTCTCACTACCAGAGCTAGGCGACTAAAGAGGCCTACACCCTGGTTTAATGATGAGACACATGCTCTTAAGCGGACCTGCAAGAGACTGGAATGTAAATGGCGAAAATCAAAATTGGAAACTTTTTACCTATCATGGCACGAGTGTTTATTGAAATACAAGCGTGCTTTATCTACTGCAAAAACATCGTATCTCTCTCACTTAATCAATATTAATAAACATAACCCCAGATTTCTCTTTGACACTGTATCTAAACTTACTAAAAAGCAGTCGTCTATTAGCTGCTCACCATTCACAGCCCATGAATTTCTAGATTTTTTCTGCAATAAGGTTGAGGAGCTCTTAAACAAAATTAGTTCTTCAACTCCATCTACTCCTGCAGATCCTATCATACTAAATTCATATCTACACAATGAGTCACTGTCAGTTCCAGTTATTACAGCTTTTGAGACTATCTCTCTTGATACTTTGACTAAGTTCGTGTCAGCTTCTAAACCAACTGCTTGCCTACTTGATCCCTTACCAGCAAAACTTTTTAAAGACCTCTGGCCTTTTCTTGGACCTACAATGCTAGACATCGTTAATTTATCTCTTACTACTGTCATTGTTCCCAGCAGTCTTAAGACAGCTGTGGTTAAACCTCTACTTAAAAAACCGTACCTTGATCCAGGGTCTCTTAATAACTTTCGGCCAGTCTCTAATCTTCAATTCTTCTCTAAAGTACTAGAGAGAGTTGTGTATCAACAACTTTTGACCCATATAAAAGAAAACGATCTATATGAACCTTTTCAATCGGCTTTCAGGCCCTGTCACTCCACTGAAACTGCTCTGACCAGAGTGGTAAATGATCTTCTACTGGCGATCGACTCTGATTCCACTTCTGTGCTTCTACTACTGGACCTCAGTGCAGCCTTTGACACCATTGATCACGGTATACTTTTGGATAGATTAAATTGTAATTTTGGTGTCTCTGGCTTAGCTCTCTCTTGGCTTAAGTCCTACTTATCTGGAAGAACACATTGTGTCTGCAATAATAATAATATATCAAAATTTTCTGACATTAAACATAGTTTGCCACAGGGCTCAGTACTTGGCCCTCTACTTTTCTCTCTTTACATTACACCTCTTGGCCAAGTTATACGCAGTTACGGAATAAATTTCCATTGCTATGCTGATGATACTCAGCTGTATGTGCCTATAAGGGCTGATGATCATACTCAAATCACTAACTTATAGGCCTGCTGGGCTACTGTGAAAAACTGGATGTCACTTAACTTTCTGCTTTTAAATTCAGATAAAACTGAGATGCTAGTCATTGGCCCTGCTAGACACAGACACCAATTTGATCAAGTAACGATAACAATCAACAACTCTGTGGTTTCACAAAGTGTGGCAGCCAAAAATCTTGGTGTTACGTTTGATCCCAGCCTTTCCTTTGATAAGTACATTAAAGAAATCACCAAGACTGCCTTTTTCACTTACGTAACATAGCTAAAATTCGGTCTTTTCTCTCCATGGCTGATGCAGAGACTCTAATACATGCATGTGTTTCATCCAGACTTGATTACTGTAATGTTCTGTTCTCAGGTCTGCCACATTCTGGTACTAAAAGTCTTCAGATGGTTCAGAATGCTGCTGCTAGAATCCTAACTAAAACTGGGAAATTTGACCATATTACACCAATTCTTGCCTCCCTTCATTGGCTTCCTATCCATGTTAGATCAGAATACAAGGTGCTTCTGCTGACTTATAAAATCCTAAATGGGCTTGCTCCATCCTACCTGTCTGATCTCCTTAAACCTTACATGCCATCTCGAGCACTTCGTTCTCAAAATACAGGGCTCCTGTGTGTACCCAAAGTTAAAAAGAAGTAAACTGGTGGCAGGGCCTTTTCCTATCGGGCTCCATTTTTGTGGAATAAACTGCCTGCTGCCATCAGACAATCGGAGTCTGTTGAGTTCTTTAAATCCAAACTTAAAACTCATCTTTTTGCCTTAGTTTACAACTAGTTACCTTTAAGTTGAGTGCTTCACAACCTGTACTGGATGGCGGGTTGGTTTGCTGTCTCAATGAATTTACCAACCAATCTTCTGCCGACGAGATTATCGAGTATAGATTATGACGAATTGATGACTTAATTGATTATGGCTAATGACTATTGCAAACTGTTCTCTTCTCTAACATGTCTTTTCTCTGTCTATGAAAAGTGTCTTCTACTTTCTCTTTCTCTGTGTTTGAATGGTGTCATGTGAGTCTCTCTTGCATGCATGTGCGGTCAGTTCTCCTCCCAGGTCTCCATGGTGATGGTGGCCGCCATTTGGATGCTGCCTGCCCTTCCACTACTCAACTAAGTTTTCCTTAGTACATGATGATGCTGGTCACGTGGCTTGGGTCCTGGACTGCTCCGTTGGCATGTGGACACTGCTTGGCATCCTGTGCATCATGTTCTCCATAAATTTTATGTCCATTATAATTCTGTTATCCTCTTTCAATGTTGTATTATGTAAATTGCATGAACACAACATCCATTGCACGCTGTCCGTCTTGGGAGAGAGATCCCTCCTCTGTTGCTCTCCCTGAGGTTTCTTCCTATTTTTTCTCCCTATTAAAGGGGTTTTTTAGGGAGTTTTTCCTTATCCGATGAGAGGGTCTAAGGACAGGATGTTGCGTTGCTGTTAAGCCCACTGAGGTAAATTTGTAATATGTGATATTGGGCTATACAAATAAAATTGATTTGATTTGATCATGTTAAAGGTTTCTTTGCCCTAACTGGCTTCACAACACACAAAGGTTATTCTGGAAAACCTTATAATCCAGCTTCTAGTACACCCCTCTGGTCAATCGTTTATGAAAATAATTTACAGATAATAATTTACAGATGCCTCATTAGAACAGCAGACGTCAGCAAAAGTTGCGTAATTTTTAGAAAACCTGCCAATTATTGAAAATAGTTGTGTACTCATCAAATGAAGATCACTTGAAAACAAAGTCCATCCTGCGATCCTTTTTAACACAGTGTGCAATTGCTGGGTCTTACAGTTTGTCCAACTCCATAAGAAATTCTTTCTCAACTGAGATTAAAGCCAAGGCTGACATACGAGCCTGTCCAGTGCTGTTTCTCGTGTATGTTTTTATCCTTTTCAGTGCTGAGAATGTTCTCTCCGTGGAAGCTGTGGACACGGATGGTTAAGACCAGACAAATGAGAAGGTGGAGTTGGGGCATACTTTCGTCAGTCCCTTTTGCTGGAGAAAGTGGCGACGAAGTCAGACATAGCGTACATTACACATAGCTCAGTCTTAAGAAGGGATATGTCAAAGTGGCACTCATAACTTTCCTTCAGACTGCAGAGGGTCATACTGGGGAAGCTCTGCCTTTATGCAGTAAACTGCTGTGGGTCTAATAGTGCAAGAAACAACCTGTCCCTCACCTGTGTGTGCAGGTTGTCCATTATCTCACTGTGTAGTTGTTGGTAATGGGTGCGCACATCATACTGCGCTCCAGCCTGCCGCCTTCTGGGTACCCCAGTCTCACCAACTGTTTCCTCATATATGGCATGGAAACTCACCTGCTCCCTCTCAATGGTGTCACAAAAGGCACTAATCCTCTTCACACAAAACTGTATGACCAACACTTTAGTCTGCAGAATGTCAAATAATACATCCCAAGTGTGCAAAGATGGAGTTGAGGGTAGCCAAAAGGAAACGTAACTCGAAGCTGGACATAAGGTTGACATACCCACCTGCACAGCAAACGATGTCAGCATCAAAGTCCTCGTGATGATCTACAATGTGCTCGAACACCTCTCGTAGCTCTTCTCTCCTCTCGTACACTGTGTTGACCAAGCGAGATGAATACGTCCACCGTGTTGGGGCAACTGGGTAGTCAGCGCTGGCATATGTCATCCAATAATTTTGTGCATTTAGGCGATCTTGAGAAAAACGCTGCCAGGCCACTGAGATGGGTAAAAAAGATTTTGCATTCCCTGATCTTTGCAGCACCTTGAGACATGACCAAAATCAGTGTGTGCGCATAGCAGTGAACGAAAAATGCCTGTGGGATTGCCTCCTTTACCCTGGCCTGAACTCCGTGTAGACCAGAGGCCATCACCACAGCTCCATCATAACACAGCAACTACTTTTGAAGTGCATCCGATTTCATTAAGAAAGGCAAGAATGCGAGCTGCAACAGCCTCCACACGCTTGTCCCCAGTGACATCCTCGAACCTGAAAAATATCTCCTTCACGCCGCTGTCAGTGACGTAACATAACACAAGTGACATCTGTGCTGAGTTATTCGTGTCAGTTGTCTCATCAACCACGACCGCTACAAATGGTGTGTTCCTCACCTCATCTTTCATTGCATCCCATTACACCTCGGCAGTGGCACTGATCAGGTCATTCTGGATTTTGCTTGACGTACCAGCAAACACCTTAGATGTTGCTAGGTGGCATCTCAGCTCACTGTCATATTTAGCTATGTAGTCCAACAACTCCAAATAATTACCCTTGTTCGCCGATTTTCTGCTCTCGTTATGTCCTCTAAACGGTAGTTCCTGCTTCCCCAAAAACACTACAGTGTGGATGAACCATTTCAAAATCTCCCTGTTCATTTATATTTGAATTTGTATTGTTTAACTTGAATAATTTCATTGAAAAACTGAATCTGAATAGCATAATTTGAAGTTGAATTTATTAGCTTTGAACTGAATTATGAAATTGCATTCATTTGCTCTGAAACTATTTGATCTTCACTGAAAATAGTTGTATTTTCACTGAGGATGAGGATCACGGCTGACTCCAGACATTTTGCGACCATCTTTTTTCAAGGGGTGAGTGATTATTCTCCCCCCCTCCAATGGTAGCACCAGTGCGAATACACAATTAATGTACATTTAGAAAAAAACAAAAACAAAGAAAACGTATTTTTTCGCTGTCTGACTGAAACTGTTTTGGTCTGATTGTCAAATCATATGCTGATGCGACAAACTGGAAAAGTTAGTCTGGTGACTCTGCTGTTGCTCACTCAGCTCCAGGTCAATACGTGTGTTTCCAAATGTTTTCAGAGAAACAGTGGCACGCAGGTGTCCGGAAGTGGACTGATGTTTCAGAGGCGCTTTAGTTAAGCAATGATTAAACTCCGTGCTGGACCAGGGGCCCTTGTTGGGATTGAAAAGCAAGCACTCCCAGCAGTACAGCATGTTGGTGCGCAGTTGGTGGCTTGAACCAATCCTGGCAATGCAGGTGATGGTCGACCTTTCTGGATTGTTTCTAGTTTTTCCTGAAAAGGCAAACTAGAAAATGGAGTTTCTATTAATTCAGCCACATGGTTTTCTGTTTCACTAACTCCCGCCATTTCACTGCTCTCTAATGTGGTTCTGTCATCTGTTTTTCCCCTTGCTCATTCACTGACTGACTACCTTCGTTGGATGCTTATCAAATTTGCGAATACCCGGAAGATGTCAGGGTGTTGTCCCCCCCCACAACTCAACAAAACATGATTTGCTAAAATCAAATTCATGCCCACGTTGACTTGAATTACACAGGCATTCGGTTACAGCTACCGAAGGTCCTGGCACGGGGGAGCCGCTGATTCACCCAGATACCGTCGGAAGAAAAATTGTGATTGGTCCATTTCCCGTTCCATTACCCACTGTTTGCCAAGAAATATTAGGCCAAGTTTATAATGATTATCTAGAAATTATTACTATTATTTCAGTGACTAAAATAATTAAAAAATATTTATTAGGAGTACAAAAATTATTTCAATATTTTTTCTTGGGTATTCACTTAATACCTTGAAGGTCCAGAGGTCCCCTCTGCCAATACCGATTTATCAGCAATTAGCTCATATGGACCGATAATTTTGGCACGTCTATTTATCGGTTGGGCTCTAATGGCTAACATTATACCAAACTGATAATGTCGCCTATTGAGGTTCAAGTACTTGAAAGTAAGTGTTTGCTTAGTAAACAGTGTTCAGTAAGACATTTACTTCTGTAAACACTAGAACGACCCAAGATGGTCATTATGACTGTTTTGGATTTTCAAAGTTTAATGACTTTGTGGGGGAAAAAAAGATACAGACCCCCCGCTCCCTGAATTCTCCTAAAATTGCACATATTTGCATTTAAAATGAGTTTTAGATCAATTGCACATAAAAAGTTATGATAAGATCTACCTAAAATGAGTATGAGCGGTCAAAATGGCCGCTCGTAATTTGCGCGTGATGGTTCGCGTCATGTCACTATTTATGGTGTGTGTTTGTTGCATAATTTCCTTCGCGAACTTCATTGCACTGACCTAGAAACACACTAGCATTCTCCAGTGGAGAGAAATAGTCTAAATTTGTTTTTGATTATTTCCAACATGTCTGGTTACAGACGCCATTTCAGATGCACCATGGCTACCACCGACATGTTGCAGTATTTACAGGCGTTGGATAGCGGCCATTTTAAATTGTTTGAAAAATAGTATTAAAGTTGTTAAAATGTTAATTTTGGTGTCAGTCGCTTCCTACCAGACATACTAACATATGTAATGCATTAATATCTCAATTGGGTATTTATCTTGATAGAATATAGAGTTCAAAAACCGGCAGTCAATTTGACCCCTACCCCCCACCCCCCGCTTGGTTCAGGGATGGTCGTTCCCTGTTCACATAGATGACCTCTTTGACTCCCCGTTCAAACCAGTGTTCCTCCCTGTCAAGGAAGTGCATAAGCGAGGCTCTGGCCTGTTGATGTTGACTGTGGAGTCAGCACTTAACAGCGTACACTATATTGCTGTTTGTGGTGGAGGACCCGATTCTCGGGGTGGACAAATTTCTGGCACAGCGTGTTTTGGGGTTTGAAAGAAACTAAGACGCGGCGTTTGGAAGGTACTCATCTCAACTGTTCTGACAGTCCCACCACATTTACGCTTGGACAGCTGTTGTCCTTCTCTTCCCCCTCGACTTTCTTTTGCTTTTGTGGATTTTGTGGATAAGGTGAGGAATGTCATTATGGAGGCAGATGAAATGGTGGTCTTATGATGTTAAGTCTCTTCACACGCATTCCTGTATGAAATTACAGGATGACCCCACTCTTAGCAATAGGACCACCCTTAACACTGACCAAGTGTGTCTGCTCCTGAAGCTGTCTTCAGTCAAATCAAATCAATTTTGTTTGTATAGCCAATATCACAAATTACAAATTGCCTCAGTGGGCTTAACAGCAACACAACATCCTGTCCTTAGACCCTCTCATTGGATAAGGAACAAGTCCCTAAAAAAAAGCCCTTTAACAGGGAGAAAATATAGGATGAAACCTCAGGGAGAGCAACAGAGGAGGGATCTCTCTCCCAAGACGGACAGCGTGCAATGGATATTGTGTTCACGCAATTTACATAATACAGCATTGAAAGAGGATAACAGAATTATAATGGACATAACATTTATGAAGAATTTGATGCACAGGATGCCAAGCAGTGTCCAGATGCCAACGGAACAGTCCAGGGCCCAAGCCACGTGCCTACCATCATCAGTTAAAATAATAAAAAAAAAACTTATGAGGAGAGGAAGGGCAGGCAGCATCCAAATGTCGAGCACCATCACCACGGAGACCTGGGAGGAGAACCGACTGCACGTGCATGCAAGAGAGACTCACATGACACCATTCACACACAAGAGAAAGAGAAAGGAGAAGACATCATTCATAGACAGAGAAAAGACATGTTAGAGAAGAGAACAGTTTGCAATAGTCATTAGCTATAATCAATTAAGTCATCAACTAGTCATAATCTATACTCTGTAATCTAGACTCGATAATCTCGTCGGCAGAACAGTGGTTGGTAAATTCATTGAGACAGAAAAACAACCCACCATCCAGTACAGGTTGTGAAGCACTCAACTTAAAGGCAACTAATTGTAAGCTAAGGCAAAAAGATGAGTTTTAAGTTTGGATTTAAAGAACTCAACAGACTCTGATTGTCTGATGGCAGCAGACAGGTTATTCCAAAAAAATGGAGCCCGATAGGAAAAGGCCCTGCCACCAGCTGACTTCTTTTTAACTTTGGGTACACACAGGAGCCCTGTATTTTGAGAACGAAGAGCTTGAGATGGCATGTAAGGTTTAATGAGATCAGACAGGTAAGATGGGGCAAGCCCATTTAGGATTTTATAAGTCAGCAGAAGCACCTTGTATTTTGATCTAACATGGATAGGAAGCCAATGAAGGGAGGCAAGAATTGGTGTAATATGGTCAAATTTCTTAGTTTTAGTTAGGATTCTAGCAGCAGCATTCTGAACCATCTGAAGACTTTTAGCACTAGATTGTGGCAGACCTGAGAACAGAACATTACAGTAATCAAGTCTGGATGAAACACATGCATGTATTTAGAGTCTCTGCATCAGCCATGGAGAGAAAAGACCGAATTTTAGCTATGTTACGTAAGTGAAAAAGGCAGTCTTGGTGATTTCTTTAATGTACTTATCAAAGGAAAGGCTGGGATCAAACGTAACACCAAGATTTTTGGCTGCCACACTTTGTGAAACCACAGAGTTGTTGATTGTTATCGTTACTTGATCAAATTGGTGTCTGTGTCTAGCAGGGCCAATGACTAGCATCTCAGTTTTATCTGAATTTAAAAGCAGAAAGTTAAGTGACATCCAGTTTTTCACAGTAGCCAAGCAGGCCTCTAAGTTAGTGATTTGAGTATGATCATCAGCCCTTATAGGCACATACAGCTGAGTATCATCAGCATAGCAATGGAAATTTATTCCATAACTGCGTATAATTTGGCCAAGAAGTGTAATGTAAAGAGAGAAAAGTAGAGGGCCAAGAACTGAGCCCTGAGGCACACCATATTTAACGTCAGAAAATTTTGATATAATATTATTATAGCAAACACAATGCGTTCTTCCGGATAAGTAGGACTTAAGCCAAGAGAGAGCTAAGCCAGAGACACCAAAATTACAATTTAATCTATCTAAAAGTATACAGTGATCAATGGTGTCAAAGGCTGCACTGAGGTCCAGTAGTAGAAGCACAGAAGTGGAATCGGTGTCGATCGCCAGTAGAAGATCATTTACCACTCTGGTCAGAGCAGTTTCAGTGGAGTGACAGGGCCTGAAAGCTGACTGAAAAGGTTCGTATAGATGGTTTTCTTTTATATGGGTCGAAAGTTGTTGATAAACAACTCTCTAGTACTTTAGAGAAGAACGGAAGATTAGAGACTGGTCGATAGTTATTAAGAGACCCTGGATCAAGGTGCAGTTTTTTAAGTAGAGGTTTAACCACAGCTGTCTTAAGACTGCTGGGAACAATGACAGTAGTGAGAGATAAATTAACGATGTCTAGCATTGTAGGTCCAAGAAAAGGCCAGAGGTCTTTAAAAAGTTTTGCTGGTAAGGGATCAAGTAGGCAAGCAGTTGGTTTAGAAGCTGACATGAACTAAGTCAAAGTATCAAGAGAGATAGTCTCAAAAGCTGTAATAACTGGAACTGTCAGTGACTCATTGTGTAGATATGAATTTCGTAAAACAGGTTCTGCAGGAGTAGATGGAGTTGAAGAACTAATTTTGTTTAAGATCTCATCAGCCCTATTGCAGAAAAAATCTAGAAATTCATGGGCTGGGAATGGTGAGCAGCTAATAGACGACTGCTTTTTAGTAAGTTTAGATACAGTGTCAAAGAGAAATCTGGGGTTATGTTTATTAATATTGATTAAGTGAGAGAGATACGATGTTTTTGCAGTAGATAAAGCACGCTTGTATTTCAATAAATACTCGTGCCACGATAGGTAGAAAGCTTCCAATTTGGATTTTTGCCATTTACGTTCCAGTCTCCTGCAGGTCCGCTTAAGAGCACGTCTCATCATTAAACCAGGGTGTAGGCCTCTTTAGTCGCCTAGCTCTGGTAGTGAGAGGTGCAACTGAATCGAGGAGACTAGAGAGGGCCACATTTAAGTCACTAGTGAAATTTTCAACAGAGTCATTTACCACAGTTAAAGGAGCCAAGACTTCAGGCAGCTGCTGGCCAAATGCAGCTACAGTGGAGGGACCGATATGGCGAGTGGCAATTACATCTGTGCTGACATTAACTGGACAGGCCAATAATGCTTCACATTTGATGAGAAAATGATCAGACACAGCAGATGTGGTTGGTAAGACATTCAGATCAGAAACAGCTATTCCTTTAGATAAAACAAAATCAAGGGTGTTACCACTGCAATGAGTCGACTCTTGAACAAAATGAGTGAACCCAAAAGTATCAACTAGTGCCAGAAAGGCTTTACTTAGAGGATCAGCAGCCTTATTCAGATGAATATTGAAATCACCCAGAATTAGAATCTCATCAGAGTGAGTAACAAGGCCTGAGACAAATTCTCCAAATTCTTCAAGAAATAACTAGTAACAGCCAGGAGGCCGATAGAGTATCACAATTTGGACTGAGCCAAGTCTATTCATGGCTGAGGGAGATGGACCAAGAATAAGAGACTCAAAAGACTGGAATTTAGATTCAAGTCTAGAAGTCAGATTGAAAATAGATTTATATATTAAGGCAACACCCCCACCTTGTTTATTTGCCCGAGCTACATGGGCATAAGTATAGTTAGGTGGGGAAGCTTCATTTAAGGGAAGGAAAACATTTGGTTTCAGCCATGTTTCACATAACCCAATCATATCAAAACTATGTTCAAGAATCAGATCATTTATTAGTAAGGCTTTGGTAGACGGTGATCTGATATTTATGAAACCAAATTTAAGCATCTTGTGGAAGTGATCAGTAGTAGGCAGAGCTTTAGAGCTACCAATAGGTGAAAGATTAATTGGAATTAGACACCTTGTTGAGAGTTTTGGCCACCAACGCTTTGGACGATATGTGTTCACAATCTTGATAATATTAGCTGTTTGGTTTTGTAGATTATTAGGTACTTTGTCGCACATTTCACCACTACCAGTGGTAGGAATAATTACTAGATTATTGTGATTCACACATTTAGGAGAGGAGAGCTTGGGAGCAATACAGCAGGGGATGGAGACAGTCTCAATGTTATAGACCAAGCTGTCAGTCTGATAATCTACACTATGATAAATTCCCTGACAAATGATATTAATTAAACTACTTGACTCCACATGCGCACTAGATTTAAACCTAGCAGGCTCTCTAATCACCTGCAACCTGCTGAATGATAAGTCCCTAGTGTCAAACTAAACGTAAACAGCTATCTATATTGCTAGACAAAAGAGCGGCGCCGTCCCCAGTAGGGTGAATGCCGTCCGCTTTCAGCAGGTAAGGGCGGCCCCAGAAAGAAGGCCAGTTATCAACGAAGCCGAATCCCTGCTCATTACAGTAATGAGCCAGCCAGCGGTTCATTGAGGTGAGCCTACTGTACATCTCATCAGTACCCCTCACAGGTAAGGGACCAGAGACAATTAATTGATGCCGACACATCTTTCTAGCAAACTCAAGCATTCTGACTAGGCTGGCTTTTGTGATCTCTGATTGCTTCATCCTAGCATTATTGGTGCCGACATGAATAACAATGTTGCTGAAAGTAGTGGTGCTGTGTGCCTGGGTTCCCTGACTCTCCCTCCGTGATGCCAGCACCCTAAGATTATCCTCTATGTCGGAGACTGGCCCCGGGTAAGCAGTGAACCAAGGCTGGCGAAGCTAATCTAACATTGCGGGTAATGGAGTCTCCTATCACTAGCGTGCGTTGCTTTACTCTGTCGGCAGAAGTGGGAGAAGCACGTTTGACGGTAGGACTACCAACAGGGCTGGTGAGTGGAGAAAACCGGTTTGCAGTCGGGAGAGGTGACTGCAGACCAGGCCACACGACCGATGGCTTGCTCTTTCGAGCCTTCCCACGCCGGTAAACAGAGACAAACTCCGCCGCATCTGCCGACAAAGCTGAGCTAGTGCTAACAACAGCAGGTCTGCTGTCAGGCCCGGGGCTACTGAGCTAGTGCTAACAATAGCAGGTCTGCTGTCAGGCCCGGGGCTACTGAGCTAGTGCTAAAAATAGCAGGTCTGCTGTCAGGCCCGGGGCTACTGAGCTAGTGCTAACAATAGCAGGCCTGCTGTCAGGCCTGGGGCTAGTGAGCTAGTGCTAACAATAGCAGGTCTGCTGTCAGGCCCGGGGCTACTGAGCTAGTGCTAACAATAGCAGGTCTGCTGTCAGGCCCGAGGCTACTGAGCTAGTGCTAACAATAGCAGGTCTGCTGTCAGGCCCGGGACTACTGAGCTAGTGCTAACAATAGCAGGCCTGCTGTTCAGGCCCGGGGCTAAGGCTATCTGGAGTGCCCGTCACATCTAACGTAATCCTAGCCGAAGGCAGTTGCTGTAACTGACGTACACGTCTCTCTAGTAGAGACAACCTGCCTGTAACTACGGAGCAGTCACCACAAACCATCGTTTTAACGAGGCTGCTTTGACTGCGAATGTTATAGAACTAACTGGTAAGCTAGGCTAAGCTCAAAGCTAGTAACAAACTGGCAACAAGAAGCTACCTGCTAAACACAAGATTCGTATAAGAAAGAAACTAGAGAATCCAGCGATAAGTGAACTAAGCACAGAAAATAGCTAAATCAGAACAAAATGAGGAGGTTAGGGCAGAATATGAAGAACTAGTAAAATAAAAATAAAAGTTGTCGATCTCATGAAGCCGCTGCTCACAAAGGCGGAAGCTGAAATCAGCTGGCAGTGTCTTGTCATGCTAGTGTGTGCTGTTGAGCCTCATTGTATGGAGAGTGTAGTGATTGTACTCGTGTCTACGTACTTCACATACGGGGAGCAGTATTATAAGCAGAGACGTGGGTTTGCTATGGATTCTCACTCTCACCTGTAGTGGCCAACTTGTATATGGAGGAAATGGAAAAGAGGCTCTGATGTCCTATCCAGGGACACCACATAGCCATTGATTCAGATTTGTGGACGACGCCTGGGTTAAAATTAAATCTCAGGATGTAGCACATTTCACCGACCACATTAACTCTGTGGACAACCACATCAAGTTCACCAGGTGTTAGAAATAATAATAATAATAATAATAATAATACATTTTATTTGTGGGCGCCTTTCAGAGTACTCAAGGACACCTTACAGAACACAGTAAAAAACAAGCAGCACTGTATCAGACAGCATAAAATCAAAACAAAGCAGGGTAGACAATAAAAAGTTAACACAACAGATAAGTATAAAATCATCATCTGCACAAAACTCAATAAAGTGTGGATCAGACTGAATTTGCCAGTTTGAAAAGGTACATTTTAAGATAGAATTTGAAGGTTGAAAGAGAGTCAGTGTTGCGAATTTCTTGTGGTAGAGAGTTCCATAGATGGGAGGCAGAATGAATGAAGGCTCTAGTCCCCATGGTAGTCAAGTGGGCCGATGGTGTAATAAGTTGGAGAGCAGAAGAGGATCTGAGAGTGCGGGAGGGTGTGTGGATATGAAGGAGTTCGGAAAGGTATGAAGGAGCTAAGTTATTAAGGGCCTTAAAGGTGAGGAGCAGGATATTGAAGTCAATATGGTATTTAACAGGGAGCCATGGAGTTGCTGAAGAACAGGAGTGACATGATCTATGGGAGGCGTTCTGGTAATGATATGGGCAGCTGAATTCTGGACCAATTGAAGCTTATGAAGACACTTGAGGGGAAGACCAAAGAGAATAGAATTACAGTAGTCAATATGGGCTGTAACCAGGGTGTGAGTGAGTATGGCTGTGCTTTTAGGTGTAAGTGACGGCTGAAGATGATTAATATTGCGTAGGTGGAAGTATGCAGACCGAGTAACATTGTTGATGTGGGCTTCAAAAGATAATGTGCTGTCCAGGATGACACCCAGACTTTTAACCTGAGGCAAACTATAGAATTGTCAGTAGTAAGAGAAAAACTATCAGTTTTGGCCAAAGTAAATTTAGTGCCAACCAGGAAGACCTCAGTTTTATCACTAGTAAGTTTGAGGAAGTGGTATGAAAACCGGGATTTAATTTCTAGTAAGCAGTTAGAAGGGGAAGTGGGCGGAAGAGTGGAGGTAGGTTTGGTGGATATATAAAGCTGGGTGTCATCTGCGTAGCAGTGAAATTGAATTCCAAATTTCCGGAAAATTTGGCCAAAAGGTAAAAGGTAACTAATAAATAGGAGGGGTCCCAATACAGAGCCCTGGGGAACACCGGTAGTAACAGGAAAGGAGTGAGATCTCACATTTTTAAGTTGGACAAACTGAGTGTGGCCAGAGAGATATGATTTAAACCAGTCAAGGGGGGTACCAGTTATTCCAATGGAAGCTAATCTCTCTAGGAGGATGTTTTGTGAGATGGTATCAAAGGCTGCACTCAGATCAAGGTGGACAAGTATGGTTAAGAGCCCAGAGTCATCTGACATCAAAAGATCATTAGTGATTTTCACCAAGGCTGTGTCCATACTGTTCATGGAGCGAAAACCAGACTGGAATTGTTCAAACAGATTGTTGTTCATCAAGTGAGCGTGTACCTGAGATGTGACTGTTCTTTCAAGTGTTTTAGAAAGAAATGTTAAATTTGAGATTCGGCGAAAATTATTCAAATTGTTGGGGTGTGCACCAGGTTTCTTGAGTATTGGAGTTATTGCAGCTGTTTTGAGAGATGAGGGAGCAAGACCAGAGGTAAGGGAGGAATGTATGATATCAGTTATTAAAGAGGATAGAGAAGGTAGACAGGCACTGTTCAATGAATGTGTTCTTGCGAATGTGTTCTGGTGAATGTGTTTAGATGAATGTGTTGAGACAAATTGTTAAGTTAACTGTTCAGATAAATTTGTTCTAGTGAATGTGTTCAGATGAATATGCTCAAAAAATGTGTTGAGACAAATTTGTTGAGTGTTCAGATGAATGTGTTCTGGTGAATGTGTTTAGACAAATTTGTTAAGTTGACTGTTCAGATGAAGGTGTTCTGGTGAATGTGTTCTCAGATGAATGTGTTTAGAAAAATTTATTAAGTTGACTTCAGACGAAGGTGTTCTGGTGAATGTGTTCTCAGATGAATGTGTTTAAACAAATTTATTAAGTTGACTGTTCAGATGAATGTGTTCAGATGAATGTGTTCTCAGATGAATGTGTTTAGACAAATTTGTTAAGTTGACTGTTCAGATGAAGGTGTTCTGGTGAATGTGTTCTCAGATGAATGTGTTTAAACAAATTTATTAAGTTGACTGTTCAGATGAATGTGTTCAGGTGAATGTGTTTAGACAAATTTGTTAAATTAACTGTTCAGATGAATGTGTTCTAGTGAATGTGTTTAGACACATTTGTTAAGTTTACTGTTCAGATGAATGTGTTCAGATGAATGCGTTCTGGTGAATGTGTTCAGATGAATGTGTTCTTAGATGAATGTGTTTAGACAAATTTGTTAAGTTGACTGTTCAGATGAATGTGTTCTGGTGAATGTGTTTAAACAATTGTGTTATTTTGACTGTTCAGGTGAATGTGTTCAGATGAATGTGTTCTAGTGAATGTGTTTAGATAAATTTGTTAAGTTTACTATTCAGATGAATGTGTTTAGACAAATGTGTTAAGTTGACTGTTCAGATGAATGTGTTCAGATGAATGTGTTCTGGTGAATGTGTTCAGATTAATGTGTTCTGGTGAATGTGTTCAGATTAATGTGTTCTGGTGAATGTGTTTAGATAAATTTGTTAAGTTGACTGTTCAGATGAATGTGTTCTGGTGAATGTGTTTAAACAAATGTGTTAAGTTGACTGTTCAGATGAATGTGTTGTAGTGAATGTGTTCTAGTGAATGTTTTTAGATAAATTTGTTAAGTTTACTGTTCAGATGAATGTGTTCTGGTGAATGTGTTCTAATGAATGTGTTTAGACAAATTTGTTAAGTTGACTTTTCACACCAGAATGTGTTCTGGTGAATGCGGATTTACCTTTTGATGCTGTTGCAGAAAGCAGTATGAAAAGAAAAAAAATGCCTATGTCGAATGTTGTTTATTGAGCCGTATGCAGAGCAAGTGAAATAACATAATTTTCAAATCTGTTGGAACAGTAGGCAAACTAATGGCTCAAGGGTAGCAGGAATGTTACATTGTATATATGATATTACCAATCCTTATCATAATAACAGAGGTCAAAGCAACAGGTCAGTAATCATTAAGGCTAGAGACAGGTGTTTTCTTAGTTACAGGCACTATTGAAGTTTTCTTTCAACACAATGGAACTACACACGATGACAGGAACAGGTTAAAAATATCTGTAAAAGCCTGAGATGGCTGAGTGCAACATGTCTTGAGGACGTGAGAGGGGATGTCGTCTGGGCCAGCAGCTTTACGAGCCTTAACCCTTTTAGAAGTTTTACCTACATCAGCCTCTGTCACCTGTAGATCGACTTCATCAGGTGGGCACTGTGCTGTTGTCACTGCATCCAAGTTGTGAGCTTCAAAGCAGGCATAAAAGTTGTTAAGCTCATCCAGGAGAGAGGCAGAGGCGTTTATAGGCACACTGGGTTTAGATTTATAAGTCTGTATTCAACTGCAGCCCCCGCCACATGTGCAGCAAGTCACAGTCACCGTAGCCATTTTACAGTTTGTCCCTATATTGTCTTTTAGCAGCTGTGATGGCTCTCCTTAAGTCATACCTGGATTTATGTAGCACTGCTTGTTCCCGGATTTAAAAGCAGCGGTACAATCCCTCAACCTCAGGCGAATGTCATTGTTAATCCAGGGCTTCTGGTTGGGATCGGAGTGAATAGTCTGTACTGGGATGCAGTTACCACACAGAATCTAACATAGCCAGTGACTGATTCAGTGTACTCATCCAAACTCGAGGCTGAATCCTTTAAGTATCCCTCCACTAAAAAATCTTTTTTCTTATGTTTGTGTCCCCTAAATTGTCTGGCCTTCAATACACTGACTTGTATCTGTGTAAAATTTGTCATTAGAGTGGTTATTTCACATTCCTCAAATATGGGCATAGGTTGTTGATTACTCAACCATAACACAACTCTGTATAGTAGTGACATACCTGTTGTGCATACATGATGACCTCCAGTGTCCTGTTGTTGTTCCATTTATTTCTGCTGTTTTTTTTACGTTTTTGTGTGAGTGATGACTGCAAGTGCTACAAGCTGCTGTGTACCGGAGTCATATTCCTCATGTGCATACGCACACTTGGCCAATAAAGTTGATTCTGATTCTGGAGGAGGAGCTTTCTGCAATTCTTTAAAATTTGAGATTCAAAAGTACCCTGCTCAAACTAGACTTGGTACTTCACAAATCCAAAAGTCAATCACTGTCTAATATGCAAATGTTGGGCGGACAAAGAAACCTGAAACCTCCTTGGCAGAGCGGACTATTCAGTACAGAGAATGAGTTTGCACTAGCATATTGGAAGTTTTTCAGGGGCGGCGCAGTGGTTAGTGCGGTCACCTCACAACAAGAAGGTCCTGGGTTCAAGCCCTGGGGTGGTCCAACCTTGGGGGTCGTCCTGGGTTGTCCTGTGTGTGGAGTTTGCATGTTCTCCCCGTGTCTGCGTGAGTTTCCTCCGGGTGTTCTGGTTTCCTCCCACAGTCCAAAAACATTTAGGTCAGGTGAATCGGCCGTACAAAATTGTCCCTAGCTGTGAATGTATGTTGGCCCTGTGATGGCCTGGCGGCCTGTCCAGGGTGTCTCCCTGCCTGCTGTCCAATGATTGCTGGGATAGGCTCCAGCATCCCCACGACCCTGAGAGCAGGATTAAGTGGTTTGGATAATGGATGGATGAATGGAAGACGTTTTTCAGAAAACATGGCAGAGTGTGCAGTTTTTGGATGTAAACCGGATCCTGGAGCTTCCTCCAGTATCTACCAAAAACCCCACTATACTCCTCAAATGGTTGGAGTTTATTTACAGAAGTTGGGCTCACATGCGCACAAACATGGGGGGACTGCATATCTTCAGTACTCATTTTGATGAGTGTTTCCATAACAAAGTGCAAAAGTCACTGGGTTTGCACAAGAAATTAGTTTTGAAGTCTGATTCTTTGCCGACCATCACGGGACTGCGACAGCGAGTGGGAGTCATTGTGTAAGTTTTGTATTTCTTTTACTCAACCAACAGTCAAAGGAAAAGGTTCTGCATGTAACATATTTCCTTTGTGACTAATTAGTAGCATTAACTACATTAGATTTTTGCTAGCTGCTGCTAGTTGTTTGGTAATAGTCATATTTTAAACTATGTCATTAACATTTCAAAATTCAGCCATATGAAACGATGACATTATTGTAATGTTAATCTAGTGCAACAATTTGGTAATAACATTGCATTTCTAGTATTGTGCTAAGTTACCATTCTCCTTGTAGCAGTACGCTTATCTTTTGCTGGAGACTTTCTATGGTGCTCAAAGCGTTTCTGCCAAACGCCGCATCTGAGTGTTTATCTCAGAATCAGAATCACATTTATTGGCCATGTAGGTTTGCACTACTTGGACTTTGACTCTGCTTTCGTGGCTCTCTCAGTGTACTTAACATAGAATAACAACACTACAACACAACAATCTTCACATGTAAACAAAGACTGACTATACAGGTGAAATAAGAGGTGATAAAGTACAGTGGTGCAGAGAATATATCAGAAATGCTGAAATACATGTTAGCAGGTTACTTACATACTTGCCTGAGGTGGATGGACATGACAGAGTGTACCAGTATACATACAATGTACAGTACAGTGTGTACAGTACAGTATGCACAGTACAGTGTATACAACATGTACAGTACAGTATATACAGTGCAGTATGTACAGTAAAGTATATACAACATGTACAGTACAGTATATACAGTGCAGTATTTACAGTATATACAACAGGTAAGTACAGTATATACAGTGCGGTATGTACAGTACAGTATATACAACATGTACAGTACAGTATATACAGTGCAGTATATACAACATGTAAGTACAGTATATACAGTGCAGTGTATACAACATGTACAGTACAGTATATACAACATGTACAGTACAGTATATACAACATGGTTGGATTTATTTGACAGTGTTAAGTGCTCATTTGAATGACAGCCTGCAGAAAGAAACTGTTTATATCTGGTTGTTTCCAGAGGGGAGGAGTTGGAACAGGTTGTGACCAGGGTGTGATGGGTCTGCAGTGATAATATCTGCCCGTTTCCTGAGTCTGGAGGTGTATAAGTCCTGAATGGACGGCAGGTCATCACCAATGAATTTCTCTGCAGACCTACCTGTCCGTTGTGGTCTGTCCCTGTCCTGTTTGGTGGCCGATCCAAACCAGACAGTGATGGATGTGCAGAGGACAGACTGGATCATTGCAGTGTAGAACTGAATCAGCAGTTCCTGAGGCAGGTTGAATTTCTTAAGCTGGTGGAGAAAGTACATCCTCTGCTGGGCTTTTTTGATTATAGTGTCTATGTTGGATGCCCACCTTAGGTTCTGGGAGATTGTGGGACCCAGAAATCTGTAGGCTTTCACCACAGACACTGTGGTGTTGAGTTTGCAGGGGCAGTGTTGGGCGAGGTCTTTCTGAAGTCCACTGTCATCTCCACTGTTTTGAGCGTGTTCAGCTCCTGGTTGTTATGATCACACCAGAGAACCAGCTGATCAACCTTCCATCTATATGCAGACTCCTCACCATCCCGGAAAAGGCCCATGATGGTTGTGTCATCCACAAACTTCACGAGTTTAACGGAAGGGTCACCTGAGGAGCAGTCATTTGTGTAGAGGGAGAAGAGTAGAGGGGAGAGCACACATCCCTGGGGGGCACCAGGCTGATTGTCTGGGTGCTGGATGTGATTTTTCCCCAGCCTCACCAGCTGCCTCCTGTCTGTTCAGAAGTTGTTTTTTTTAAAAATCTGTTTATTGGGTTTTGCATTTTTTAACATGACACAAACAAACAATCATGCATATGCATCCCCTCCCTCCCATCCCCAGAGCAGAGATAAACAGGAAACAAGAAGGGGGGTGTTGACATTAAAAGACCATCAAGTACAAAATAGGTAGTGGGAAAGGTCAGAATACAAAAGCAAAACAAACAAAAATGTAGCTGCAAGCAGCTATACATTGTATTTGAATGTAGACACCTCCCCCTCCCCCACTGCATGTTGTGCACATGATATGCACGGCGAGACAGTTATATATATTAAGTTATGTTCTTTGCCATTTAGCTCTGACAGCTGATGATTGCTTATGGCATGAAACAGGTTTGTACTGTCTCAAAGAATTTACTTGACTCACTGGTTTATTTTGCTCCTTATTTGTCGAGCATGTTCCCTACCGTTGAGTTTTTGTTTTATATATATATATATATGTATGTGTGTGTGTTCGTGTGTATATGTGTGTGTATATATATATATATATGTGTGTGTGTGTGTGTGTGTGTGTGTGTGTGTGTGTATATATATATATATATATATATATGTGTGTGTGTGTGTGTGTGTGTGTATATGTGTATATATATGTATATACACACACACACAGATGCAGGAAAAAAAAACTTTTACTACATAGCAGTACAAGCCTGTTTCATGTGTGGCGCACTCAATCAGCTGCTGATATGATTCAACAAAGAAAACACACAGTACACATATCCCTGCATCACACCCCTGATTTTGGTGGACAGCCCCCCCCCCCATTAGATGATAAACATGTGACATTTATTAGATGTGGTTTTTTTTTCTAATATATTTTAACTGCCTGCCCTTCCAACTGTGCCCCAACATCACCCCACTATATGATTTACATAAACTACCTTGTTATATATCCTTACCCCATCGGTTGTAATGTTTTCTACCCCACCATAGGTTGCCGTGCATTGTAACTACCTACCCCATTGGTTGTTATAGTTTAAATGTTTACTCCTCTGATTGGTTGCTGTCCACCGAAATTAGGGGTGTGATGTGGGGCAATGTGTCCTGTGTGTTTTCTTTGTTGAATCACATTAGCAGCTGATGAGTGCACAACACACAAAACAGGCTTGTAGTGCTATGTATTAAAAGTTTTTTTCCTACATCTGTATTGTTATATATATATATGTGTGTGTGTTTGTGTGTGTGTGTGTGTGTGTGTGTGTGTGTGTGTGTGTGTGTATATATATCTATATATATATATATGTGTGTGTATATGTGTGTATAATTACAACACGGATACAGGAAAAAAAAGTTTTAATGCATTGTAGTATAAGCCTGTTTCGTGCGTTTCACACTCATCAGCTGCTTAGAATTTAAGCCAGTGATTCAAGTATATTTTTTATGAGACACTACAAGCCTGTTTCATGCCATAAGCAATCATCAGTGTTCGGAATAGTGGATAACTTAGTGGATACTGTAACAATAGTTAACGTTACTTACCTCAAAAGATGTTGTGTCCTCA
Source organism: Lampris megalopsis (assembly GCA_022114975.2). Classification (NCBI taxonomy): domain Eukaryota; kingdom Metazoa; phylum Chordata; class Actinopteri; order Lampriformes; family Lampridae; genus Lampris; species Lampris megalopsis. Next base: position 446,076 of record JAJHIY020000661.1, read on the forward strand.
AAATGCCTTGGTGTCTGGGATGAAGCCAGGAATCTTCCAGTGTGCATGTGTGTGTGAGCATGCACGCGTACAGTGGGTGGGGCTGACCGACTAGAAGTGAGAGATGCTTTGCTTTGCAACAGTGCAAAACACATTAGAGGTATTTAGTTATTATGAGAAGTGTAAAAATATTTGCGGTTCATTATGAAACTTTGGCAGGACTGTCTATATAGTGTTCTGGTTGCCTTACTTTGTTTTGATTGTCATGGTTACAGCATGTATACTGTGTTCTGGTTGTCATGGTAACACCATCTATACTGCGTTCTGATTATCATGGTTACAGTATCTGCTGTGTTCTGATTGTCACAGTAACAGCATCTATACTGTGTTCTGGTTATCATGGTTACAGTATATATTGTGTTCTGGTTGTCATGGTTACAGCATCTGCTGTGTTCTGATTGTCACAGTAATGGCATCTATACTGTGTCCTGGTTGTCATGGTTATAATATCTGCTGTGTTCTGATTGTCACAGTAACAGCATCTATATTGTGTTCTGGTTGTCATGGTTACAGGTGTGTTGCTGTGTGATGCTGGCTCTGATCCACATTGCCCATGGAGGATTCTGAGCACAGGCATCAGCTGTGCACCACCACACACACCATTCTACCATGGAGCCACCAGCCAGGTAAGACACAGCGTACACAACCCTGACACAAGTGTACAATAGACCCCAGTGTTTCTTTTGTTTTCCCTCTGATTCTGATTCTGATTCCATTTGGGGGTTGGGGTAGGAGGCTGGGTACATGGAAGGCAAGTGAGCATCCTTTCAAAATCCATTTCGTAGAAATTTTACGCAGGATCAGATGGGGTGGGAGTGTTCGCCTGTCTTCTTTTTTTTTCCTCCTACATTCACTTAACAGTGGCATGCCGCCGCTTCTAAAATACCCACATACCACTGCTGGAAACAAATGGTAAACACATCCAGATGTGTTGCTGTGTAGACCCACTTCTGTGATAAAAATCATGAATAGCTGATCACCTGCCCTTTTGAAAATAGTGCAAAAAGAAAATGTGAGAGAGGCATCCGTACCCATCTCTTTGTTTTTCACTAGTACAGTCGGTTCCCAGGTAAACTGAGGCAGGCAGCTGCAGCAGTGGAATAACGGACCGCTCTCATGTAGAGATGAAACGGTGACGGGTTTCACGGTAGACCATGGTAAATTTCCCCATGGTTAATATTACTGTTTCAGATTTTAATTATCATTAAAATCGTGTTTGATTACCGCACTTTGAAAAAACTCATGGTTAATACTGTCCAGCATCACCCAAAGTTACTCTCCCAGACACGGGGGTTCTTCTTCTTATTCAGTGTTTATTGGGAGTCAAACCAGCTTAGAGGGGTATCTGCATGCAGCGTGCAGTATAGGTTTGTTTTGTGTCAATGGAAACATGGTGAACGGCGGGGCCAGCGCTCCGGCGGAGGTTTTTCAGCCTGCCATGAAGTGTGGCCCTTGTGTTCATTTAAACCTGCACTTGGGAAACTTTTCATGAAGAAACCTCTTCTGTAGCAAGCTTACTCAGAGCTGGGCGGAGCAACAGAAACCCTCCCAACAGAAACCTCTTCTTTAGCAAGCTTGCGCAGAGCTGGGCTGAACAACAGAGACCCTACCAACAGAAACCTCTTCTTTAGCAAGCTTACTCACAGAGCTGGGCGGAGCAACAGAAACCCTCCCAACAGAAACTTCTTCTATAGCAAGCTTACTCACTGAGCTGGGCTTAGCAACAGAAACCTCTTCTTTAGCAAGCTTACTCACAGAGCTGGGCTGAACAACAGAAACCCTACCAACAGAAACCTTCTTTAGCAAGCTTACTCACAGAGCTGGGCGGAGCAACAGAAACCCTCCCAACAGAAACCTCTTCTTTAGCAAGCTTACTCACAGAGCTGGGCTGAAGAACAGAAACCCTACCAACAGAAACCTCTTCTTTAGCAAGCTTACTCACAGAGCTGGGCTGAACAACAGAAACCCTACCAACAGAAACCTCTTCTTTAGCAAGCTTACTCACAGAGCTGAGCGGAGCAACAGAAACCCTCCCAACAGAAACCTCTTCTTTAGCAAGCTTACTCACAGAGCTGGGCTGAACAACAGAAACCCTACCAACAGAAACCTTCTTTAGCAAGCTTACTCACAGAGCTGGGCGGAGCAACAGAAACCCTCCCAACAGAAACCTCTTCTTTAGCAAGCTTACTCACAGAGCTGGGCTGAAGAACAGAAACCCTACCAACAGAAACCTCTTCTTTAGCAAGCTTACTCACAGAGCTGGGCTTAGCAACAGAAACTGCTTCTTTAGCAAGCTTACTCACAGAGCTGGGCTTAGCAACAGAAACCCTCCCAACAGAAACCTCTTCTTTAGCAAGCTTACTTACAGAGCTGGGCTGAGCAACAGAAACCCTCCCAACAGAAACCTCTTCTTTAGCAAGCTTACTCACAGAGCTGGGCTGAGCAACAGAAACCCTCCCAACAGAAACCTCTTCTTTAGCAAGCTTACTCACAGAGCTGGGCGGAGCAACAGAAACCCTCCCAACAGAAACCTCTTCTTTAGCAAGCTTACTCACAGAGCTGGGCTGAAGAACAGAAACCCTACCAACAGAAACCTCTTCTTTAGCAAGCTTACTCACAGAGCTGGGCTGAACAACAGAAACCCTACCAACAGAAACCTCTTCTTTAGCAAGCTTACTCACAGAGCTGAGCGGAGCAACAGAAACCCTCCCAACAGAAACCTCTTCTTTAGCAAGCTTACTCACAGAGCTGGGCTGAGCAACAGAAACCCTACAAACAGAAACCTCTTCTTTAGCAAGCTTACTCACTGAGCTGGGCTTAGCAACAGAAACTGCTTCTTTAGCAAGCTTACTCACAGAGCTGGGCTTAGCAACAGAAACCCTCCCAACAGAAACCTCTTCTTTAGCAAGCTTACTTACAGAGCTGGGCTGAGCAACAGAAACTCTCCCAACAGAAACCTCTTCTTTAGCAAGCTTACTCACAGAGCTGGGCGGAGCAACAGAAACCCTCCCAACAGAAACCTCTTCTTTAGCAAGCTTACTCACAGAACTGGGCTGAACAACAGAAACTCTACCAACAGAAACCTCTTCTTTAGCAAGCTTACTCACAGAGCTGGGCTGAGCAACAGAAAACCCTCCTAACAGTGGTGATGAAACAGTGACATTGCCCTGAAGAGCATTTCTGGTAAGCACGACCAGTGGTGCGGAGTCTGTAGGTCACAGACATTGTTAGTGGAGCAAAGAAGTGAAGAAGTGTCTTTTTGGTTGCTGCTTTCTTTTCTGGAATCAGGAACAGTTTATTGTCATCATTTTCATATACTTGCCTACACAAAAGAGACAAAATTTTGTTTCTTCCAGCCCACAGCAGTGCAACACAAAAGACAAAAACACATAGCCAAAACCTCCCAAAAACACCACCACCATCTCGCCTCTCCGAGGTCGTCTCTCAGGACGCCCCAATAGGGTTTGTTTAACGCATGGGGTGCCACTCCACATGCAGTTCTGTGGTTCTCCGCTAACTGGAGATGTTGTGCCTTTCCATTGTGAAGATGTGTTGGTCATATGCAAAGCCACTCTGTCCCCTGTCCATAACACCAGTCTATGGATGAAAGCCGCACTGTGCCTCGGTCCATAACACCAGTCTATGGATGAAAGCCACACTGTCCCCCGGTCCATAACACCCATCTGGATGAAAGCCACGCTGTCCCCCGGTCCATAACACCAGTCTATGGATGAAAGCCACACTTTCCCCCCGGTCCATAACGCCAGTCTATGGATGAAAGCCACACTTTCCCCCCGGTCCATAACACCAGTCTATGGATGAAAGCCATGCTGTCCCCCGGTCTATAACACCAGTCTATGGATGAAAGCCACATTTTCCCCCTGGTCCATAACACCAGTCTATGGATGAAAGCCACACTGTCCCCCGGTCCATAACACCCATCTATGGATGAAAGCCACACTTTCCCCCCGGTCCATAACACCAGTCTATGGATGAAAGCCACACTGTCCCCCGGTCCATAACACCAGTCTATGGATGAAAGCCACACTGTCCCCCGGTCCATAACACCAGTCTATGGATGAAAGCCACACTGTCCCCCGGTCCATAACACCAGTCTATGGATGAAAGTCACGCTGTCCTCCGGTCCATAACACCCATCTATGGATGAAAGCCACGATGTCCCCCGGTCCATAACACCAGTCTATGGATGAAAGCCACGATGTCCCCCCGGTCCATAACACCAGTCTATGGATGAAAGCCACGATGTCCCCCGGTCCATAACACCCGTCTGTGGATGAATGCAGCTAGGACTGCTGCTGCCCATGGGAGGAGCAGGATATATAATGGAGGTTTACTCCTCTAGAGCCGCCGTGTTCTGCTCTGTTTTCTCCTGACAACATTAACAGGATTACCACGAGGAGGGTGTGGCTCTTCACCATGCACGGACAGTCACTTACATGGAGAGGCTGTATTTTGTGCTTCACACAATGCTGGGGTGTATGGAGACCAGTCTAGAACGCCACGAAAAGCCGTCTAGGAAAGGTACTACTCCTGTACTTACCCTTAACCCCAAAACCTGACACCATCAAAAACATACAAAACCAGAGAGAACAAAGTAAAAAAAAAAAAAACAAAAAAAAAAACACAGATTTGCAACACAATTAAAAAAATTCACTGTCCAAGAGAATGAACGCCAGCCAGGGTGACTGTCGGAACTGCTGGTCTGCATGGGCTGGCAACTAGTTTAGCCTGCCCCACACCGTGTCTTGTCAGACCGCCCTCGGTGTTTCCTCTTCAGGCACAGCTCCGGTCAGGGCCATGGTCTTTGGGCCCACAGGATGCAGTGGATCAGGCTCCTGCAGCCGATCCAGCGCCAGCTCTCCCAGCCAGACACCTTCGACACAACTCCCCCGCACGCCACACGAGGACACAAATGCAGACGCACACAAAAACACTGCACAGTCAACGCTAGGCGAGGCCGCTGCCAGACCGCCCTCGGTGTTATCTTGGTGTTATGATAACTGCCAGTCTGCACAGGCTAGCAGTTAGCTTATCCTGCCCCGCTCTCCCAGCGATGAAACGGAATAGGCGATCACAGACATGAATCCTTGTAAAAAAAAGTTCTTCGCACGATGACACAAACACAGGTAGACGTGGACAAAGACACCGCGAGCTTGTGCTGCCATCTTAGATATTAATGTTAGATATTAAGTAGATCTTAATGTGCACAAACTGCAGTTACCTCCCATTGCCACATGGTGCCATCTTCTTTTTTTTAGTTTTATTGATATTTACAAAAAAATACACCTTGTCATCAGAGCATTCACAAAGAATAAAAGTACACATTCCCTTTACAAAGACACACCACAAAAAAGGGACCGTTGACCCATTGCTAAACACCACAACAACGCACAAAAACCAAGAAAACAAACAACACAACCATAAACAAACAACAAAAAGAAAAACCCATCACTCAACCAACAATAAACCATATCAGCAGTAGACACCAATGAGCCGTGTCAGTAGTAGACACCAGTAAACCGTGTCAGTAGTAGACACCAGTAAACCGTGTCACTAGTAGACACCAGTAAACCGTGTCAGTAGTAGACACCAGTAAACCATGTCATTAGTAGACATCAGTAAACCGTGTCAGTAGTAGACACCAGTAAACCGTGTCACTAGTAGACACCAGTAAACCGTGTCAGTAGTAGACACCAGTAACCGTGTCACTAGTAGACACCAATAAACCGTGTCAGTAGTAGACACCAATAAACCGTGTCAGTAGTAGACGCCAGTAAACCGTGTCAGCAGTAGACACCAGTAAACCGTGTCAGTAGTAGACCCCAATAAGCCATGTCAGTAGTAGACACCAGTAAACCGTGTCAGTAGTAGACACCAATAAGCCGTGTCAGTAGTAGACACCAGTAAACCGTGTCAGTAGTAGACACCAGTAAACCGTGTCAGCAGTAGACACCAGTAAACCGTGTCAGTAGTAGACACCAGTAAACCGTGTCACTAGTAGACACCAATAAGCCGTGTCACTAGTAGACACCAATAAGCCGTGTCAGCAGTAGACACCAGTAAACCGTGTCAGTAGTAGACACCAATAAGCCGTGTCAGTAGTAGACACCAGTAAACCATGTCAGCAGTAGACACCAGTAAACCGTGTCAGCAGTAGACACCAATAAGCCGTGTCATTAGTAGACACCAGTAAACCGTGTCAGCAGTAGACACCAGTAAACCGTGTCATTAGTAGACACCAGTAAACCGTGTCAGCAGTAGACACCAATAAGCCGTGTCAGTAGTAGACACCAGTAAACCGTGTCACTAGTAGACACCAGTAAACCGAGTCAGCAGTAGACCCCAATAAGCCATGTCAGTAGTAGACACCAGTAAACCGTGTCAGTAGTAGACACCAGTAAACCGTGTCACTAGTAGACACCAGTAAACCGTGTCACTAGTAGACACCAATAAGCCGTGTCAGCAGTAGACACCAGTAAACCGTGTCAGTAGTAGACACCAATAAGCCGTGTCATTAGTAGACACCAGTAAACCGTGTCAGCAGTAGACACCAGTAAACCGTGTCATTAGTAGACACCAGTAAACCGTGTCAGCAGTAGACACCAATAAGCCGTGTCAGTAGTAGACACCAGTAAACCGTGTCACTAGTAGACACCAGTAAACCGTGTCAGCAGTAGACCCCAATAAGCCATGTCAGTAGTAGACACCAGTAAACCGTGTCAGTAGTAGACACCAGTAAATCTTGTCAGTAGTAGACACCAATAAGCCGTGTCAGCAGTAGACACCAGTAAACCGTGTCACTAGTAGACACCAGTAAACCGTGTCAGTAGTAGACACCAGTAAACCGTGTCAGCAGTAGACACCAGTAAACCATGTCACTAGTAGACACCAGTAAACCGTGTCAGTAGTAGACACCAGTAAACCGTGTCAGTAGTAGACACCAGTAAGCCGTGTCATTAGTAGACACCAGTAAACCGTGTCAGTAGTAGACACCAATAAGCCGTGTCAGTAGTAGACACCAGTAAACCGTGTCAGTAGTAGACACCAGTAAACCGTGTCAGTAGTAGACACCAGTAAACAGTGTCAGCAGTAGACACCAGTAAACCGTGTCAGTAGTAGACACCAGTAAACCGTGTCAGTAGTAGACACCAGTAAACCGTGTCAGTAGTAGACACCAATAAGCCGTGTCAGTAGTAGACACCAATAAGCCGTGTCATTAGTAGACACCAGTAAACCGTGTCAGTAGTAGACACCAATAAGCCGTGTCAGCAGTAGACACCAGTAAACCGTGTCAGCAGTAGACACCAGTAAACCGTGTCAGTAGTAGACACCAATAAGCCGTGTCAGTAGTAGACACCAGTAAGCCGTGTCAGTAGTAGACACCAGTAAGCCGTGTCAGTAGTAGACACCAGTAAACCGTGTCAGTAGTAGACACCAATAAGCCATGTCAGTAGTAGACACCAGTAAACCGTGTCAGTAGTAGACACCAATAAGCCATGTCAGTAGTAGACACCAGTAAACCGTGTCAGTAGTAGACACCAATAAGCCGTGTCAGTAGTAGACACCAATAAGCCGTGTCAGTAGTAGACACCAGTAAGCCGTGTCAGTAGTAGACACCAGTAAACCGTGTCAGTAGTAGACACCAGTAAACCGTGTCAGTAGTAGACACCAGTAAACCGTGTCAGTAGTAGACACCAGTAAACCGTGTCAGTAGTAGACACCAGTAAACAGTGTCAGCAGTAGACACCAGTAAACCGTGTCAGTAGTAGACACCAGTAAACCGTGTCAGTAGTAGACACCAGTAAACCGTGTCAGTAGTAGACACCAATAAGCCGTGTCAGTAGTAGACACCAATAAGCCGTGTCATTAGTAGACACCAGTAAACCGTGTCAGTAGTAGACACCAATAAGCCGTGTCAGCAGTAGACACCAGTAAACCGTGTCAGCAGTAGACACCAGTAAACCGTGTCAGTAGTAGACACCAATAAGCCGTGTCAGTAGTAGACACCAGTAAGCCGTGTCAGTAGTAGACACCAGTAAGCCGTGTCAGTAGTAGACACCAGTAAACCGTGTCAGTAGTAGACACCAATAAGCCATGTCAGTAGTAGACACCAGTAAACCGTGTCAGTAGTAGACACCAATAAGCCGTGTCAGTAGTAGACACCAGTAAACCGTGTCAGTAGTAGACACCAATAAGCCATGTCAGTAGTAGACACCAGTAAACCGTGTCAGTAGTAGACACCAATAAGCCGTGTCAGCAGTAGACACCAATAAGCCGTGTCAGCAGTAGACACCAGTAAACCGTGTCAGTAGTAGACACCAGTAAACCGTGTCAGTAGTAGACACTAATGGTCAGTGCAGCAGCACATCACCCACGTCACAACAACCTCCATATTAATGCCCCTCTGAACCACAAGCGCTGCCTCCATCAGGGATGCACTGGAAATTCATTTTCTGAACAAACTGAAAGAGTGGACTCCACATTTATTGGAGGAGCCACTTAATGAAAATCAGATTTTTTTTCCAATCTCAGAAGGTAAAGGATGTGTCTTGTCCAGTGGGTCTGAGAGGGAACTCCGGTTGATTTCACCTAGTCAAGATTCATCTTCTAGCCGACAGAGTGGCAAAAGCCAGAACATCTTTTTTGGATTTAGAGAGGGAAGGCGATGGGGTAGAGACCCCAAACAAAGCAAACACATGGTGCCATCTTTAATGTTAAAGTGTGACTTCTCCCCCAGAGCAGCTGAGGGGGTGGGGGTGGGGGGATGGATGTGTGAAGCAAGAGTAGCTGTGGAGATTCGCAAGAAGGGCCTGGTGTGCGCCCAGAGTCGCCGCCGCATACTGCCGTGGTCCCCTCCACCGGCCCGCCATCCTTCATGGCATCAGCCACCAACCTGCTAAGACAGGACATGCATGTGCTGTAGATTGAAGGGAGAGGGGGGTTGCCCACCTCTGATAAATCTTTAACATTCTTTTTCTTTTTTTTAAGATATTTCATGACATCTAGAAGTCCCAGTTGGTGGACTCTGTCAGCCTTAAGCGGTTCAGGGCTGATTTAAACAGATGGCGCGTCTAACCATTTTCAACCCATGAGTGCCGATGTTTTTGTTTTGTTTTTAAATTTGGTGAGAAGTGTCAGTATTAACACCAGCACTGACCTGTTTCATCAGCGTACATTCATCGTTTAGTTCATAGCTCAAACACGTGTTGAGGCGTTGAGTTCCTCTTTTTTATAAACATTTAGTATGGTTTCATGTTTATACACGGTGTTGGCTATGTTATTGTTTTAATGTTTATGCAAACAAAACGCGAAGTGCTGCTGATTTTATTTGTGGTTTTCAATATAAAACTTTGTGAAATGATTTCATTATGTATATCAGTACTTTTTGAACATGTTCTGCCCATTTTCATAATGCCGCGATAATGCTGATAACCATGATAGTTTTGGTCACTATAATTGTGATATGACATTTTCATACCATTTCATCTCCTCTCTCGTAATGCCTGACTCATTTCCGGCTGAAGATTGAATTCACTTCAACTCCTCAGATTCATTCCGAGAAATTGTACCTCAAAAACGGACAAACATTTCCGGTAACACGGGCGACCTGCCAGCAGTCTCATAGTCCCTAGAATGAGATGATGTAGGGGGGCTCTTCAGTTGAGCGCACCTCACTTTTCTTATAATGTTGCATGAAACAGGCTACAACTGAGAAGAACAAATTTGGGGTGAGTAACATCCCTTCACACACCCGTCCCCCTCTATGAGGAGATTAACCCTTGACCTGGGGCTGTAGGCAGAGCTGGCCAATCTGATGGCTTCCTGGTTGGTAATTGCAGGCTCTGATTCGGTCATTGGAGCTGTCCACTGATGTGATTTATAACCAAAGGACTAGTAAGCAGGAAAAGCACTGATTGCACTGGGCCTGTACACACTGCTGGAGTTTGTTGTGTGTGTGTGTGTGCATGTGTGTGTGTGCGCGCGTGTGTGTGTGCACGCGTGTGTGCGCGCGTGTGTGTGTGTGTGGCTTTGTACCCTCTTCTCATCACATTGGATGACTTTTCTAAATTTCTTTTTTTGGGCTCTTAGCTTGTGAAATACCTTTGGGCTATTAGGGAATGTATTATGGGCTACAGAAATGTGCAACTAGTATTGACTGTCTGCCAGCTGGGGCAGAGATCTGTTTAAAAGATTCATTTCTGTCAAGAATTTTCCAGAGTCATTTGACAATTAATGGTAAGATTACTGCACAAGTCTAAAGAAAAATTCACTTGATTGAAGAAAATTGAGTGAATCTATCTCAGACATTAGCTTGTAGGTAAACCCTAATGGTAAGTCTGTACATCAGATGACAAGACACCCTCAGACAATGAGGAGAGAAAATCACTCCCAGGGCGACATCATAGAGCTCTATATACAGCAGTGATGTCATGAAGCTCTATATACAGCAGTGATGTCATGAAGCTGTGTATACAGCAGTGATGTCATGAAGCTGTGTATACAGCAGTGATGTCATGAAGCTCTATATACAGCAGTGGTGATGTCATAAAGCTGTGTATATGGTAGGGCTGTACGATATAATGTTTCAGCGTCGTCATCGTGATGTGAGAATGCACAATAGTCATCGCAGGACGTGCAATGTGAAGTAAGGCAAATTAACTCAAACACCTCATGATACAACTTTTTTCTGCTTGATACTAAAGAAAAACTGGCGCAGTTCTCATTTTCCATGACTGATATGATTTACTCTGAGTTAATGCTTGGATCTTCATCATTTTTCGCTCCGTTTGGACAAATGACACATCGATGTATTCGTCTGCTTCTCAGCTGGTGATGCATGGATCGCAGTTATATCTGCGGTGAGGGCGGGCTTTATCGTAGAAATTCTGATTAGTATTGGATGGGTTACAGGTGGGTAAAGAAATACACAATTAATGAGGAAAATATTAATTATATGAACATATTTTAAGCTTCATTTTTTGTCAGGCACGAATTAGCAGACTAGACTCCCATTGTACCAGTTGCGACATCCATTTGTCCTAGGCAGTAATGGAGGCAAAAAACAACCGAGAGAAAATTAAAAAAGGAGAATTATGGCCTCCACAGTGGTGCAGCGGTCTAAGCATCGGCTTTGTGTCGATGTAGTTGCCCACCGTGGGCCGGGGTTCGCGCCTCGGTCTCGCCAGATCCGACTATGGCCGGAGTCAATGAAGCAGCAACATTGGCAAATGCTGCTTCGGGACGGGGAAGGAGTTGGCTCGTGTTCATCACATGATTTATGTCTCTGTGTGTGCCGGGAAAACAGGCGTTGGCTTGGTTCGCCTTGTCACGGAGGTGGCAAGGCAGTTCCTTCGACACTTCCGTTCGGAGAGATTCAGTTGGCGAACGCATACAGTACGAGGCTGGGTGTTTGATCTAGAATAGGGATCAACTGGCCACTAAATTGGGAGAAAAATCAGAAATAAATAAAAAAAAGGAGAACTACAAAAAGAAAAAAGAAAGGGCAGAAAAGTTCCACGTGGGAGCAATTTAGCAAAATAATTAACCATGACAAGTCAAGTGCTGGGTATGTTATATGAAATGGCTGCGAAGTGCTGTATGTATATGATAGCCACAAAACTGGTACCTCAAACATGGTGTTATGTTACCTTATCATCACGCTTACATATAACCCACTGACAAATAATGGTAATGTGTCATTGCGTGCAGTTCCCTAAATCGGAGAATATAATTCCTATATGTTCAGGTGGGTGACGGATGGATGATGCTTACATGGGGATTCGGGTGACATCAGAGCCGATCCACGCATCACTATTCTCGAGCATCGCTCACCTTCGTCTGTCTGGCTCCATGTTGTTATGGCGCACCTGAGGGCCAGTTGGTCAAACTCCCATCTATATGCAGACTTGTCACGATCCCAGATAAGGCGAATGATGGTTGTGTCGTCCGCAAACTTCAGGTGTTTAACTGACGGGTCACCTGAGGTGCAGTCATTTGTAGTGGGAGAAGAGTAGAGGGGAGAGCACACATCCCGGGGGGGCTCCAGTGCCGATTGTCCGGGTGCTGGATGTGAGTTTCCCCAGCCTCCCCAGCTGCCTCCTGTCTGTCAGGATGTTTTTAATCCACTGGCATATAGGGGCTGGTACAGTGAGCCGGGTGAGTTTGGAGTGGAGGATATCTGGGACAGCGGTGTTTAACGCTGAGCTGAAGTCCACAAACAGGACCCTTGCGTATGTCTCTGGGGAGTCGAGGTGTTGGAAGATGTAGTGCAATCCCATGCTGACTGCATCATCCACTGACCGATTTGCCCATTAGGCAAACTGCAGGGGGTCGAGCAGGAGCCATGTGATTTCCTTCAGGTGGGTCAACACCAGTCTCTTGAAGGATTTCATGACCACAGATGTTAGGGCAATGGGCCTGTATTCATTCAGTCCTGTGATATGGGGTTTCATGGGGATCAGGATGATAGTAGAGCTCTTGAAGCAGGAGGGACTTCACACAGCTGCGGTGATCTGTTGAAGATCAGTGGGAAAATGGAGGCCAGCTGGTCAGCAAAGACTTTCAGACAAGAGGGTCACACCCCATCCAGGCCTGGTGCCTCCCTGGTCTTCTTTCTCTGTCAGAGCTGGCACATGTCGTCAACACAGATCCTGAGTGCGGGTGGTTGTTCGGTGGGCAGGGGAGAGTGGCTGGCAGGGAGTGCAGTTGGTTGTGTGTTGTGGCCGGAGAGGGGGAGGGGTGTGAAAGTTTGCTTTTCAAACCTACAGTAAAACCCATTTAGGTCCTCAGCCAATTAATGGTTCCCTGCAGTGTGGGGGGATGGTCTCCTGTAGTTGGTAATGTCTTTCAAACTGCTCCACACTGATGATGGGTCGTTGGCAGAAAACCCGTCTTTCAACTTTTCAGAGTAGCACATTTTGGCACTCTGATCTCCTTTGTGAGTGTATTTCTGGCTTTGTTGTACAAGATCCTATATCCACTCCTGTAGGCTTCCTCTTTGGCCTGACGAAGCTGCCTGAGTTTAGCTGTGAACCAGGGCTTATTGTTGTTGAAGGTACAGAAGGTTTTGGAGGGCACACATATATCCTCACAAAAGCTGATGTAAGATGTCACAGTGTCAGTAAGTTTGTCCAGGTGCAGTCTCAAAAACACTACAGTCAGTGCAGTCGAGGCAGGCCTGGAGCTGCAGTTTTGACTCATTGCTCCATTTCCTCACAGTTTTAACCACAGGCTTTTCAGATTTTAGTTTCTGCCTGTAGGTTGGGATAAGATGAATCAGACAGTGATCAGAGTCCATGGAATGCATGGGGGACAGAGTGATAGGCGTCCTTTAATATTGTGTAGCAATGATCCAGAGCGTTTTTGTCCCTGGTGGGACATTTAACATGCTGTGTGTATTTTGGCAGTTCGTGGCTGAGGTTTGCTCTGTTAAAATCCCCAAGAACAATGAGTAAGGAGTCTGGATATTTGTGCTCCATGTTGGTGATGTGATCAGCCAGGTGTTTTAACACCTCTTTAACACAGGCCTGTGGTGGATATAGACACTGACAAGAATGCATGATGAACATTCCCGTGGTGAATAGAATGGTTTACAGTCAATGAAAAAGGTCTGCAAGTGAGGGCTGCATGAGTTCTTCAGCTCTGTGACATCCATACATCTACCTTTGTTTATGTAGAAGCATATACCTCGACCCCATCCCCCCCCCCCCCCCGATAGTTCCGTTTTGCAGTCCGCTCGGAGGAGTTGGAACTGCAGCAGATGAAGTGTACTGTCCATGATGTACTCACTAAGCCAGGTCTCAGTGAGACACGGGTTGACAAATCTGGAAAAGTCCGAGGTTTTTCCTTTTAGGAGTAGTCGTTCGTCCATGTTGTAGGCCAGAGAGCGGACATTCACCAGGTGGGTTGACGGGAGCGTGGTTCTAAATCCATGCTGTCGCAGTTTAACTAGCGGTCCAGGTCGCTTACCCCTTTGGTTTCTTCGGCATAGTCCGCACAGTGCTGTACCTATCAAGACCTAGGCAAGACTTTCATTAAAACGTTCAGTTTGGTAAAACAGTGTGTTCGGTTTGTCCAGTGGACAGCTGGAGACTTCACACTTACTCCCTGCTGTATGTGATCAGTGAGTGTGCGTTGGAAACTAAACAAAAACAGAAAATGTACAAGATAGTGCAGAACCGAGGTGACCGTCCATGGCACCATCTTGATGATGATATCTACCTTCAGGTCCCTCAGGTTGGCTGACTTGGGACCCCTGGCTGTCCTGTGATCTAACCTTAAGCTCAGGGGTGACCGCACCTTTGCGATTGCAGCCTGTAGAACAGCCTTCCCCTCCCTGTCAGGTCTGTCCCCGCCATTGATTCTTTTAAGTCCATGCTTAAAATTATTGCAAGTTAGGCAATATTTGCCGTCTTACATTCGAAATGCAGCTCCGCTCACTCACCGGAGCTGCTCCAGTCTGCAAATGCTAGTCGATAGGCTTTTACTCGTGATGTGTAACCAATCAGTTAGTGGGGGGGTGGGGGGGCATTGCTCGATACCATAAAGTGGTGACTACAGAGAGGCCGCTGCATCACAGCCAAAGTAGCACATTTTTAAATTTATTTATTTTATTGCCAATCGGATTAAAAAACAAATACCGATTCCGATAATCGTGAAAATGCTGAATATCTGATCTGATAATTAGCCGGGCCATCGACTCCAATCTTGTAGAGCTGGCCCACTGGTCCAGTGCAGCCAAAAAGACCACCAAGTCCATCTCAGAGAACTCTGTGATTCTTCTTTAAAGAGAGACTGACATGCCCTTTCTGAACACATTTTTTAACATTGGGAGTTTGAATCATAACCAAAAATAGGTGTAGTTTTATGAATCCAAAGCTATTGGCTACTGTCTTCCTGGGTGGTCATTTGGGTGTGGCTCTGTGTTTGCGTGGGTGGGGCTCTGTACTGCTCGTCACTTGCCGGCGAATAATATTTTCGATGATACAAATAACTGTTAGCTAGATAGATAGAATAGAATATACTTTATTGGTCATTTTGTACATACAGATGAAATTTATTCTCTGCATTTAACCCATCCTAGCTGTGTAACTAGGAGCAGTGGGCAGCCGCCGTGCAGCGCCCGGGGACCAACTCTAGTTATTTCTTCCCATTGCCTTGGTCAGGGCACATGTGAGGCTGCACCCTAGCAGCCTCAAATGTGAGGCAGCACCCTGGAGGATGACACTATTTGGTGTTCTACAGAGTCCTTTGGCAAAATTTTCTGTTGTTTGGTGGCACAGCGTAGCTGAGACGGCCGCAGAAGAATGCTGTTGCTTTTTGCCAGAACTGCTGCCGAGTTGACAAACAGAGCTGCCGGTTGCCGGAACAGCTGCCGAGTTGGCTGAGTGGAGCCACCATGATTTACCCTTTCCGGGTACTGACAGCTGGGTAGACTGTGCCCGGGGACTTGAATTCAGAGTTACCTTCTCCTAGCCTTTGCCTAAAGAGGCATCAACCCACAAGGCAGCAGGTGGATTTGAAATCAGTGTTCCCTTCTCCTATCCCAATGTGTTGGCTGGACTGGGCACCATGGGAAGTACCATACAGGCATGCAGGAGGACCAGATCTATCAGTAGGGACGTCATCCTTAGCCAAAGGGCCCTTGCTGAGGTAAGGTGCTACCCCTCTACAGCCTGCGGTTGCAGTTTAGCATCTTACCCAGGACCATGACGGATGGTCCTGGGTAAGACGCTAGATGGGGTCCTGGGTAAGATGATGGATATTTAGATAAATAGATAGATACATAGATAGATAGAGAGATAGATAGATAGCAATACGTCGTAGCAAGATCGATAAAGTCTCAGCAAAATGGCACAAACTCGAGCCAAGTAGCTAGCAGGAGGAGGTGAAAGAACAGCTTCTCTGTGGTTTTATAGCATCTCGCTATGGACATGCCCTAAACCAGTGACAGAGCCATGGCTCAATGACACCACCCACGCTCTTAGATGCACATGTAGACACGCTGAGAGAAAGTGGAAGACAAACTTCATGTCTTCTTAGGAATTCTAAGAGACTACTTATTAGAGTACCAGAGAGCTGTTAAATCTGCAAAAACACAGTTTCTATCAAACCTTGTGTCCAACAATTGTCATAGACCTCAGGTTCTTTTTAATACTATGGAAATTATCCTCGCCTCCTTCGCAGTGGTTATAACTATTTTCCGATTCGGTGGCTCCTGCCTGTTGTTCCTGGCGTTGCTGTGGGCAAACTTCACTTGCCGGTGGAGGATCCTCTTCCCAGACGGACGCAAGCCCGCAGAGGTGGCGTGGATAACAGGAACTTTCGCCCGCTGGATCATGCTTCAGCATCGGGCAAAGAGGAGCTTACTGTCCGTCTGGCTCTCATTAATGCTAGATTGCTAGCTAATAAGACATTCCTGCTAAATGACTTCTTTACCTCTCGGGAATTGGATTTTATGTTTCTGACGGAGACCTGGCTTCACGCTGGTGAGTTCACCCCATTTTCTGAACTTCTTCCCCCTGACTGTTGATTCATCAGCTCGCCTCGGACCACTGGCAAAGGTGGAGGTCTAGCTTCTGTATTTAAATCCAGCTTCCACTGCCGACAGACTCCGTCTGACAGCTTCTCCAGCTTCGAGTTGCAACTATTTGAAATAAAGTGAAATTGTCCTGTGCTGTGCGCAGTGGTCTACCGTCCACCAAAATTCAATAAGGACTTCATTCAGGAATTCACAGACTTTGTGGCGGGGACTATAGTGAACTACAACAGTTTCTTAATTGTCGGTGATTTTAATATCCATGTCTGTTGTGAATCCAGACCTCTGGTCAAAGACTTTTCGAATCTTATTGACTCTTTTAATCTCACTCAATTGGTGACTGGCCCGACGCATGAGAAGGGTCACACACTGCACCTTGTGTTGGCCTTTGGTTTAAGTGTATGCATCAGTGAAATATGTGATACACGTATATCGGACCATTTGCCTGTGTTATTTGCTGTGACGCTGCCTTGTTCTCAGGTTAAATCGCGCACCCCGGCACGCTCCCTGCGCACAATTAACCCTTTGACGGTGTCTCAGTTTTCTGTTGCTTTTTAAAGATTCCATGCTTCACACCCTGGATGACTCTTGTAATCTCAGTGCTGATGACATTACCCCTCTTTTTAACTCTACCTGCACTGACATACTGGACTTGGTTGCTCCGGTAAACCAGTGACAGAGCCATGGCTCAATGACACCACCCACGCTCTTAGATGCACATGTAGACGTGTTGAGAGAAAGTGGAAGAAAGACAAACTTCATGTCTCCTTAGGAATTCTAAGAGACTGCTTATCAGAGTATCAGAGAGCTGTTAAATCTGCAAAATCACAGTTTCTATCGAACCTTGTATCCAACAATTGTCATAGGCCGCAGGTTCTTTTTAATACTATTAACTCTCTTATAAATCCATGTGATTCTCCTTGCATTGTGCCAACACCCACACTCTGTGAAGAATTTCTTAAAGTTATTACAGATAAGATCTCTGCTATTAGGGCCTCACCATCTTCTTAGGCCTCAGATCCTGCTGTTTATTCTATGTGCCCAGCTGTCTTAGAGCAGTTTGGGCCCGTGTCCCTCTCCTTTATATCTGAGGTAGTTAACCATTTGAGGCCTTCACATTGCCCCCTTGACAGTATTCCACCAAGACTGTTAAAAGACGTTTTTACCACTGTTGGGTCTTGTATTGTAAACCTGATAAATACCTCTCTTCTCTCAGGCTGTGTTCCTGCTGATTTCAAACATGCTGTAGTACAGCTCCTCATCAAAAAGAGCAATCTTAATCCCTCTGTTCTTTCTAATTTTAGGCTAATTCCTAAGCTTGCTTTTCTTTCAAAAGTCTTAAAGAAAGCAGTTTATGTACAATTACAAATGCACCTAGAAATTAATGGCATTTGTTAAAAGTTCCAGTCTGGTTTCAAATCACATCACAGCACTGAAACAGCCCTTTTAATAGTTTTTAATGATCTTCTTTTAACTGTGGACTCTGGGAACTCTGCTGTTCTGGTGCTTTTGGACCTGCCTGCTGCCTTTGACACGGTTGACCATAATTTTCTTTTATCACGTCTTGAGCTATGTGTAGGCATTAAAGGTACTGCCCTAGAATGGTTCAAGTCTTACCCGTCAAATAGATGCTTTTCTGTCCATATAGACCAATTCTCTTCAGCTGCAGCCCCACTTAACTGTGGGGTCCCTAAAGGCTCCATTTTGGGCTCCATCCTCTTCTCACTGCATATGCTGCCCTTGGGGTCCATTTTTAAAAAACAATATGTCTTTTCATTGTTTTGCTGATGATTTGCAAATCTATCTGCCTATAAAAACAAACAGCAGAGATTCTATACAGGCTTTGCTGAGTTGTTTAAAGGATGTAAAAACATGGATGGAGTTAAATTTCCTGAAACTAAATCAAAATAAGACTGAAATTATTGTATATGGACAACCTGATCTGCTGGATGGTTATGATAGTGCTCTTGGCCCTTTAGCTTCCTACAGTCACTCTTCTGTCAGGAATCTTGGTGTGATGTTTGACAGCTCTTTTAACTTTGATAAACAAATAAGTTCAGTAGTCAAAACAAGTTTTTTTCAATTACGACTTCTGGGAAAAGTAAAGGCCTGTCTCTCTCCAACTGATCTGGAAAGGGTAATTTGTGCATTTATTACCTCTCTTTTGGATTATTGTAACTCATTGTATGTTGGCGCAGCTCAGTCGTCGCTTCGTCGCCTGCAGCTTGTACAAAATGCAGCTGCTCGCCTGCTGACAGGAAAGAAGCGACTTGATCACATAACGCCTGTACTGGCCTCCCTTCATTGGCTTCCTGTCTGTTTTAGGATCCAGTTTAAGATTTTATTACTTGTTTTCAAGTCTTTAAATGGGCTGGCACCATCTTATTTATCTGAGCTAATACATTATCATACACCAGTCAGAGCACTCAGGTCAGCAAACCAGATGCTCCTACATGTTCCCAGATCCAGGCTTAAGAACAGGGGCGACACAGCCTCTGCAGTAGAGCCTCTGCAGTAGCTGCCCCTGATCTCTGGAACAACTTATCAGTACACATAAGATCTGCTCAGACCCTAGAGACTTTTAAACCTTTGTTAAAGACCTACCTTTTCTCGCTGGCATTCAAGTCAAGTTGAGTTTGACACCGTGATTTTATTGTGGAAATATACTTTTACTCTTATTTTGACTTGACTATATGCAAATTGACTGGTGTCTACGTATCCACCGGCATTTGTCATTGGACACCATCTACAGTCAATCACAGATCTCTTGAGTGGCCGCAGATGCGCTGTTTTTGGCCACTGATTTCCCCCTGGTCACATTCCAACTCGGAACATAGCCTATCAATAGGAATTTTCAGAAATTTGATGTCAGCATCACTTTAAGAAAAAAAACCCTGCCGGTCAGTTTATACAAATGATACAAATGTCATAATCAGAAAGACTTTTATTGCCATGTCTATTAAATACATGAGTTTTACTTGGCAATGCAATTAAGAATACAAGAAAATAATAGAACACAGGAGGAGTACAGTCTTAAATGAAATAGTGTGTGATATATACATATGTATACACACAGATCTAATCTAGAACTTTAGTTAAGATTATTAAAAATAAGCCTTTTTTTGGTGGGGGGGAGGGTTAGAGTATGATGGTTGAAGAAAAGAGGGAGTGTCAGACATAGAACCAGGAAGATCCAAAGAGAGAGAGAGAGAGCGACACAGAATGAAGGACTACAGAGAGAGAGAGAAGTGGCGGGGAGAGCCACTGAGAAAGAGAGAGGCACAGAAACAAGAAAATCCACAAAGCCCCTCAGTGCTCCAGAAGGTCAGACCACCCAGAATCAAGAAACAGTCCCAGCCTCTTTAGCCATGCAGTTATTACAGGAATACTTTTATGAGCATATGAAAAAGCATGCAGTTCATTTACTTCATACTTGTTCTAGCACATCTGGAGAAAGAAAGGTGGTCGAAGACAAAGATCAGCATAATAGCCAACTCACCCATCCAGACTCGATGGTCCCCGGCTGGCTACTAGTTCTACCCATCTGGACCTTGTATACACTAGTGGAAAGCCCTGCTTTATACTGCAGTGGTGATGTCATGGAGCTCCGTATACAGCAGTGGTTAAACGTCCTCTGTGATGCCTGGCTTATCCGCTGCAGCTCACACCCTTTCTTTAACACACACAAACACACATGGCGTTGTATTGTGTCATAGAAAAGGTTTGGCTTTCATACAAAACTGGATCTGACTCTTTTGTATTCTCTATCACAGGGGTGGCTAACCATATGTATTCAGGTTTTCATTCCAGCCGCGCTTCACACCAGGTGATTTCACTGATTAGCAACCGTCAACCAAAGAGGAAGAATGTATCAGTGAACTCACCTGGTATGGAGTTGGGTTGGAATGAAAATCTGCATACACATGGCTCTCCATGGCACATGGTTAGCCTCTGCTGCTCTATTATCTGTCTGTCTGCATTTCTATCTTTGTGAGAGAAGACTGACCACCTGCAATGGTCTACACTGTAGTGTCATATACCGCTCGCTCTGATGCCTGGGTGGGGCATGTTCACTATGATCCCTCCCTCTCTCTCTCTCTCTCTCCCTCCCTCCCTCAGGTAGGGAGGGAGGGAGGGAGGCCGTGTTATAGGCCGTGTTATAGGTTTATAACTCCTTTGAAAGATCTAATTAATATTCGTCTGTCTGTGCTATGATTGGTTGCATATGAATATTGTCATCATACAGAAGAGACGGAGGAGCTAACGTTAGCCACCGGCATCAGAAGGGAAGGCAGCATGGGTTAGGGTCTCTCTCTCTCTCACACACACACACAAGAGACGGAGGGTCTCTTCTGTGTGACGACAGTATTCACGCTCAACCAATCATAGCCATCTTTCAAGGGGGTTATAAACCGATAACGTAGGCCATGTTATACGGCCCATGTTATAGCTCCCCTTCCTCTAACACAGCGTTTCTCAAACCTCTCCTGGAGGACCACTTGTCCTGCATGTTTTAGATCTCTCCCTGCTCCAACACAGCTGATTCAAATGATCAACTCGTTATGAGCTCCCGAAGCTGCCTAATAACAAAACTAATCATTTAAATCAGCTGTGTTGGAGCAGGGAGAGATCTAAAACATGCAGGACAAGTGGTCCGCCAGGAGAGGTTTGAGAAACGCTGCTCTAACACACACACAGTCAAATGCAGCGCTCTTGATTGTGTTCTGATTTCCTGGAGCACTCTACAGGAGAAGGGGTGGAGTGTGTGAAGCCTGGTTTATTTTCCATTAATAGGCCCCCACATTCCGTCAGCACTCAGGGGAGGAGTAGAGCGAGGGGTCAAGGGTCAGCAGCTCCCTCAGTCTTGCCAGGCTCTGGGTGGAACAACAACCATTAGTACCCTCTTTACAGAACCAAGAATAAACTTCCCTGTTTTATTTGAGTAGACCACTGCTTCACTTCTACACAGCTCCAGTATTGCTGGCTGTTGACTGGCCCTACTAGCACAATAACGGGTTAGGTGCTTTGCTGAAAAGCATATCAGCAGTAGTTTGTGATGGATAGGAGATTTCTAATTCACCTCCCCTGCCAGATTCTACTGATTTAAACCACTGACCAGAGGCTTGCGTTGTTGGGCCATTAGTTGATTGTTTTGATATTGTGTATTATTATATCCATAGTCTGGAGCTGTGCAGGGTGTGAGATGTGAGGTCATTATCTTTCACAGAGGAAAAAAAAAGACAGTCTGGCCTCTTTGTAATGCTTATGATCGTATAGCTGTTACCTTTATGCATGTTCAATAATCCAGGTAAGGAAATCTTGATGAACTAATGCAGCTCTCTGATTATAGCTGTTGTGTTTCTATGTGCTATTAAACATGTCTACAGGTCATGTTCTAATTGTATTTACTGCCCTGTATGACAGGACCATATAAGTCACTGTCTGTCTGTCTCTTCCCTTCTGTGTCACTGTTCCATCAAGACTCCATTCCCTGTGGCTATCAGTGGGTAGAGCAAGGCTAGTTAGCAAAACTAAACAGTGTCTAGTGGTTATGTTAACTACAAGGACTGCATTTTCCATTCACCTCAGGTGCTTTGCTCTGGTAACGTTGTCAGTGGTATAAGGTTGAAAGGTGATGCTGCTATTGTTTGTTTTTTATTTTTCTCAAAAATTGCTTACTGTAATTTCTTGAATGCACCTTTGATGTTTAAATATGTATAATTACCTCAGATGTCATTCATGGATAAGAGGTGGCTGATGGTAACTCCACTTATGTGCTCTGTGATGATCTGACTGAGGGGGTTCAGGCCTATGCAGAACAGCAGCAGGGATAGTGAATCACCTTGGTAGATGCCACATTCGCTGGTTACCTGTGTGATTGTCTTTGAGTTGGCCTCTAGTGTTTTTCACTGCTGCTATGAGTTCTTGATGAAGGCTACTAGCATTCTGTTGGCTTTTTATAGTGCCAAGCACTCCAGTAACCATGTGTGGAGCCTTGAGTCATAAGCTTTCTTGTAGTCAATCCAGGCTGTAGTCAGGTTGGTCTGTCTGGACTTAAGAGTCTTGGGTCACTGCTCTATCAACCAGTAGCTGATGTTTTGACCCTCTGGTGTTGTTCCCAATTCCTTTTTGAGTTTGTCATGTATTGACTCGTGTGCTCTTTCAGCTTAGCTGCTATGATGTGTGACATGATCTTCGATGTTGTGGAGAGGCAGGTTACTGGCTGGTAGTTTGAAGGTTTTGTACCTTTGTGGGGCTCCTTCATGATCAGTATTGTTCTCCCCTGTGTTAGCCAGTCAGGGTGAGACCCTGATGTTAGAGCTGCTTCATCTGTGCTGCCAGGCATTCATGGAGTGTCATTAGCTACTCCAGCCAGTAGTCAAGTCAATTTTATTTTTATAGCACAATATCACAAATTACAAATTTGCCTCAAGGGGCTTTACAGCAACACACCATCCTATCCTTAGACCCTCGTGTCAGGGCTCATGTCCAGCTCTTCATGCTTGAGATTCGTTGTTGGATGTCGGCCACTGTGATGATAACTGGTTCTTGTTCTGGGATATTGCTATGGTCTGCTATGAGGTCCACAAGCCACTGGGCATTGGTGTTGTATGATGTCTCCTTTTCCCATATATCCTTCTAGTATCACTCGATCTCTGACCTTGGTGGGTCTGATGTTGTCCCCTTGTTACTCTGCAGTAGAGTGCTGCACGGGTCCGTTTTTTGAGACCCGCACCTGCCCCGCAACCCGCACATATAAACCATTACTTCCGCAACCCGACCCGACCCATTGATACAAGACCCACGACCCGACCCGAAACCTGAAACATGTAGGCCTAATAATAACCATGTAATCAATTAGTCACTAAACCTACATGTATTTAGGATCTGTTTTCAGTGTTTTTCAATAACGTTGACAATTATGGTGCTTTAATTAAACACATATCACATCTGAGATAAACACTAAAATACTATTAGAGGAGAGCTATTGCGAGGTGTGCCATGCCGTGTCTCGCAGTGCTATGACGCAGGACGCACTCGTGCAAGCTAAATATGCGCAGACAGATTTTCCTGCCAGTGTGGCAACCCTCTCTTTGTCTTCCCTTTTGGGTGCTTTTAGGTCAACGTTTCTTGTAAAGTAGTGGTTAATTGTTGTTGCACCGGTGGGAACATTGGCACGGCAGCTTTCAATGTGCTTCTTCAGTGACGACGTACCGAGTTTGCGGCTATCGTAAGCCAACACTTTTCGGCACTTTGTACAAGCAGCGAACCCATTGACTTGGTTATTTTCCCCATCTCTGAGTGAGCCAAAAGCCTCCCAGACACTGGACTTCGCTCTTGGAGACGAATTGTCGGCAATCTGATATTCTCCACTAGCTATTTTTGCCTTCAGCTCATCAGCCATTTCAATTTCGAGCGCGCTGCAGCAGCTTAAACGCTTCCGGGCTAACGACCGCTGACAGCCGGATATGATTGATGAGGTGAGAGGTTAAAAAAAAACACAAAGTAAATACTATTTTTAAATGTTATTATCCCACACCCGCGACCCGCCTGCACGTTCCTTTGTTTTACCCGCACCCGAACCTGCAAATAAAAACAACAAAATATCACCCGCTAACGACACCCGACCCAATGCAGGACTCTACTCTGCAGTTGGGAGTATGTTTTGGATGGTTCTTTGAGGAACAGGCTATTTACTCTTTTGGCTTCTGCTTTTCTAGTGTATCTCTTTAGCTTGGTGGCCAGTAGGGCAGTCAAATGTTCCAAATTCGAATATATAACCGAATTTGTAAAAAAAAAAAAAAAAAAAACCCCAAAAAAACACGGACGTTCGAGTGTGAAAATTAATGTTTGTTTCTTGGGGGGGGGCAGCACTACTGCGGCTGTCTGCCTCATGAATTCTTGCAAGGGCCCTTTGCTGCTGCACTGAACGTGCTGCATGATGGACAGGAGTCACACAAGGTCACTTTCATTGGTTGAAAATAAAATGTAGCTCAAGCTGAAATGAGTGAATAAGCCAACAACAACCGCGTGGTAAAGCTGGCAGACATTTCACAACCCATTGCAGCAGCAGAGACCGTGATTTTCACCCTGAACAATCTTAAAGTCCCATTTGCAAATACTTGGGATTTTGGTCAGAAAATTGAAAAATTGTGCAACTTCGAGGTAAAGTAGTATGTAAGTGACAATTAGCTTACCATTTCACCACTAGTAACCGGATGGCACATCAAAAATAAGACATCAATTACAAATCATTCATCTCGCTCTGAGAGACGGTGCGTTCTCATTTCTCACTCTAGCACAAACCACGGCGCAGACACAGAGAGAGAGAGAAAGAGAGGTCTAAATGAAGTTTTACGGTATAGGACATTATTTTATTTGTTTATTTTGTAATGTGTAGGTATGTAGAGTTTTTAAAAGACATGTTTGTGTTTAAATAAATATACCTATACAAGTAGTTGTGTCTCTTGTTGTATTGGTTTGCCCTCCTATGGACATAATGCGCAACAATATATTTGAATGGGTTTAAACCTGATGGCGCCGTCACTTCACAGCAAGAAGGTCCTGGGTTTGAGCCCCGGGGTAGTCCAACCTTGGGGGTCGTCCCGGGTCGTCCTCTGTGTGGAGTTTGCATGTTCTCCCCATGTCTGTGTGGGTTTCCTCCGGGTGCTCCGGTTTCCGGTTTTAAGACATGTAGGTCAGGTGAATCAAAGACATGTAGGTCATGTCACGTATCTGGAAAAACCCAAAAGCAGACTGGACAACCAGGTAAGGGAAGAAATCAAGTCTTTATTGAAGTGGCCAATCCCAGGGGTAGAGCAGGAGTTGGCTCAGTGGCAGGTAGACTGGCAGGCTGAAGTCCATGAATGGCAATGTTCCAGCGAAGACTGGTCCACAGTGGAGGCTTCTTAAGGGTGAGGGCGATTGCTTGATGGCCAGCAGGTGTCAAGGGAGAGGGGGTGATTGCTTGATGGCCAGCAGGTGTGCCGATCGAAACCACGGGCAGGTGTGCCAGGGTGAAGGAGAGGTGAGCAGGTGTCAAGGGTGAGGGGCTGTGACAGGTCAGGTGAATCAAATACGTAGGTCAGATGAATCAAAGACATGTAGGTCAGCTGAATCAAAGACATGTAGGTCAGGTGAATCAAAGGCATGTAGGTCAGGTGAATCAAAGACATGTAGGTCAGGTGAATCAAAGACTTGTAGGTCAGGTGAATCAAAGACTTGTAGGTCAGGTGAATCAAAGACTTGTAGGTCAGGTGAATCGGCCGTTCTAAATTATCCTAGGTGTGAATGTGTGTGTGTGTGTGTGTGTGTGTGTGTCGGCCCTGTGATGGACTGGCAGCCTGCCTAGGGTGTCTCCCCACCTGCCACCCAATGACTGCTGGGATAGGCTCCAGCATCCCCGCGACCCTGAGAGCAGGATAAACGGCTTGGATAATGGATGGATGGATGGATGATTTTCATCGGGAGTGATGAAGGACAGGATTAGGAACGAGTATATTAGAGGGACAGCTCAGGTTGGACGGTTTGGAGACAAAGCAAGAGAGGCAAGATTGAGATGGTGTGGACATGTGTGGAGGAGAGATGCTGGGTATATTGGGAGAAGGATGCTGAATATGGAGCTGCCAGGGAAGAGGAGAAGAGGAAGGCCAAAGAGGAGGTTTATGGATGTGGTGAGGGAGGACATGCAGGTGGCTGGTGTGACAGGAAGATGCAGAGGACAGGAAGAGATGGAAACGGATGATCCGCTGTGGCGACCCCTAATGGGGGTAGCCAAAATTAATAGCAATAATCGTATAGTGAAAATTTAATATTGTGACAGCCCTAGAAGGAAGCTGTTGTCACATTTAGATGGAGCGGCTCCAACAGGATGATATACAATTCAGCAGCCTGAATGGCCACTCTGTAGGCAGGAGATGCATGAGGACAGACTCCAACCAGCTGAAACAATCCTACCAGCTGAAGCTACAGAGGTTCAAATGAGAATTATGGCCAGACTAAACAGTCAACACCTGGGCTCAGCTTCCACGACTCAGTGACAAAGTACCATCACAAAGCCTGCTTACGAATGTGAACACAGCCTTGTGCAATAGTTCGACTGCCACCATAACAGAGACCAATGAGCTTGTAACCGTAATCCTGGAGACGCTTGGGTACACAGGTCACCAACGATACCCTCCATGGAAGAGAAGGCTGGAAACCAAGATCAGAGCAGCACAGATGGATGTTAACAGAGGGGAAGAAAGGTGTGATGAAAGACAGGCCCTGGTTGAAGAAGTACAGCAAGATGTCCATAAGTGAGGCCCTGAACCTGCCAAACAAAGGCTCACAGCACTGGCCACTAGGCTATCCAAATAGGCCAAAAATGACATTCGATTATTCCTTCTAAAAAAAACAAAACATAGGTTTGAACTCATTCATTATCCAAACTGCTTATCCTGCTCTCAGGGTCACGGGGATGCTAGAGCCTATCCCAGCAGTCATTGGGTGGCAGGCGGGGAGACACCCTGGACAGGCCGCCAGGCCATCACAGGGCCCAATGAAAATAAAAAAGTCACTATACAATTATTGTGGCCAAAAAAATGCACGATAGCTATAGAGAATGTAGGAGAAAAAAACAAAACAATGCTGTCAGGCAAAATCATGTATAATTTTGTTTATTGTGCGTTTTGTCTCTTGGGCAAATGAATTACCCTCAAAATATGAGTGTAGGGAGGTGGAGAGAGAGCCTAATCATAACTGTACAAACGAACAATTACACTTAATGGACAGTGAAAATGCAACTACTTGAACTGATAAAAAGATCCACAAGACTCAACATCTACCATCAATACCATGCCAACTGAAACAACATCACTTGTGGGGAGTAGGGCTGTCGCCATCATGACGTTTTAGTTGATGATTAATTGTCATACAAATAATCATGATTAACGATTCAATTGTCTTTTATTTGGCTTTCCCCCTTTTTCTCCCCAGCTGTACTTGGCCAATTACCCTATTTTCTGAGCCTTCCCGGTTGCTGCGCCACCCCCTCTGCCAATCCGGGGAGCGCTGCAGACAACCACATGCCGCCTCCCATACATTTCTTTGGCTATATACCACATCACACTGTCTGTTAACATGCACCATCTCGTACTGTCCCGTTTATATTTAGACACTCGCCCGAGAGCTTCAGGAACAGCCAATTGCCGGTATGGGACTGCGGCGGTGGCTGTCTTTCCAAGTTTGGCAAATTGGTTGAGGTGGAGGATACATAGATTTTTTTTTTTAATTTGTGGTATTAGCACTTTTGACCACCACCTTTTTGCTGCAGATCCGACAAATCGCCTCAGAGTTATTGGGCTCTCCTTTTTCATTGGCTTAAAACCAACATGTGCTCACAGCGCTGCTTGGCTTTGCAACCACGTCCATAGGCGATTTTCCATAGGAAGAACTACACGAACTCCCAGGCTGGCCTGAACTACAAGTGGAACTACCCCGTAGTCGGCCCTCTCGAGTGTCGCGTTTCCATAGCGATGTAGGAACCACCGGGCTCATGAGTTGACATCAACATTTTGCGACAGCTTTCACCGCGACGTAATTACAGCGCGCCCTGGTGCCTACGACAACAGATCAACTGCTTTAGCTTTTTTATTTTCTCCCGGCACTGCTTGGTTGTGTGGTGCATCCTGAGCCCATCCAGGTGGCAAGAAATGTCAAGGTAAAGCTTCTCGTTTCTTCCCGAGGACTTGAACCCCCGCTGAACCTCATCGGTGGTGTAGTAAGCCAACAAAGCCTGCACCTCCTCGTTGGTCCATTTTCGGCTAATTTCTCCATTTCGCTTGATCAAAATTCTCTAGTGTTAGTGCTTGCTACCATACAAGTTGGTTGCTGGCATATAAAAATGGCGCTTGTTGAACACCGAAGTAGTAGGCTGGTTGCTTCCGACGTTCAACCAATCAGCATCAAGCCCCGCCCAGCAGGTTTTCAGGGCTGCTCAGAAGTACCACCTCAGAGCAAGGGACTACAGACGTTCCCGTAAAAGTCCCAGTAGGAGTTCCGGTCAGGGGTAGTTCCTCTAGTGGAAACACCAGCAAAGCTGCCGCCCCCCTAAAAGGTTCGGGTAGTTCCGCTGGTGGAAAATGACCTCATGATGTTCATGTCAACAGTGTCACGGCGAAAGCAGGGAGAGGACCAACAAAATTGCAGACAGCAAGGACAGGCTGGGCTTGATCACAGTTTTAACAAGGCAAACAAACTTACATGACAGGGAAAGCTCACAACATGAGTCCGGCGACCAAGAGTCTCTGAGAGTGTCTCTGTGAGTGTGCGTGACGATCCGACAAGGACCCCGAGAAACCACAGGGCATATATACCTAGGGGGGCCAATCAGGGAGATTGGGCACAGGTGTGCAGGGCGGGGCAAGAACCGGACAGCCAATCGGAGAAAGGGGAGTGAGATTGGGCACAGGTGCGTAGGAACAGCACAGAAGGGAACAGGCATGAAGCCGGGCAATCAGGGTCACTCGGGCACACGGGTGCAGGTGAATTGAAACACCAATCAGGATGGGGCCGGGCGAGCCCCAACGACCCAGATCACACACCCATGACAAATAGATGCTCATCGAAATGCAGTCGTCGAATATTAGACAGTAAGCATCTCAAGATAAACAATTTGTTGGCACTAATTCACCACTCATGTGTCATTAAACCATCGCAGAACTGGCGCAAAAAGATGACGTCGTTAAAAGCGCCAGTCAAACAACAGACAGTGGAAAACGAGGTGGAACTAGTGATGGATGTGACGTTTCTGTTAGTTTCATCCAGCTGTTTTTACACAAATAAGTTGAAACGATTCTGATGGTTATACAAAATGATGGCGGTCTGGTCGAATCGTCGTGATCAGGCGATTGTGCAGGACCTGTGACAGCCCTGGTGGGGAGCAGGGGACAGAGTCTGTGTGTGAGACCACAGGCTGACAGCTAACCACTCTGATATACTGGGATTTATTCTCCACTGACTGTGGCCTTCCATAATTTTTTCTTCTTTCCATGTTTCATGACGTGGTTTTGCACGGCAGTAGTAGCCACACGCTGGTAGTAGCTAGCTGCTACAGTGCTTTGACCAACACTAGAATGACCAAGACGGTCATTTGGACCGTTTCAGATTTTCAAAGTTTAATAGCTTTATGGAAAAAAAAGACACAGACCTGTCGCTCCCTGAATGCTCCTAAAATGTCATGTATCTGCATTAAAATTAGTTTTACATCAAGTGATGATCAGATCTACCTAAAACGACCACCAGCCCTCAACATGACTGCTCATAATGTGTGTGTGATGGTGTGTGTCATGTCAGTATTTATGACGTGTGTTGGTTGCATCATTTCCTTGGTGAAGTTCATGGCTCTCTCCTAGAAACACACTAGTGTTCTCCAGTGCAGACAAATAGTCTAAACTTGATTTCTGATTATTGCAACATGTCAGACGCCATTACAGACGCACCATGACTACCAGTTAACCCAAACCCAAATCTACAAACCCCCAAAGCTTTAGTCAAGACGTAAAAAAAAAGACAAATGATCAGCTGGCCTTTGCTAACTCACGGGTTACCGTGGCTGTTGCTGAGTCTGCGGAGACGTTTGCTGTCGGATCCTCGGCGGCTTTGTAGAGATGATGAGACATGATTTTTCAGAGGAACACATCCAAATATGTAACAAAAAATGACTACACAGTGCAGATGCCTTGGTAGACTGATGAAGTGGAGGTCTAACTTCTCCCAACTCTTTATTCGCTGGCAGCAGTTGCCATACTGACTGTAAGGGGCCGCTCTTTCCGAAAGCAAGTACGTCAGAGCCATGTCAGTGGCTGACAGGACTGGTGGGTGTGTTGAGGTGAGTGGACTGATAGCCGGAAACATCCATCCATTCATCCATCCATTATCCAAGCTGCTTATCCCAACTGGGGTCGCAGGATGCTGGAGCCTGTCCCAGCAGTCATTGGGCAGCAGGTGGGGAGACACCCTGGACAGGCTGCCAGGCCATCACTGGGCACACACACACACACACACACACACACACACACACACACATTCATCCCTAGGGACAATTTAGTACGGCCGAGTCACCTGACCTACATGCAGACATGAGGAGAACATGCAAACTCCACACAGAGGACGACCCAGGATGACCCCCAAGGCTGGACTACCCCGGGGCTCAAACCCAGGACCTTCTTGCTATGAGACAACCGCGTTAACTACTGCGCCACTGTGCCGCCAGCCAGAAACAGTTTTCTTGTTATTTACAACGTAATAATTTGGGTGATCGCCACCCTAGCTAGTTACTGCGTCATGCCATCACAGGGGAGGGAGACAAAGCGAGAAAGGAAAGAAACGGAAATGATTTAAGATGCAATATTATATGTGTACTAACATGTGATATTAACATATGTGTATTCACACGATATCAATATTTCATTTTTTAAATATCACGGTTATCATCAGTACCAGTATATTGCAACACTCCTACTTCCTTCTATTGATGTTCGAGCATTGAGCCACTAGCTGCTTCTGAGTCAGTATGGAAGTAGGTCTCGTACTGATCCACAGTTCCCACATACGCTTCATAAATCCCCTCTCCTGGGGTCTGCTGTTGTACTAACATTCCATCAGTTCCAGGTTCTCGGCCCTTGTCCATGAATGTCTTGTTTAAGTAGCCCATTTTTCATCAGGTTGTCCTGCTTCCCCATCAACTGATGAGGACCTTGTTGATGCGGGTGATGTCGGCGCCACTATGGCTTTATTTGTGTTGCTCTCACTGGTGTCTGAAGTAATTGACGTCTATAGCATTAGGAGTCTAAGCCACATACTCTTACTGGAGACTCGTCCCAGCCAGGGTTTGAACCCCTGATCTGCGGTGAGAAAGCCGGTGTTCTTACCTAATGAGCTATCCAGCTGCTGCCGTGTGTGTGTGTGTGTGTGTGTGTGTGTGTGTGTGTGTGTGTGTGTGTGTGTGTGTGTGTGTGTGTGTGTGTGTGTGTGTGTGTGTGTGTGTGTGTGTGTGTGTGTGTGTGTGTGTGTTCATCTTTCCATCAGTCAGGTATCTGTTTTGAGTGCTGCAGCACACCATCACTCTTGTTTTTATGCCTAGTTATGAACCAACCTAATTTAACAGTATTGTCTAACAGGGGAGACATTAAATTCACCAGTTTTAACTGTAAAGGGCTCAATAACCCTATAAAACGTAGCAAGGTATTACATCATTGCCACTACCTGGGGGCCCATATATTATTTCTACAAGAGCCTAATATTAAAGCCTCGGATCATTTAAAATTGAAGAGGGGATGGGTAGGTCAGACTTGCCATTCCTCATTTCTGGGCAAATCAAGAGCTGTGGCTATTCTGCTACATAAATCTGTTCCCCATGTACATTCAAATGTTATTTCTGATCCTAATGGTAGATTCATTATAGTTACTGGCCAGATTTATAATACTCTTGTGGTTTTGGCTAATGTTTATGCTCCCAATTGAAATGGCGATACCTTTTTTAAATGATTATTAGGAGGAGACTTTTAACTGTTGGCGTAGTCCTCAGTTGGACCGTTCTTCCTCCAGCATCTGTATGCCTTCGAATTCTGCCAAGGTAATTCAGTCCTTCTTTAAGGAGTTTACTGGTTCTGATGCCTGGCACCTTTTTAGCCCTTCTAAAAGGTCTTGATGCTGCTCAATAATCTGGATAAGAAGATCACAGACGTTCTTACCTGGGTTATTGAGCAGCATCAATAATCCAGGTAAGAAGGTCACAGAAGTTCTTGCCTGGATTATAAAAAGGTCACAGAAGTTCTTGCCTGGATTATAAGAAGGTCACAGAAGTTCTTGCCTGGATTATAAAAAGGTCACAGAAGTTCTTCCCTGGATTATAAAAAGGTCACAGACATTCTTGCCTGGATTATAAAAAGGTCACAGAAGTTCTTGCCTGGATTATAAAAAGGTCACAGACGTTCTTGCCTGGATTATTGAGCAGCATCAATAATCCAGGTAAGAAGGTCACAGAAGTTTTTACCTGGATTATTGAGTGGCATCACAGAAGGTTGAATCAGTTCATCTGGACATGTTTACTGACCGATACGTTTCATCACTCAAGCTGTCACTTAGATGATGATGAAATGTGTCTGTCAGTAGACTTGTCCAGATGAACTGATTCAACCTTCTTTGACCTTCCAAAAGGGTGTTTTTTTCCCCATGTTCGTCATACCTTTACCTGTATTGACTTTTTCCCCATTGATAAGAGATTGCTTTCATCTGTGTTTGCATGTAAATATGATGCTATTGTTATATCTGATCGTGCTCCAATTTCTATCAATATGTATTTAAAAAACTTTACTAGTACACATGCGCCATGGTGTCTTAATACACGCTTACTTTCACATAAGGATTTTGTTAACTTTTTTCACAGCAAATTCAATTTTTTCTGAGTTTTGTGAATAGTATTAAAGTTGTTAAAATGTTCATTCTTGTGTCAGTTAATTTCATAACAGACACACTAACATATGTAATGCATAGGGCAGGGCAGTTAACTGAAAATGTATCGAAAGTGACATTAAGACCCTCTCACCCACTTAATCTTGCTCATGTCAGTTCATTCGGTTAATCATTTCCCCAATGCGGCAGGACGGTGGCACAGTGGTTAGCACGGTCGCCTAAAAGCAAGAAGGTCCTGGGTTCGAGCCCCGGAGTAGTCCAACCTTGGTGGGTCATCCGGGGTCATCCTCTGTGTGGAGTTTGCATGTTCTCCCTGTGTCTGTGTGGGTTTCCTCAGGGGGCTCCGGTTTCCTCCCACAGTCCAAAGACATGCAGGTCAGGTGAATTGCCGTACAAAATTGTCCCCAGTTATGAATGTGTGTGGGTGTGTGTGTGTGTGTGTGTGTGGGTGGGCCGGCCCTGTGATGGTCTGGCGGCCTGTCCAGGGTGTCCCCCCGTCTGCCACCCAATGACTGCTGGGATAGGCTTCAGCATCCCCGCGATCCTGAGAGCAGGATAAGTGGTTCAGATAATGGATGGATGGATTTCCCCAATGTGTGCATTCATGAAGTGTCCCTTTAAAAAAAATACTATGTCGTGTTCAGTCACTTGCCTCCAACCCGTCCAACTAAAGTTAGTCTGAGTTCACTCAAAGCAAGCTGGCAGCATAGATGACACAAGTGCTGACACATTTTGGCTTAAGTGAAGATGTCACAGAACACAAAGAAGTCAATGGTAAACACTGCGGGAAAACTATTTCAGTGACCAAAGGTACCACCACCAATCTGTTTAATCACTTGGAACACAATCACATTACCGAATATGAAGAGTGCCTGGCTCAAAAAGAGAGAGACCGCCAAATGCCAAAGTGCTTCCACAAAGCAGCTGTCATTAACACAAGCATTTACAAATGCCACACAGTATGCCAAGGATTCAAGAAGATGGGAAGAAATAACTGATGCCATTGCATATTACATCACGAAGGGTATGGCTCCCTTAGCTACTGTGGAACACAGTGGTTTTAAACATATCGTTAAAACCCTCAACAGAAGATACGCTGTGCCATCACCAAAATATGTTTCCCAGACACCGGTGCCCAACATATACAGAACATGTGGTGAGAAGGTAGCTGCTGAACTACTGAACTAAAACCTGTTCAACATGTACAGAACATGTGGTGAGAAGGTAGCTGCTGAACTACAGCCTGTTCAACATGTACAGAACATGTGGTGAGAAGGTAGCTGCTGAACTACTGAACTAAAACCTGTTCAACATGTACAGAACATGTGGTGAGAAGGTAGCTGCTGAACTACAGCCTGTTCAACATGTACAGAACATGTGGTGAGAAGGTAGCTGCTGAACTACAACCTGTTCAACATGTACAGAACATGTGGTGAGAAGGTAGCTGCTGAACTACAGTCTGTTCCACATGTACAGAACATGTGGTGAGAAGGTAGCTGCTGAACTACAACCTGTTCAACATGTACAGAACATGTGGTGAGAAGGTAGCTGCTGAACTACAACCTGTTCAACATGTACAGAACATGTGGTGAGAAGGTAGCTGCTGAACTACAATCTGTTCAACATATACAGAACATGTGGTGAGAAGGTAGCTGCTGAACTACAGCCTGTTCAACATATACAGAACATGTGGTGAGAAGGTAGCTGCTGAACTACAACCTGTTCAACATGTACAGAACATGTGGTGAGAAGGTAGCTGCTGAACTACAGTCTGTTCCACATGTACAGAACATGTGGTGAGAAGGTAGCTGCTGAACTACAACCTGTTCAACATGTACAGAACATGTGGTGAGAAGGTAGCTGCTGAACTACAACCTGTTCAACATGTACAGAACATGTGGTGAGAAGGTAGCTGCTGAACTACAGCCTGTTCAACATGTACAGAACATGTGGCGAGAAGGTAGCTGCTGAACTACAGTCTGTTCCACATGTACAGAACATGTGGTGAGAAGGTAGCTGCTGAACTACAGCCTGTTCAACATGTACAGAACATGTGGTGAGAAGGTAGCTGCTGAACTACAGCCTGTTCAACATGTACAGAACATGTGGTGAGAAGGTAGCTGCTGAACTACAGCCTGTTCAACATGTACAGAACACGTGGTGAGAAGGTAGCTGCTGAACTACAGCCTGTTCCACATGTACAGAACACGTGGTGAGAAGGTAGCTGCTGAACTACAACCTGTTCAACATGTACAGAACATGTGGTGAGAAGGTAGCTGCTGAACTACAACCTGTTCAACATGTACAGAACATGTGGTGAGAAGGTAGCTGCTGAACTACAGCCTGTTCAACATATACAGGACATGTGGTGAGAAGGTAGCTGCTGAACTACAATCTGTTCGGCACTTTGCAGCCACTTCTGGTCTCTGGTCAGGTAGAACGATGGAGCCATACTCCAGCCTCATGTTGCACTACACTGATGATGACTGGAACCTGTGATTTCAACTGATTTTGATTCAGAAGTTTGAAATATTCAATAAATATCCATAAATAGTTCCTCTGTGTGTGTTTCCTTAAATTATTTAAAAATCACAAACACAAGATATGCTTCATTAGAAAAAACATCCGAACAGTTCAGCACATTTACAGCACAGACCTTGTCAGAGAGGTGAGGGCGGTGTAAAAAACAGCGTATAAAATAGATAATTATTGATTAATCATTACCGAGGTAAAACTTTGAAATAATTGTGATGTTGATTTGAAGTCATATCGTCCAGCCCTAGTAATGCATTAATATCTCAACTGGGTATTTATCTTGACTGAGTATATCGAGTTTAAAAACCGTGGCGGTCATGTTGACCCCCCCAATGGTCGTTTTAGGCAGGAATGCACTAGGTCGTGCATCCTCAGTGGCTGGGTTTGTGATATGGTAAACTTTTAACCTTTCATAATGCTATTTAGCAAGGCTAAGAGCACATGTCCATCTCATGAAATATCAGCTACACTGGAAAACAAGGTTTTGTACTTTTCTTTTTTTAACTTTTTTTCATGGGACATTTGTCACATTCATTGTGTAAATCTCTTTGGCCCTGATTTGGTTTTGTGACTTTTCTGTCAGGTTTTGCACAGGAGCTGCATCTGTTTGACTCCTGTTGCTGAACAACGTGGTAGTTTTTTTTTTTGTTTTTTTTTTGTGCAGCTACTTAGTGACAGCCTCTAACTCCTCAGCATCATTTCCAGTAGTAAATGAACATGTAAGGGATCCCCAGTGTGCACCAGCCATCATCTTGCTGTGGAGGGAAGTGTGTGTAGGGGCTGAGCTTGGACATGGCTGGACTAAGTTTAGCTTAGTTTTAAAATTTTGTGAGCAGGTATTAATTCTCTGATGGAACCGATGACAATGAATATCCATCCATGTCCTTGTTTCTATGATGGAACTCAAACCATTAAACCCATATAGATAATCCCTTTAGTTCAGGATCAGTCTATAAGGAAAAAGATGGTTGACTAATACTTGCCATCTTATTTTTTTCTAATTGAAATGAACTCTAGTTGTGCAGAAAGAAAAATGAAGTTAGTGAGCCTGGTGCAGAAAGCGCCATGTGGTTTTCTAGTTCTGGTATGCCATATTTATTTTTTATATAGTTTTACACAAGATGTTGTGAGGAGAGAGAAAGGGCAAGCAAGTCTGAAGAAGAAGAGTAGAGACAGCACAGCTCTTATGTTAATCCATTGGCAAGGCGTAAAGCAGCCAGCAAACAATGGCTGCGGAGCCAGAAAGTCTGAAAGTCTGGTCTCCAGTCTCTCCAGGCCAGGAGGCTCTGACAGCCTGCCTGCCAGGAGGGGCCTCAGAGGGCAGAGAGAGGGGGGGCGGGAGAACGAGAGGCCTCAGAGGGCAGAAAGAGAGAGGCCGCAGAGAGAGAGAGAGCGAGAGAGAGAGCGAGAGAGAGGCCTCAGAGGGCAGAGAGAGCAAGAACTTTGATTTTAAAAAGGTACATTTATTCCGAATATGTTACAGTCCAACAGCTTATACCAATCTGTTCAACATGTTCAAAGAGCATGAGAGAGAGAGAGAGAGAGAGAGACTTCAGAGGGCAGAGAGAGACAGAGAGA
Organism: Lampris megalopsis; assembly: GCA_022114975.2. Classification (NCBI taxonomy): domain Eukaryota; kingdom Metazoa; phylum Chordata; class Actinopteri; order Lampriformes; family Lampridae; genus Lampris; species Lampris megalopsis. The sequence continues at coordinate 483,241 of JAJHIY020000661.1, forward strand.
CCTTTGACCTTTAACCAAGCCTTTAATGGTCCAATTCTTCATTCACATCAAGATAACATTAACACAACATTAACACAAATACTCATATGCATAGTGAAAAACACAAAAATTGCCATGCACAGTAAAAACAAAAGGATACAGACCTTCCCCTATTTTTCCCTTTTTTCAGAAATTAAAAAGAAGCACTTGGTTTTCTACCGTGCACAGCACAGCCCCATGTCCCCAAATGGAAATAAATCCTTCCAAGTTTGAAAAGCATGAACTCAATTTTCAGCCGAGCCACCACTAGACCCCTGAACATGTGTAGCATCTGTGGACCCTGTGCCTTTCATTTTGTTCCTTCTGCTAAGCCAAACACTCATTTTTGCCTGACTTATCAGAAAATTAACCAAGGTGACACGTCTGCACTGTGCTGCCGTGTACCTCGGACCAAAGACAAACAGGCTGTCTTCGACAACCTCTCCTAAACCTCTGAGCTACTGCTGCAGTACAGAGAAAAGAGGGCTCAGCCTAGGACATCTGAGCCATAAGTGCTGTAGAGTTTCCTCATCATTACAGAAAGAGCAGTGGCTCCCTGCCCTAGGATCAATGTGTGCCACATGTCTGTTTGTAGCCACAGCCCCATGTACCACCTTCCACTGTAGATCCACAGTGCGTTTCTCTATGGGGGGTTTGTACAGGGACCTCCAGCTGCCCCTGGGGGATGAGCAAAGTGCCAACACACTCAATCATCTTGACTCCTGTACGCCGGCTAGTGATGTTCTGTTGAGAACCTTTACAGTGACTGCGTACAAGGCCTTCTGTGATGTACTTAAGAAGTCATGTAGTCAGGGTCCGAAATTAACTTTTTGGCTTACCGGCCAAGGGGACTGATTGGTAGATGAAAAAATCTACCGGCCAAACATATTTTTTACCGGCCAAAATAATTAGTACCCTTTTTTGTGCCATACATACGTTTTCAGTACATATCAATGAGAGAATAAGATATTGTGTTGAATAAAAGCTTTTAAAAATGTGACCAGAGCAGATCTGAAGCAAAAATATTTTCATGTAAAATTAGTCAATGGTTAAAAGATAAGATGTTAGAAGTATGATTTCATGTTTTATTTGCAGTATTATTATGACTACTCGAGTGTTCCACATGCCTATCCCTAGTCCCAGACTACTTCTCACTCTACAGCAGCCACTCTCTTTGCACTGTCCATGAAGTCTGGCGTCCTACTCCTGACAGTGTCTTGGTGCCACAGATCAACAGCACTGGTTGGGTCATACTCCCTGATCTCGGGAGATGACAGCTGCACCATCAGTAGATCCGAGAGTGTGTCTGAGTTGAGGTTGGACCGCCAATCAGTTTTAACCTGTTTCATGGTGTTGAAGCTAGCACACAACTAATGTTAGTGCAAGCTAGGTGTCACATACTAGTAGGGTTACCAACATTCTATCCCAGGAAAACGGGACAGGAGGAACGGGAGAGCGGAGGTAATCACGAAAAAGTTGCCAGAGTAACAGCCCTACATGACGCTTTGTACAGGTAGCCCAGAGCCTTATGTAATAATAATAATAAACTTTATTTGTAAAGAACTTTTCATACAAACAATGTAGCCCAAAGTGATTTTACATTTCAACACAGAAATTACTATAGTAGGCTAAAGATATAGAGTAAACATATGTCTGTTATAAATATATCCATACATATAATAATAATAATGATAATAATAATAATAATAATAATAACTTAATCCATCGATATCCAAAGGAGTTGAATCAAGTGCAACTGGACTTGGTTTATATCCGTGAAGACGTTTCGCTTCTCATCCAAGAGGCTTCCTCAGTTCCTGCCTTTCTGACTAGACCAAGCTAGTCTGACTAGACCAAGCTAGTCTGACTGGCTGCTGATGAGACTCAGCATTTATCCTCTAGGAGTCGTTGTCAGAGCTATAGATGTCCATGGCTCTTTGTGTCCCGATGTTTGCCAATCCATCGAGCATGTTTTGCTGTTGAGCTTATTTTTCCAGTCCATGCTGCTGTAGCTCAGTCTGTGTTTAACTGAATGATATACAGATGAAATCTCACACGTAGCAACTTTGTTAATTTCAGTACTAGTCGTGGCGAAGAACTTGCTAATGCTAGATGCACCTTTAGCTTGTGTAGTCCTCTTGTGCGTGTTGGCATGTTGTTTCACGTTGTTTTCTCCTCTGTGGCTGATCAAAAACTCCCGACGACACAGGTTGCAGAAATCTCTAGCCAAATCGCCACTGACAGGTTTAACCCAATTATATATAGACCCTTTTACAGTTGGTAAACAGTGATCACGTGATTTTGCTACCAAAATGCGTGCACATACTATGCGTGACGTAGGTCATAAAAGGGTCTCTACTTCTCTCCCCACTGCTTATTGTATGTACACCATCTTTTCTTTTTCGGAGGGCCCGAATCGCCATCTACACTTGCACTCATTTTTCCCAACAGGGTCGAGAGGAAGAGATGAGTAAGTTACACATACGGGCCAGTTAAATTAAAATGATGCCTTCTTTCCAACTGAGCGCCACCCATCGGTATTTCCACACAGCATACATAGGCCAGATTTAAAAGCAGTATACGTGTATATATAAAATATTTTTTAAATCATTCAGATAGGGACAAATGGCGTCCCGTACGGTGCGAACCAGTTTTGATCTAAATATGGGGCGTCCCGGCGAATACGGGACAGTTGGCGATACTAGTGCTAGCTAGCTAACGTTAGCTACAGCCAGCACTTTGTTTACGCTTTAAAAGGATATTTTGAGATGACAACTAAATTCACTTACTCTCACATCCATTCGAAGTCGGTAATGTAACATCTGGAGGTCTCATGTTCCCTGATATTTTCTACCTTCATCATCTTGTTACCGATGACAAATGAATTGCTACGAGTTTTGGCCTCCTGGCGACAGACAGAGCAACTCCTTATCACCGTCTGTGCGTTATACTGCAGCCAGTCTCTCGCAGCTCCTTTATCATCATACCTCCACTTTTCACTAAACTTTCTTTTTTTTCCGGTTTGGTAGTGATGGTGGCTTCTTCCTCCTCTTCGGGGCATGGTTGTCTTTTTGATGGTGGTTTTGTGCCTTCTAAATATGGCCACGTAACTGGTGTTGCTCGCTAATGTTAGTTAAAAGAATAGAGTAGGCTAGTACCGAGTGTGACGGGTGCTGCTGTCGTTGTTCCTCTCGAGTGTGTGCGTGATGTTACTCACCAGTAGCGTCTAGCAACATTCTTATGCACTTTGGTTGGTTAATTTCTGTTGTTGTTGTTCCAATGCACTTTGGTTGGTTAATTTCTGTTATTGCTGTTGCTAAGGAGAGAGAGAGAGAGAGAGCGAGAGAGAGAGAGAGGGAGAGCGCAAGAGATGGGGGGGATTAAGTGGTTGGATTTCACTGTTTTTGTTACTCGCCATGTGGCGGGTAGGCTTCTGAGATTTACTCGCCAATCAGAAAACCTGCTCGCATTTGGCGGGTGGCGAGTGTTAATTTCGGACCCTGCATGTAGTTCTGGTGTTTTGAAGGATAGAATGGCCCCCTTCACTTCCTCCTGCTCCTTCGCTAGTGCACGGATTGACAAAGACGGGAAAACAGGCTGCATATCTGGCTGATCCTCTCCACACTCCGCTCCTAGTGCCTCTCTAAAGAAGCCAGGAAGTGCACTGATCACTTCCTCCAACAAATAAAAGCGGTTCAATGGCCAGGGAGTACAGCATTCCAGATAAGGGACAACGCCGTCTTATACCTCTCTTAACAGAGACAGGTCGGCTGAGTCCACCTTCTACCTTCAACAGAACACTGGCTTCGGAATACAACAACTTGATCCAGTTAATACATTTATCCCCAAAACCAAAACCTTCAAGTGTTTTAAACAGATAGCCATGATCAATCCTGTCAAAAGCCTTCTCTTGATCTAAGGAAAGCAGTCCAACGTCCAGCTCCTGGAGCTTAGATATGGCAATAATGTCCCGTATCAAAAAAAAAAGATTATCCTTAATTGTACGGTCAGGAACACAGTACGTCTGGCTGTAATGTACAACCGTGTACGTCTGGCTGTAATGTACAACCGTGTCCATACACTGTTTGAGTCTATTTGAAAAACATTTTGCAGTTATCTTATAATCAGTATATAACAATTAAACTGGTCTCCAGTTTTTCAGTAGGCCAAGATCTCCCTTTTTTGGTAGCAGTGTCAGGACAGCCCTTTTACAACTCAAAGTTAGAGTTCCAGAGTCCAAACAGTCTTTAAATACATCATGTAAGTCTCGTCCAATTAGAGTCCCGAACGTCTTGTAGAACTCTGAAGGAAGTCCATCAACTCCGGAGGCTTTGCCACAGCTGAGCTGCTGAACCGCTGCAGACATCTTGTCAAAGGAGATGGGGGACTCCAGCGAGGCCACCTGTGTTTCACCCAGCTGAGGCAGTCCCTCCGGGATCGCCTCCACACAGTCAGAGTCACAGGTCTCCACACTGAACAGGCTGCTGTAAAACTCTATGGCCAACTTGCTCATCTCTGATGGATCAGTTGTTATTGACCCACTGGGAAGTTTGAGATGCATCATCACATTGTTCTTTCTAAAAAAAAATTCAGGTTTAAAGAAAAAAGAAGTTGGAGCATCTGTGTCTTTGATGGAGGTGATTTGGGTTCTAATTAAAGCACCCTTTGCTCTCTCATGTACAAACCCCAATTCCAATGAAGTTGAGACTTGGTGTAAAACGTGAATAAAAACAGAATACAATGATTTGCAAATCCTTTTCGACCTATATTCAATTGAATACACTACAAAGACAAGATATCTAATGTTCTAACTGATAAACTTTATTGTTTTTTGCAAATATTCACTCATTTTGAATTTGATGCCTGCAACACGTTACAAAGAAGCTGGGACAGGGGCAACAAAAGACTGGGAAAGTTGAGGAATGCTCAAAAAACACCTGTTTGGAACATTCCACAGGTGACCAGGTTAATTGGAAACAGGTGAGGGCCATGATTGGGTATAAAAGGAGCATCCCCGAAAGGCTCAGTCGTTCACAAGCAAGGATGGGGCGAGGTTCACCACTTTGTGAACAACTGCATGAGCAAATAGTGCAACAGTTTAAGAACAACGTTTCTCAACGTACAGCTGCAAGGAATTTAGGGATTTCATCATCTCCAGTCCATAATATCATCACAAGATTCAGAGAATCCGGAGAAATCTCTGCACGTAAGCGGCAAGGCCCAAAACCAACACTGAATGCCCGTGACCTTCGACCCCTCAGGCGGCACTGCATTAAAAACCGACATCATTGTGTAAAGGATATTACCACGTGGGCTCAGGACCACTTGGGAAAACCATCGTCAGTTAACACAGTTCGTCGCTACATCTACAAGTGCAAGTTAAAACTCTACCATGCAAAGCCAAAGCTATATATCAACACCACCCAGAAACGCCGCTGGCTTCTCTGGCCCGACCTCATCTGAGATGGACTGACGCAAAGTGGACAAGTGTGCTGTGGTCTGACGAGTCTACATTTCACATTGTTTTTGGAAATCATGGACGTCGTGTCCTCCGGGCTAAAGAGGAAAAGGACCATCCACATTGTTCTCAGCGCAGAGTCCAAAAGCCAGCATCTGTGATGGTATGGGGGGTGTTAGTGCCCATGGCATCATGGGTAACTTGCACATCTGTGAAGGCACCATTAATGCTGAAAGGTACATACAGGTTTTGGAGCAACATATGCTGCCATCCAAGCGACATCTTTTTCAGGGACGTCCCTGCTTATTTCAGCAAGACAATGCCAAGCCACATTCTGCACGTGTTACACCAGCGGGGCTTTGTAGTAAAAGAGTGCGGGTACAGGACTGGCCTGCCTGCAGTCCAGACCTGTCTCCCATTGAACATGTGTGGCGCATTATGAAGCGCAAAATACGACAACGGAGACTCCGGACTGTTGATCAGCTGAAGTCGTACATCAAGCAAGAATGGGAAAGAATTCCACCTACAAAGCTTCAACAATTAGTGTCCTCAGTTCCCAAACGCTTGTTGAGTGTTGTTAAAAGGAAAGGTGGTGTAACACAGTGGTGAACATGCCCCTGTCCCAGCTTCTTTGGAATGTGTTGCAGGCATCAAATTCACAATGAGTGAATATTTGCAGAAAAACAATAAAGTTTATCAGTTTGAACATTAAATATCTTGTTTTTGTTGTGTATTCAATTGAATATATGTGGAAAAGGATTGCAAATTATTGTGTTCTGTTTATATTTACTTTTTACACAACGTCCCAACTTCATTGGAATTGGGGTTTGTAGGAACCTACCTAAAGCCTTCCTCCTACTTTCCCAAGTGCTGCCGTTGCCATCATGTCCAATAATTACTTCGTCTTCTAATATCCTAATTTCTCTCTGTAATCCGTCAAGACAGATTTTCTCCATACCGAGAGATTGTGTTGTTTGTATCGCTGACATAAAATCCTAATTTGTGTTTTTCCTACCTCCCACCATCGAGCTAAGCTCTCAAAATCTTTCTTCCTCAGCCTCCAATGACTCCAGAAGTCAGAGGAGAACTGACAGAAGGCTTTATCCTGCGTTAGCCGCACATCGAAGTGCCAGTGGGAACAGTGTCATAATTGAACTTGTAAGGAAAAATCTGCCACTACTAAATGGTGATCTGGAACTCCCACAGGTGATATCGTGGACTTAATCAACCTGTTGCTGTATGTTTGATTGAGATAAATCCTATCCAACCTGGCTGCCCTCACACTACCCTCGGCAGCTTTTACCCATGTGTACTGCCTGACTGTTGGATTATGTGTCCTCCAAACATCCATGAAGTCGTTTTCTGCATCCACAGTGGACAGAAAAGAAGCTAACGGTGGATGGGGCTCTTCTGAGTTTCTGTCAACTGTAGGGTGTGTAGTGCAATTCCAGTCTCCTCCTACCACTATGATTGAGCCACTAAGTTTATCCCTCAGTTTATTGCTCAGTTTGCTAAACAATCTTAAGCAATCAGTGCCTGTATTATAATGTCACCTTCTTAAAATAATGGCCTAAGTCATATTTTCAAGGTTTTCAAAAAACAGAATGAACTGACAAATTTTTGTTTCCCAACTCATTCCCCACTCTATCTCGTTGTCTACAGAGCTGTGTGTTTCCTGTAGGGGGAGCACATCTATGTTCTTAGCTCTACTCAGCTCAGCAACCACACCTCGCTTAACTCTATCCCGTCCTCCATTAATATTTAGACTCCCTACGTGCAAACTTTCCATTAAAAAAAGAGAGAAAATGGAGGATAAGACAGTGAAACCTTTCCAAGAGAGAAAAACCCCCCACCTTTTGTGTATCACCCATATTTGAGTGTTGAACATTTAAAGGAACCTTTCCTCGCCTTTCTTTCTTGAGTTTAGTCAGAATCTTCTTTAGACGAAACCTCTTCTGTTTACTGAGCTCTTCATATCCAGCCGTTTTCTACTCTTCATAACAGAGTTTACAAACCTGTCCACATCTGAGAAGACATCTGCTACTTCCAGACTGTCTGCCATGAGTTTCATCAAGGAAATCATTAATCTCCTTTAATGAATATGACTGCTGATCACCTTATGACACAAAATCAGTAAACTGAGATAGGCCATCATCCTCTAACATTTCCTCATCTGTATTTCCAGCATTTTCACAGTGTGACTCACCTGCAGAGACCTGACTCTCAGCCTCGGCTGGGTGACTGTCTCCCGCTGGTTCTGTCTGTCCTTCATCTCTGCATACATCCGCATCCTGTGCTTCAGTACCTCTCAGATTACTGTCATTTACAGTTTGCTGTCCTGCTCAGTTGGTACATTTCCCTCCATACCAGGTTGCGGATCACCGGTTGCGGTATCTCCCGCTGCCTGCTGCGCTGTTTGCGGGCTACCGCCCTCAGCAGCGCCTCCTAGCTGTGGCTCGCCTGTACTGCTGCCCGCTGTGGGCTCCCTGTGCGGGCAGGATGAACGTTTGTGGCCGACATCGCCGCACTCAAAACACTTCATGCTGCCAGAACTCGCGTACAAAGTGTAGAAACCGTGTTCATACTTGACTTTAAATGACACTTGTAGAGGTTCTGAGGGATCATTTAGATACATGAAGGCCTGTCTCCACAGGGAGGTAACATGCTGCAGTCTGGCGTCCTCACAACCCAGACGAACTGTTCTGAACCCGCTAGTGAACTTTCCGAAATTACTCAGTTCTCTTTCGAGGAGCTCGTTCGGGATAAATGGAGGTACGCCTGACACGGTAACACGTGTCGACGGCACAAACAATGGCGAGACGGCTACAGACAGATCGTCCAGCACCAGGCCTCTCTCGACCAGCAGGGGGACTAAACGCTCCTCTCGGAGAAAAGCCACCACGGCTTTGTTCATCCGAGAGCCGTAGGTGATGTTCTCATAGCCGACCTGTTCTCCTGCAGCCAGGAGAACCTGTTCCACAGTGTACCGCGGGTCAACCAGGACTCTTAACCCTGTGTCTGATAGACAGGGGAGGTGAGCCCTCACCAGGGAGGGATGCCATATTGCACTCCGCCAAACTCCGACCAGCTACTCCAGTCACTTTCCAATGACCAGCAACGAAGTAAAATTAAACTTCTCTCACCCCACCATGTAGAGACGAAAAGAAAAGTGAAAGCAGTAGAAACCCAGTGAATTAAGCCAAAAAACACACTCAAGCTCATTCAACACCCTCACTCACGCTGACGCACCCAACCTTCCCGCATGCAGTGCAGAGAGAGAGAGACAGAGAGAGAAGGGAAAAGAGACAAGGTTGGTGTCCCTTGGCACATCAGCAGAGTCCTTTCACTGCCACGTATAACCGGTGGTGTCTTGCATGTGTTGTGTTTGAAGAACTGGCCCAGACCAGGATCTCTTGGGAGGCAATCTCCGTTTATTCTGACATGGTTAAAATAAAAATAAAAATCCTCCGGTCAATAATAATATGTGCTCTTCAGCCCCTCTCACATGTATTACACAAAAGAGAGAGAGTTTGAGAAAGAGAGAGGCCTGAGAGAGGGGGGGGCTCAGAGGGCAGAGAGAGAGAGAGAGGCTTCAGAGGGCAGAGAGTGAGCGAGAGAGAGGCCTCAGAGAGAGAGAGAGAGAGAGAGGCTTTAGAGAGAGAGAGAGAGAGAGAGAGAGGCCTCATAGGGTAGAGAGAGAGAGGCCTCAGAGAGAGAGAGAGAGATGTGGTGGTGGTGGTGAAGGGAAGGAACACAGAGTTAGTGTGTGTGTGTGTGTGTTTGAGATATGAATGGTTAACCATTAACCACCAATAAGAATTCTGACTGTTTAACAGTCAGACAGGTAATTTCAAATGAACAGCCATGCATTGGCGGTGGGATTGTCTAGTGGCGCCCTCTCAGCAGGGGTATGAGACCATGTTGGATATATCTGAACTCCAACACACAAAAAGATGTCTGGACACAAATCTGATCTGATCACTTGCAAATAACAGTGCAGCCAGTCTGTCTTAAAGATCTGATTTGAGAAACAGATCTGATTTGCCTGCAGTCTGAACAAGGCCTTGGATTTCAGAGGTGAGAGGGTTTACAATTCAGGCAGGTTGTTTGTTGTTAACTGGGATTGTTTAGTAGTAAACCAGTGCTTGTTTGGTATATTCATTTAACGAGCCATTTTCGCCATAGATGCTCCATGTTGCTGAAGTTCAGATGTAATGATTAAACTGAGATGACTGACTAGGTCACTTGTAAAGTGATGTTAGCCTCTGCAGCTAACAGGTGTTAGCACCGAATATTAGAATAAACGTCATGAGATTGCTAACTAATGATAGGGTCTAGATTCAATGGTAGCTTTATTCTGATGGACTAGATCTAATATCAACCAGTGCAGGGCTTCTGTGATTTCTGCAGTGCAGAAAACAGAATGACAGAATGGAAACATCAGAATGGATTCTGATGTAAACATGTATGTATGTGGAATGTATAGAGTATTTGTGGACATAATTCCAAAATTTGTGATCAGGAATTTAATGTAATTTGTCTTTAGACCGTCTCTCGCTCTCCCTTGCAGAAACCACCGTGCCTCTGTGTGTCTACATGTGAGTGTGCACACATCTGTAAAATCCACTTGGGTTTGTTGTGTGGGACAGGGAAAAAAATGTCAAAGCAACCAGTATCGCAAGATGACAATGTTAAAAAGAAAAAAAGATAAATTTAGTTTATTACATAAACTTCTGTACCACGGGGCACTCTGTGGGGGGTACTGCGGGAGTATTGTGTACCGGGGCTGGTCCTTGTATAACCAAAGTGAGAGCTGTGTCCGCATTCTCAGCACAAAGTCAAACACGTTATCGGTGGGTGTCGAACTCCGCCAAGTTTTTCCCTTGTCTCCAATTCTGTTTGTTATATTCATGGACAGGATCTCAAGGTGCAGCCAAGGTGAGGATTGTGTCTGTTTTGGGAACCTCAGAATTGCATCTCTGCTCTTAGCAGATGATGTGGTTTTGTTGGCTTCATGACCTCCAGCACACTGGGGCGGTTTGCAGCTGAGTGTGAAATGGCTGAGATGAGAGTCAGCACCTCCAAGTCTGAGGCCATGGTTCTCTACTGGAAAATGGTGGCTTGCTCCCTCCGGGTTGGGGATGAGTTGTTGCCTCAAGTGAATGAGTTCAAGTATCCCGGGGTCTTGTTCACGAGTGAGGGTAGGACAGAGAGGGAGATTGACAGGTGGGTTGGTGCAGCATCAGCAGTAATGTGGACGTTGTACTGGACTGTTGTGGTGAAGAGGGAGCTGAGCTGGAAGGCAAAGCTCTCAATTTACCAGTCAGTCTTGGTTCCAACCTTCGCCTATGGTCATGAGCTTTGGGTAGTGACTGAAAGGGTGAGATCGCAGATACAAGCGGCTGAAATGAGTTTCCTCCATAGGGTGTCTGGGCTCAGCCTTAGATATAGGGTGAGGAGCTGGGACATCCGGAGGGAGCTTGGAGTAGAGCTGCTGGTTCAGGCATCTGATCAGGATGCCTCCAGGGCGCCTTCCTTTGGAGGTTTTCCCAGCACGTCCAACTGGGAGGAGACCCCGGGGTAGACCCAGAACTCGCTGGAGGGACTACATATCCAAACTAGCTTGGGAATGCCTAGGGATCCCCCAGGAGGAGCTGGAGGGCGTTACTGGGGAGAGAGACGTCAGGAGTGCCCTACTTAGCTTGCTGCCACTGCGACCCGGCCCCGGAGAAGTGGCTGATGATGATTGATGGACACAAACTTCTTCTTAGTAATAATAGGGGGGAAAAAAAGAAAGATAACTGAAAATGGGCAAAAAACAAAAGTAATTTGACAGGAGGACAGATTACACATGCACACAGGGGAGACTCAGATCACACCATTCACGTATGCGGGAGAAGAGGCGAGAAGAAAAAACACACATTCGTCACACGTCTGAATGAGAGAAGAATACAACACAGAAACAGGATAGCAAAATTATATGGATTTATAAGATATATAAAAAGAAAATGTGATGAGGGGGATGTCAAGCAGTGTCCAGGTGATGACCACCATCACCGTGGAGACCCGGGAGGAGGACAAACTGCACGTGCACACGGGACACTCACATCACACCATTAACACACACAGAAGAAGAGAAAGGAGAAGACATCATTCAGAGAGAGAGAAATGACATGTGAGAGAAGAGAACATTTTGCAATAGTCAATAGTCAGTGTATACTCTAAAACGTCATCAAGATGGCGCTGTGGGTGGGAGCTTCGGTTCTGTACTCTTGCAATTTTCCTGTTTTTGTTTATTGTTTAGTTTCCAGCGCACACTCACTGTATACAGCAGGGAAGAACTTTGAAGGTTCTTACTGTCCACTGGACAACAGAACACACTTTTTAACCGACTTGTTGGCCAGAGAGCAGACCTTCACCAAGTGGATTGACGGGAGCACGCTTCTAAATCCCCGCTGTCGCAGTTTTAACGAGCGGTCCGGCTCACTTACCCCTTCAGCATCTTCGTCATAGTCCGCACAGTGCTGCACCGATAAAGACCTAAGCAAGACTTGCATTAAAATGTCCAATTGAAGTCGGTAAAAAAGTGTGTTCAGGTTTGGAGCCTTCAAAGTTCTTGCTTGCTGTATGTGATCAGTGAATTCCTCCCTGTAGTCCCTCCTCACACCACTGGCATGCATACCACCATTCACCTAATTGTTGTGCGTAATATGTTTCTGCTATGGTGTGACTGTATTCGTGATAATACGTGGAGTGTCTGCTGTTGTCCATGGATGTATTGTGCTGCAGAGTTCAACATGCTGTACCAAAAACAAATCCACCGGCCTTGGTCATGTGGCTAGTAAACAAATTAAACTAAGCTAGTTAAAAACTCCACTGCCACCCCTCCTCAACAACCCCATGCCTCCACGGGTGTACTTGGGTACAAGTTTTAGTAAGTGTACCATAATAATGTCAGCTGGCATGGATGGGATCACTGTAAGCGATTTCCATTGTACTACTCTTCTGTACTGATAGATAATTGTATTTTTAAAGAATACATTTTCTGTGAACCCAAACCTCATTAAAATGTTGTCTAACATCAGTCAGCGTCGTGCAGACGTAAACCTCACTGATGGCTTCCATTCTGATTACTGGAGAAACGTTACATGACTGGGTCTTTTCACTGAGCTTCAATACAGTCCAAAGAGGCATCTTTTAATGCATTATATGTTTCAACCTGTTGTGGTCTCTGGAAGTACACAGCTGTAGCCAACATTACTACTAGACTGCCAGACTTCAGGACTTCCTGATCTGTTTGACAACAGTGTTTTGATGGGGTCTGGGTTCTAATGGTGGGCTCCTTTTATAAAAACGCTACACTTGGATAATCGTCAGGTCTTTACTCTGGTCTTTTCTTTGGTTTCAGGAGCATTCATCTTTGATTTTCAGCCGTTTTGCTGCAGTGGTTCCAGCTAGTTCAATGAAAATGTAATGATTCTGAGTCACTGACCCTGCTGCTTTTAGAACCACTTCTGATCCACTGGGCTACATGTGGAGCCAGTCCATGATGCAGTACAGATCAGAAATACTCCCAGTATAGTGTAGTCAACATCCATTTGTGTAGGCTGCTGTTTTTAGCACCTTAACGTAGCAGCCAAGATCCCTTGTTTAACCTGTAAGTTCATATCATCCAGATAAGAGGAAGAACTGTAAGAAATGTTTAACCTCCAAAACTCTAAACCATTGTTTTGGATGTTTACCTCACCAAATTTCCCAGCAACCCCTGAGTAGTCCCACCTCAAATTCCCTCCCCGTAGGGTTGGGTTATGCCTCAGTGGTTCTCCATAAGGCTGGTTTATTCTATACAGGTGCTAAGTTAACAAAGCCCCCTTTGATTCCTCTGTGTCCCGGGCAGGGAGTGCTCCCAAGCCTTCTCCAAGACTCTGATGTAATCTCCCCGTTACAGTACAATAAATACTGCCTCACTTCTTATTCTAAAAGAATCTAGCTAGATGATCAGAATATGAGATTAAACCATCATTAGTTTATCATTAATTTACCTTCACATAGAAAGGAAGTCTTTGATATTCTGTCTGGCTGTACACTTAACAGACGAGCTGCGTACTGTGTGACCTGTTAGATGACTAATGACAACTAGAGAAGAGTATATAACGTTTATGTGCTTGGTTCAGCTGAATTGACTGTTTAGAAAATTCCTTCAAGTCCTGCCTGTCTTTGTCACTGTTACGATATCGAATAAACCTTCAGTATGAGCTTCATTATTATAACGGCTTAGTTTAAATCTCAGTGTCACATCAACACAGCACACAGACTAAATCCACGTCTGTAAGTGTGTCTGTTGATGGTTTCTTTATGAAGTTTAAAATGTTTAAGCTATAGAAGACACTTCTGGAAGAGGGTTTCGGGAAAGGAGTATATAAAATATTTTTCCTCTAGTGACTCAGGACAACATGACACAGTTTTAGAAATTCCCAGAAAAACATGTTTTCACCATTTCTCATTCCTTCAGCTTCCTTTTTTCCTACTGTAGTGTTGTCATTCTAATATATCAAACATCATATATAACATCTAACAATATAACATTATGTATAACATATCATTCTAACATATATAACATTATATATAACATAATCATTCTAACATATAGTATAGCTATGTATAGCATCACATTATCATTCTAACATATATAACACTATATATAAAACATTATCATTCTAACATATATAACTATGTATAACATATCATTATCATTCTAACATTATATATAACATACAATTATCA
>JAJHIY020000661.1:502500-527500 GCA_022114975.2 Lampris megalopsis
ATGGCTAGTTTGTCTTCTCTCCCAGTAGGATGGCTAGTTTGTCTTCTCCTCTCCCAGTAGGGTGGCTAGTTTGTCTTCTCTCCCAGTAGGATGGCTAGTTTGCTGATGTCAGGGAGGCTTCTGAAGTTTGGGTGGATGTGTGCAGTGTTTGGGTAGTAATGATTTCTAATGTGGTTGTACTTAGGACAGGCGGTGATGAAGTGCAGGTCTGTCTCCACCTCTCCCATGTCGCAGTGTGAGCACAGCCTCTGTTCTGCTGGCAGCCATATTTGTCTGTGTCGGCCTTTTTCTATGGCCAGGCCGTGCTGACTGAGTCTGTACTTCGTCAAGGTGGTTGTCAGTTTGGTATCAGTCACTGTGTGCAGATATTCTGCCACAGTGTACTGTCTTGTTAGGGCCAGACAGCACCACATTTTATGTTGATTTTTAGTTTGTGTGCCCCAATAAGTAATATGAGTTAGTTTTTGTTGAGTTATAATTTGATGGATTCTGATGTTCTGGTCCTGAGGCTGTGAAGGATTAGTGTTTCATAGTGAACTGAGCGTCAGGACCAGGTGAGTGAGGGGACTGGTTTTGCTCAGCTCCTGGTATTGCAAGGCTTTGTAATGGTATGAGTGGCGGGGTCACTGTTTTTCAAATGTTGCCAGAATGTGAATGCCCTTTTCTGTATTTTAATCAGTAATGGATATTGGCCTAACTCTGCCCTGCAAGTGTTGTTTGTTGTTTTCCTCTGGACATGTAAGAGGTTCCTACAGAGCTCCGCATGCAGGGTCTCAATTGGATGTTTGTCCCAGTTGCTAAATTCTTGATTTGTAATTGGACCCCACACTTCAGTGCCATAAAGGGCAATTGGTTCGATTACTGATTGGAATATTTTCAGCCAGATTCTAATTGGGATGTCTACAAAAATGTGTTGTTTTATTGCATAGCAAGCCCTGCATAGTTTTTCTTTCAGTTCGTTCACTGCCAAGTTAACATTTCCTGTGTTGCTGATTTTTAGTCCTAAATAATTATAATTCTGGGAATGTTCAATGTGGTTTCCTCCTAATGTGAATGTGTATTTCATTCTCTGAGATATGGATCTTTTTTTGAAAAATCGTGAGTTTGGTCTTTTCCATGTTTACTGCCAAGGCCCAGGTCTGGCAGTACTGCTCCAGCAGGTCTGGCAGTACTGCTCCAGCAGGTCCAGGTTCTGCTGCAAGCCCTGTGCAGTAGGAAACAGCAGAATCAGGTCGTCTGCATAGAGCAGGAATTTGATCTCAGTCGTGCAGAGTGAGGCCGGGTGCTGCCGATTGGTCTACAGTTTTTGCCGATTCGTTGATGTAAATTGGACTCAAGCAGCTTTCTGACTCCGCACTCCTGAGAGAGGGAATTTGTTCTTTTATCACCAATTTTTACTCCGCACTTATTTTCTGTGTACATTGATTTGATGATGTCATGGGTTTTACCCCCTACACCACTTTCAATAACGTTGTAAAACAGTCCTTGGTGCCAGATAGAGGCAAAAGCTTTTCTGAAATCAGGGAAGCATGCAAAATCTAGTTTTTGTTTTGAACTATGTGTTTATCAATTAGTGTGCAGGGTGTAAATATGATCAGATGTACGGTAATTTGGTAAAAATCCAATCTGGCTTCTACTCAAGACATTTTGCTTCGTAAGGACAACTAGAAGTCTAGAATTTATAATATTACAAAAAATCTTCCCCAGATTGCTGTTCACACAAATGCCCCGGTAGTTATTAGGGTCAAATTTGTCTCCGTTTTTAAAGATTGGGGTTACTAGTCGTAGAGTCCAGATGTCAGGGAAATAACCTCGGAACCAAATTAAACAATTTTGAGATGGCCCATAGAAATTTTGAGCTCAGGCATTTTAGCATCTCATTTAGGATGCTGTCAGCTCCAGGTGCTTTCTTAGTTTTTACTTTTTCGATTTTGTCCTCAAGTTCCTGCTCAGTAATAGAGAAGTCTCTCTGTCTCTATGTCTCGCTCTGTCTGTCTCTATGTCTCGCTCTGTCTGTCTCTATGTCTCGCTCTGTCTGTCTATATGTCTGTCTGTGTGTCTCTGTCTGTCTGCATGTCTCTCCCTCTGTCTGTCTCTATGTCTCTCTGTCTCTCTCTTTGTCTGTCTCTATGTCTCGCTCTGTCTGTCTATATGTCTGTCTGTGTGTCTCTGTCTGTCTGCATGTCTCTCCCTCTGTCTGTCTCTATGTCTCTCTGTCTGTCTCTATGTCTCAATCTGTCTGTGTCAAATTCAAATGTGCTTTATTGGCATGACAAGCGTTCTGATATTACCAAAGCATTAATAACATTTGATACAAAACACTTAATGTCATAACAAACAATACAAACAAGATAAGACAGAGTCGAAAACAAACACACAAACAAACAAACAGACAGACATATATTAGTGAAGTGGTTTTAGTCTCTCATTGTCCCTCACTTTGTGGCAGCTGCTACACACTTTTTTTAACAATATATGCATTGGTTTTCAGTTTTCAAATCACATCAAATTGTACATCAACAGTACAGAACACAGCAAACATTTTTCACTCTGTTCTCCCTCCCATAACTCAATCCCTAACAACTTAAGTACAAAAAAGAAAGTTATATAAAATAAATAAAAGTAATGAGAAGAAAGATTTAAAAAAAAGAAAGAAAAAAAAACATGACAAAGAAAGAAGATTTAAAGGTTGTTTTTCTGGTCAATGTACACGATCATATAAAGCTACCCTACTCCCCTGCTCCTACACACTTGGCTGCCTCCATGAACAGCGGGCTTCCTCACCTCATAAGGAGGGGGGACTGCCTGGGCAGAGTCAACATGTATTTGTGTTTTTTGTATTTTTGTGAATTTGGGGTGGTATTCTTTTCTTATATGTTTGTATTTGTCACATGTGGTCAAGAAGTGGAGCTGTGTCTCTACCATTCCTTGACCACAGTGTGAGGTCGCTCTCTCTCGCTCTGTCTCTGTGTCTGTCTCTCACTCTCTCTCTGTGTCTTTGTCTCTCTCTGTCTCTGTCTCTGTGTCTCTCTGTCTTTATGTATCTCTCTCTCTCTCTCTCTCTCTCTCTCTCTCTCTCTCTCTCTCTCTCTCTGTCTCTCTCTGTCTGTCTCTATGTCTCTGTCTTTGTGTCTCTCCCTGTCTCTGTACCGTTGCTGGTCTCAATTGTGGCTACTAAAATGGACCTTTACATGTCGGATGGGAAGGTCTTGTACAAGTGTTGTGTTGTAGCCATGAACAAGAAAATGCTGAATGAGAGAAAGGATGCGGTGTGGAGAACAAAGCTAAAAGTGGCAGGTGATTGTAGGCCAGTGTGGAGGGGCTGTATAAAGCCCACAGGTCAGGTGACCTGCAGTGGAGGATCCTACAGGGAGCGCCGGCACTCAATGCTTTCATTTCTGAAATAAATCCAACTGTTTCTGTTAAGTGTCCTTTCTGTCAGTCTCCAGAAACCATGTTTCATTGTTAGCGGAAGGTGACAGAGTTCAGGTGCTTTGTGAAGCTCTACAAACCATGTGCTGTCACTGTGGTGATGCATGGAAGGAAACTGTTTTGGCTTTGGTGCTGGTACAAGAGGAAGGAGCAGAAAAGTGGCAACTTTTACAGGTTGTAGTGCAGCCTTTCTCAAACTTTTTAGTCCCGGGGACCAGTAATCCATGGCCCTCAACCTCTGGGGACCGCTTACGTAATTTTTTTGGGGGAAAAAAAGACTAATTTTTTATTCTATGTATATTATTATATAAAACATTTTAATCATTTAAATGTAGGCTATGTTTATAGACTTGTGTCTGTCTCTCTTGTCCGCGCCACATCATGTCTATTTGAAAGTCTCTGTTGTCTGTCTGTCTGTCGTCTGTTGTTGGGTGAGTTGTCTGTCTGTCTGTTGGCTGAGTTATCTGTCTGTCTATCTGTCTGTTTGTTGGCTGATGTCTGTCTGTCTATTTGCTGAGTTGTCCGTCTGTCTGTTGGCTGAGTTGTCTGTCTCTCTGTTGGCTGAGTTGTCTGTCTCTCTGTTGGCTGTCTCTCTGTTGGCTGTCTCTCTGTTGGACCTCATCTTTCCCTGCAGTAAATGACAGGTACTGATTAGCGTTAAAAATTAAATAAATTAGACAAACACATTCCCTCAGATCATTTTGCTGTCAGGTGACCAAATCAATAGGCTATTTAATAAAAAGGTGTGTGCATGTGTGTGTGTGAGAGAGAGAGAGGGTACAGGGAGAGACAGAATAAGAGGAACAATATAAATCAAATTAGTCTTAAAAAAACATAATATAATCCATGTCTGATTCCTGTGCTCACCTAATGAGATGGGTGCGCCTGTCTTCTTGAAACCAGCAGGTCAAACCGAGGGGGAAAGCAGGCGAGGGAAACACGCATGGTGTTTTCAGAAGCCAGTCTATTCCTGTATGTCGGCTTTGTCGCAGCAAGAGTTGAGAAGCCGGACTCGCACAGACAGGTGGAATGAAAGGGGAGCAACATTTTCACTGCCGTCTCGCTGAGTTGTGGGTATTCTCCTCGGCAGGCCAGCCAGGATTCTGAAAGCGGCATAGTATTGAAACGAGCGCGCAGCCCTCCATCACATGACAGCTCCACAAGTGGGTCCTCCTCGAGAGCGGCAGATATGTGCCGGTCTCGGCAGTGGTGAACGGATCACGCATCCATTGATTTCCAGTGAGTGCGTCAGATTGTGATGGGAAGTATTCCTCAAATTTGAGCAAAGTCTGGCTCAGGTGTTCTCCCATAAGTTTGTGCATGGGACTCAAATCCGCCCCACTCTCATCAGCCAGAGAAGAAAATAATGGGAACACATCATAAACTCCCTTGCCAACTCGAGTTTTCCCGACGGAGAGCTTTTTCTTGAATGCAGCGATTTTGTCATTCGTCTGAAAAATATCACATGCCCTTCCCTGCATCGACAGATTAAGCTGATTGAAATAGTGCAGCATATCTCAGAGGTAGGCCACTTTGGCAATCCATGCATCGTCTTGGAGGTGTACAGCTAGATTTGATTGTTTTTCAGTCAAGAATGCCTCGATCTCTCGCCTGAGTTCATAAACTCTGCTGACCACTCTCCCTCTGGATAACCAGCGGACATGTGCACGTAAAAGCAAGGGACAGTGTTCAGCCCCCATCTCTTCACACAGGGCTGCAAAAATGAGAGAGTTGGTAGCGTTTGCTTTAATGAAGTTGACTATCTTCACCACTGTATTGAGTACCTCGTTCAGTTCAGGGGACATGTGTTTTGATTCTAGCACCTCGCGATGAATGAAACAGTGTGTTGCCTGAACAAAGGGAGCCACCTCTTTGATTCTGGCTACGACACCCGAGTGCTTCCCCGTCATTGCTGCGGCTCTGTCGGTGCAGACTCCAATACAACGGTCCCACAGCATCCCATGTCCTGTTATGTATTCATGCAGAACTCGAAATATTTCTCCAGCAGTTGTCTTGTGGGGCAGCGATTTACAACAAAGAAAATCCTCATGAAAACGTCCATCATGCACGTAGCGAATATACACAAGAAGCATAGCTGCATTTGAAATGTCAGCTGTCTCATCCAATTGGATGGCAAACCAGTCCGATGCTTGGGCTCTGACTAACACTTGGGACTCTATCAGCTGCCATATCCTGGACCCTGCGCGAGACAGTATCATTAGACAGAGGGATTTCACGGACTTTCGTCGCAGCAGTTGGGCCTAAAACCTCACGACATGCATCCACAACCGAGGGCATAACTAGCTTCTCACCCATAGTGAAGGGAGCGTGAGACTTGGGAATGTGATGGAGGAGAAGGTACCACGCTTTCAGTAGGCTCTCCTTGTCTGTCAGATTGCTTTGCAGCAATTTGGTCTGGTTAGCCATTTCATCTTTCTTTCTTTTAAAAAAATCCTCAAATTTATCCTTGAGATGTGCATGCTTAGTCTCTGCACATTTGTGATGGCTTCATTGCTTCATTGCTGAGAACAGTTTGGCAGATTACACAGACAGGCTTTGGCTGGTAGCTACCGTTGGATATGAAACCAAACTTGATGTATGCTGGGACTGGGTCTTACTTGCGATTGAATGGACGATATTTTTTAGCCTCGGGTTCTTCTTGTGTTTTATCTTCTGGCATGGTATTAAAATAGGCATCCAAGCGTTTTGTTTCGAGCAGGCCATGGCTGCTGGAGTTAGCGAGATTTTAGACAGCGAGGTAGTTTGTTATTTTTCAGTCAGTGACAGTTGACAGCTGATCATTGTCACGACAATGGGATTTGTTTAGCGTACTGCATCTTGCAGTCTTCTGGGTATTGGAGTTTTTTGCACAGCTAAAACGGACCAACGGCATTGAATTGAATAAAGTTATTTATTCAAATTAAAAAAAAATATATTATATTATTATTATATATATTATTATATATATTATATATATTTTTTTAAAGACAGTTATTTTGTGGCGGCCCAGCAGGGATTCCTTCGCGGCTTGGTGCCGGTCCCCGGCCCATAGTTTGAGAAAGGGGGTTGTAGTGGACAAGCTAAGCTGTCGACTTATAGAAGAAGGAAAAGTGGAATTAATAATGGTTCAGAGGGAGAGCTGCTACTTTCCTTCATCACACGGGTGAAGGTGCGAGTCCGAGTGGATTTCAGCTCCTGTACCCTGATGAACAACTCAGATGAGTTTATTGTCGGTGGTGTTTCACTACAGACATTGTGGCGGGCGGTTGGTGTTTGATTCTGTTTCTGCAGAATGTTTTTGAACCCTTTGCCAGTATGTGACTTGACCCACTTTTTAAAAAAAGTTTTAAGCATATTTTACTATTACTCGTTTTATTGGAGTATCATTTGTTTTCTATGATATATTTTTTCCAGTGTTTTTGCTTGGGGAAAAATGTGTCTGTCTGTCTGTCTGTCCATCTTTTTCTCTTTGAATCAGTCTGGGGTCCTGTGATGGAGAAGACCTCTTCGGATGTGTTCATGTAAAGTTACTGATGTTGATGTTGTGAAATGGATATGTTATTGTTGAAGTTTGGTTTTATACAAATAAACAGTTGTTTACAATAAAAAAAAAAAATCCTCTGCATCTTCCTCTTTCACACCGGCCACCTGCATGCCATCCCTCACCACATCCATAAACCTCCTCTTTGGCCTTCCTCTTTTTTGTTTTTAATATTTATTGCGTGTTATTTGTTTTTATGTGGCACTGTGGTCCGTGTGAAACGTAATTTCGTTCTTCTGTGTGTACAAGACATGCTTGTGAAAGCAGTCTAAGTTGATAATAATACTAGCTTGATCACACAACCTTTAGCTGATGTCGGAAGATTGTGGATCTTGGTTTACCGGGAGCAGAAACAAGTGTTTGTTTTTCAAATCAGAATCTCACAGGTCTGTCAAAGTAGAATCCTGTAAAGTTTCTCTGATTAAATTGACTGATCTTGTCCTTTCCTCCCTTTGACACACAAGTAGAGACACGCATTGCTGCGTGCTTGACTGACATTTCGGAGTGGATGGCGACACACCACCTGAAGCTCAATCTGGACAAGACAGAGCTGATGTTCCTCTCGGGGAAAGGTTGCCCGCACCGAGACCTGGCCATCACCATTGACAACACCGTGGTGATGCCAACTCGGACTGCGAGGAATCTGGGTGTGATCCTGGATGACCAACTGTCGTTTGCTGCAAATGTTGCATCGGTTGCTCACTCCTGCAGATTTCTCCTCTATAACATCAGGAGGATTTGCCCATTCCTCACCTATGAGACGGCACAGGTGCTCATCCAGGCTCTGGTCATCTCCTGGCTGGACTACGGCAACTCCCTCCTTGCTGGTGCCCCGGCGTCGGCCATCAGACCTCTGGAGCTTGTTCAGAAAGCTGCAGCTCCTCTGGTGTTCAACCGCCCTAAGTTCTCCCACACAACTCCCCTTCTCATGTCCCTACACTGGCTCCCAGGAGCTGCTCGCATCCAGTTTAAGACTCTGGTGCTAGCCTACAGGGCAGTGAAAGGAACAGCTCCTTCCTATCTCCAGGCCATGGTCAAGCCCTACACCCCCGCCCGACCACTTGGCTCTGCTGCCCCGGGACGCCTGGTTGCCCTGTCGCTCAGAGGCCCCTGCTGCCGATCGACCCGGTCACGGCTCTTTTCTGTCCTGGCCCCACAGTGGTGGAATGAACTCCCCACTGATGTCAGGACAGCGGAGTCGCTGCCCATCTTTCACCGCAGGTTGAAAACTCACCTCTTTAAGAACTACTACCCTGTTCCTTGTTCTTAGCACTTATTGTATTCACTCATCTAAAAAAAAAAATCTCTTTCTTGCACTTTTATTTTAGCACTGGTTTTGCTCTTAGATGCTTGTTTAGAGAGAAGATGCACTTATGACCTCTGATGACTAGTAGTTCTCCTGATTTCCTACGTTAAATGCACTTATTGTAAGTCGCTTTGGATAAAAGCGTCGGCTAAATGACTAATGTAATGTAAGGTCTTTTCCTGTGTGTTGTCAGGGTTGTGGAGCCAGGGAGCCAGTGACAAGAAGAACGTTCTGACTTTCTGATCTTTCTATGCTCCCGTACTCCTCTTCTACCTGAGAACCTGAAGTGTCTCCAGCTCCACGGCTGATCTCCTGTCAGCCCAGCACCAGGGCTGTGTGACCTGCCCACTTGTCTCCCATTCCCTGCACAGCCAACACCTGGGCCAACGCTAACCAGACCAGTATTCATCTACCAGTGTCTATCCTGAGCCATGATGGCAAGTCTACCTCTTTGTTTGGCCCTGGTGGGAACGGGGCTACTGTTGGCCGGCAGCACTGAAGGTAAGGCTCTGATACCTGGCCCTCTCTGTTCACTGAAGAGATGCCACTGGGCTCTTTATTCACATTAATATTCTGCTGCTGTTGTTCAAATTACTACACTGGAGTCGTTTCCTGGCTGTTTGGTTGTTATCAGACCCAGACGCATGCAGACAAACACAACAGACACACACTCTCAGATATTTTCCAGAATGGTTTTCTTAAAGAAGCATTGCCTGTTGGTATACTTGGCTATGAGCTAATGCAGGAGTCTCAAACTCAAATTATCTGGGGGCCACTTGACAGGTGGTCTTATGGAGGAGGGCCGGTGCAATAGGGATGAAGAAAAAAACTGTTCGACTATATAACCTTCACATAATCTTTTATTATTATTTCATATTTTGTCAGAGTTTTCACATGAATAGGTAACTATGTACATAGTGTAGCCTGGCCATATTCAGCCTAATTCTTGCTAGAAACCTGGAACTACTTCTGCTGACATAGGTGAGCCACATTTGCTTTCAGAGACTAGGCAGTGGACACCCTGAGGACAGCCTGGAGATGTTCATTGGTCAGTCTGGACCTGTGCTTTGATTTATTAAAGTTCATAGTTGAGAACAGTTCCTCACACAGATAAGTGCTGCTGAACAAACACATGACCTGCCTGAACAGTTTGGACAACTGTGAGAATGTTTTGGGAAGCTCTCTGAGAAACTGTCCAAACATCTCCTGCTTTCCTTGTGCCTCTCTGAACTTTGCCTTGAGCTCAGTGTTGCACTGCAAGTCTGTGAGCTCCATGTGAAATGTGTTGGGGCACTGTCCACACCACAGGAGAAGGTGTCTGCAAATAACTGGAGAGTGGTGCTGTGAGTCTTAATTAGACAAACGATGCTCAAACTCCTGCTGCAGATTATCAATGGCAGTCACATTCTCATCAGCATTGACTCTGGCACCATCATCAATAATTGACTGGCATGTTGGGAAGCGGACAAATCGGGAATCAGGAACGATTTATTTGTCATTTCATTTCATGCGCTTGCGTACATGAAATTAAACGAAATATCGTTTCCCCCAGCCCACAGCAGTGCAACACAAAGACAAAAACACATCCAAAAACTACAAGAACCATATATCCAAACTACAAAAAAACTACAAAAACTACAAAACTTAAAAAAAAAAAAATCTACACAACATATCCAAAAAAAAATAAAAAATCACTGTCCAAGAGAGCGAACGCCAGCCAGGATGACTGAACTGCCGGTCTGAATGGGCTAGCAGGTAGGTTAGCCTGCCCCACTTCCGTGTCCTGTCAGTTCGCCCTTGGTGCTTCCTCTTTGGGCACAGCTCTGGGCAGGGTCATGGTACTTGGGCCCACTGGACGCAGCAGACCAGGCTCCCCCAGCCGATCCAACGCCAGCACTCCCAGCAAGAGACCCTCTACACACCTCCCCGCACTCCACACAACGACACCAAAAACACAGTGAACGCCAGGTGAGGCCGCTACCAGACCGCCCTCAGTGTTATTGGAACTACCAGTTTGCATGGGCTAGCTGTTAGCTTAGCCTGCCCCGCATCCTCGTCCTGTCAGACCGCCCTCAGTGCTTCCTTTTTGGGCGCAGCTCTAGGTGGGGCCGTGATCCCTGGGCCCACAGGACACAGCAGACCAAGCTCTCCCAGCCGATCCAGCACCAGCTCCCCAGCCATCAAACGAAGACAAACTTAGATGCAGATGTGGACAAAGACACTGCATGGTCGGTACTGGGTGAGGCCACCACAAACATAAGTTCATGCCACCATCTTCCCACACCGGTACTGGGTGAGGCCGCTGCAAATGTCAGTTCGCACCACCATCTTCCCAAAAAATTTTCTCTGTGAGCTGTGTTTTCTATAATCTGAGTTTCACAGAGAAGGCTTTCATGCTACCAAATGCTACAGTGACAAGTTGGTCTGGCCCCTGCAGTTTCAAAGTAAGAGTGTTAAGTTTCTGTGTGGTATCAACTAAGAAAACTAAATCCATGAGCCATTTGGTATCATCAAGCTCAGGAACAAGTAGCCTGCTTTTTCTCATTAATTCTTTGATTGCCTCCTTCAATTAAAAAAAAAAAATCAGTTTCAGGACACTGCCCCTGCTCAGCCAGCACACTTCTGTGAAGTACAGCACATCTCCATATGTTGCATCTATTTCCTCCAGAAACACACACAACTGAGGGGGTTGTAAACCTCTTAATCTGATGTAATTAATGTATTTCACCACAGCAGATATAACACTGTTGCATTTGCTGCAGCGTGAATGATGCAGTGCAGTGCAATTGGACACACTCTCTAACCAGACCAAAATGACTTGGACACACTCTCTGACCAGACCAAAATGACTTGGATATATTCTCTGACCAGACCAAAATGACTTGGATACATTCTCTGACCAGACCAAAATGACTTGAACACACTCTCTGACCAGACCAAAATGACTTGGACACACTCTCTGACCAGACCAAAAGGACTTGGACACACTCTCTGACCAGACCAAAATGACTTGGACACACTCTCTGACCAGACCAAAATGACTTGGACACACTCTCTGACCAGACCAAAATGACTTGGACACACTCTCTGACCGGACCAAAGGACTTGGACACACTCTCTGACCAGACCAAAATGACCTGGACACACTCTCTGACCAGACCAAAATGACTTGGACACACTCTCTTGACCAGACCAAAATGACTTGGATATATTCTCTGACCAGACCAAAATGACTTGGACACACTCTCTGACCAGACCAAAATGTAACATGTACTTGGGGAAAACTGTCAGCTCATAGATGCAGCAGCGAGACATGTCAGGTCATGTGACAGCCTGAGAGACGAGCAGCACAAAAATGACTTGGACACACTCTCTGACCAGACCAAAATGACTTGGATATATTCTCTGACCAGACCAAAATGACTTGGACACACTCTCTGACCAGACCAAAATGCAACAGGTATTTGGGGAAAAGAGTGTCAGCTCATAGATGCAGCAGCTAGACATGTCAGGTCATGTGACAGCCTGAGAGACAAGCAGCACAACACATGACAGCTGTAGTCTCCTCACCACCCATGCTCCACCTACTGATCTACTTCTGTTTCTCTATTGTTATGGCTGTGTTATTGTTTCTTTATTGATCGTTACAATGTTGTGTTGATGTTCATTATTAGTGTTATTTTGTACCGTTCAAATTGTGTTTTTGATGCTTTGGTAACATTGTTGTAAAACTTTCATGCCAATAAAGCCCTTTGAATTGAATTGAATTGACAGAGAGTGAGACAGAGAGAGAGAGAGAGATTGAGACAGAGAGAGAGCGAGACAGAGAGAGAGACAGAGAGACTACACATGTTGTGCAGTGTTTGGAAACACTCACTATTTAATTCTGACTTTGCTAGTCAATTTAAATTCTATGAAAGAAAGCATGTCCTCATATCGCCATGGCAACTGTGACTGTCACGATGGCATAGCTGGGCTAACTAGGTTGAATAAGGTTAGATTACTAATTTTTCAACAAGTAATGTGCTGTCTAATGTCAGTCGACTGAAAGTATATTTATGACTTTGAGAATGCTGAATTATCATTGATCCCATGTTCATGTCCAGATTCAGTGTCATTGAATTAAGTGACCAGTGACCGGCTGTTAAATGTGATTAGCTGAGCCGTCAGCCTCCTGACAGATGTGAGCAGGAAAAGATGCTTGTTGCTCTTGGTTGTCTTGGCACACAGCATATATACGTCTGTAACCCTCACACTTACACACACAGCTCTCTCAAACCCAGCACAACACAACCAGCCTCTCCCTGCTGTTACAGTCATATGTGCGCGCACACACACTCACACACAAAACAGGCTGATAAGAGTAGGGTGTGGTTGAACCAAGTGTCACCAGACTTTGATTGGTTCAGACAAAAGCTCTTTCATCTTTATCTCACGAATACACACACACATGCACATATACACAGGAGACACACACGTAAACACATTAAGGGACAGGCACGCCATATATAGATAAACACACAAAGACACACATCAAACACACAGTGTGGAGAGGCGAGGATTTTGAAGTTGTCCTTTTGAAAGGCATGTAGTGGAGTAGGTCATTCTTTATTGTTACTCTTTGCGTTACTGTTTTTAGTATATTGTACCTCTTATTAGAAGTGTCCAAACATATCTATACACTTGAGCATCACAACACCATCTTTTACATAACGTACGCTGCATTTACACCGAACATGACACCAAATGTGGTGTTGCTGTGTTGGCCCAATCAGAGGGAACACAGCAGCAGTCACATCAAGACAGCGTGGTGTCATCAGCATGTTTGCTTCACAAGCGGCTAGCTAGCTCATGTTAGAGTGCAAGCTTTAGCATCTTTCCCTGTGACTGTATGGAGGAGCTTAACATTAATATGGATCTAGTCCTGTTAGCAAAATAGCTGCAAGTTGACAATTTCAAAGTGAACATATCCAATTTAACGGGAACTCCAACCGATTCCTGTGGTCCCAACTGATTTAGCTCTGAGGGACAACAGCAAATATTTTGGGGCTTTCGGTGCAGCTGCTGACTTCCATTTCATATGAAGACTTCCTCTTCAGTGCGTCCGTCATTGTTAACAGTCAGATTAGTCTGGACATCACCAACATGAAAAAACAGCCAACAATAAGGAGTTCAAAAGTCAGTTACACCACCCCGACAGTGGTTATGTGACCACAGCATGTAACAGGATGTAAACACTGTACAGTGTCATCACTGACTAGGCCAGACTGAGCAGCTCTCCCTCCTTATCTGCGTTTTTAGTCGTCACTCATTTGTGTCCCACCCTGATAAACAATACAGTGGTATAACGACTGAAAACAACAACCAATTTCATACGCAAATTACCGTGACCAATGGCCATGTGTACTATTCACAGAGGGTTGGGGAATAGTTGCAGTCACAGCATTGTAAGATGGTGACAGATGTACTCTTAGCCCCCTCCCCCGGTTCAGGGATGGTCGTTCCCTCTTCACATAGATGGCCTCTTTGACTCCCCATTGAAACCAGCGTTCCTCCCTATTAAGGTTGTGCACATCCTCATCCCTGAAAGAGTGGCCACTGGCCTGTAGATGGTGTGGACTGTGGAGTCCTGGCCTGTAGATGGTGTAGACTGTGGAGTCCTGGCCTGTAGATGGTGTAGACTGTGGAGTCCTGGCCTGTAGATGGTGTAGACTGTGGAGTCCTGGTCTGTAGATGGTGTAGACTGTGGAGTCCTGGTCTGTAGATGGTGTAGACTGTGGAGTCCTGGTCTGTAAATGGTGTAGACTGTGGAGTCCTGGCCTGTAGATGGTGTAGACTGTGGAGTCCTGGCCTGTAGATGGTGTAGACTGTGGAGTCCTGGTCTGTAGATGGTGTAGACTGTGGAATCCTGGCCTATGGATGGTGTAGCCTGTGGAGTCCTGGCCTGTGGATTGTGTAGACTGTGGAGTCCTGGTCTGTAGATGGTGTAGACTGTGGAGTCCTGGTCTGTAGATGGTGTAGACTGTGGAGTCCTGGTCTGTAAATGGTGTAGACTGTGGAGTTCTGGTCTGTAGATGGTGTAGACTGTGGAGTCCTGGTCTGTAAATGGTGTAGACTGTGGAGTTCTGGTCTGTAGATGGTGTAGACTGTGGAGTCCTGGCCTGACGTGTTATCTCTCCTGTGTTGTGTCATCCTCTTGGCCAGCGTCTGTTTAGTTTCCCCAATGTACAAGTCATGGCAATCCTCCTGGCACTTAGCAGCATACACTATATTGCTCTGTTTGTGCCAGGGGACCCGATCCTTGGGGTGGACCAACTTCTGGCGCAGCGTGTTCTGGGGTTTGAAAGTAACTGACATGCGGTGTTTGGAAAGTACGGGTCTCAACTGTTCTGCCACTCCCACACATATGGAATCACTATTGGTTTACAGCTGTTGTCTTTCTCCTCCCTTCGATTGGCTGGTGCAGTGTTTGGGCATCTAGCTTTGGCAAATGCCCAGTTAGGATAACCACACTTAACCAAGGCCTGTTTAATGTGGGATTTCTCCCCTTCCCCGGCTGCTGTATTGGTGGGAACATTGTCAGCTCGGTGGTACAGCGTCCTGATGACTCCTAGTTTGTGCTCCAGTGGATGATGAGAGTCAAACCTTAAGTACTGATCAGTATGTGTTGGTTTACAGTAAACATCAACAGCCAAATGTTCTCCATCACCAATTGCAATTTCACAGTTTAAGAAGACTACCCTGTCATGTTCCACATCCTCCCTGATGAACTTGATGTGGTGTCCACAGAGTTAATGTGGTCGGTGAAATGTGCTACATCCTGAGATTTAAATTTAACCAAGGTGTCGTCCACAACTCTGAAACAATCAAATCAAATCAAATCAATTTTATTTGTATAGCCCAATATCATAAATTACAAATGTGCCTCAGTGGGCTTAACAGCAACACAACATACTGTCCTTAGACCCTCTCATCGGATAAGGTACAACTCCCTAAAAAACCCTTTAACAGGGAGAAAAAATAGGAAGAAACCTCAGGGAGAAGAACAGAAAAGGATCTCTCTCCCAAGACGGACAGCGTGCAATTGATGTTGTGTTCACGCAATTTACATAATACAACATTGAAAGAGGATAACAGAATTATAATGGACATAACATTTATGAAGAACATGATGCATCATGTGGGAACAATGGCTCGGCAGTGTCCCTGGATAGGACATCAGAGCCTCTTTTCCACTTCCTCCATATACAATGTGGCCACTACAGGTGAGACTGGGGAACCCATAGCACACCAATGCCTCTGCCTATAGTACTGCCCCCTGTATGTGAAATACATGAACAGAAGACACAGCTTCAGGAGCAGACACACTTGGTCAGTGTTAAGGGTGGTCCTATTGCAAAGGGTGGGGTTGTTTTGTAATTTCATATGGACTACCACCACTGCTTCATCAATAGGAATGCATGTGAAGAGACTTAACATCATAAGAGACCAGTGTTTCAACCCCATCCATAATGATGTCCCTCACCTTATCCACAAAATCCATAGTGTTGTGAATGTGACAGAGATTTTGAGAAAAACAGATGATAGATGGTATGGATGAAGACATGCACACATGTTTACAGTGTGCTACTGTATTGTGTATAAGGGTCGGGACCCTACAGTCACTGTATTGTGTATAAAGGTGGGGACACTTGCAGTCACTGTATTGTGTATAAGGGTGGGGACACTTGCAGTCACTGTATTGTGTATAAGGGTGGGGACCCTACAGTCACTGTATTGTGTATAAGGGTGGGGACACTTGCAGTCACTCTATTGTGTATAAGGGTCGGGACCCTACAGTCACTGTATTGTGTATAAGGGTGGGGACACTTGCAGTCACCGTATTGTGTATAAGGTTGGGACCCTGCAGTCACTGTATTGTGTATAAGGGTGGGGACACATGCTGTCACTGTATTGTGTATAAGGGTGGGGACCCTACAGTCACTGTATTGTGTATAAGGGTGGGGACACCTGCAGTCACTGTATTGTGTATAAGGGTGGGGACACCTGCAGTCACTGTATTGTTTATAAGGGTGGGGACACTTGCAGTCACTCTATTGTGCATAAGGGTCGGGACCCTACAGTCACTGTATTGTGTATAAGGGTGGGGACACTTGCAGTCACTGTATTGTGTATAAGGGTGGGGACACTTGCAGTCACTGTATTGTGTATAAGGGTGGGGACCCTACAGTCACTGTATTGTGTATAAGGGTGGGGACACTTGCAGTCACTCTAATGTGTATAAGGGTCGGGACCCTACAGTCACTGTAGTGAGTATAAGGGTGGGGACCCTACAGTCACTGTATTGTGTATAAGGGTGGGGACACTTGCAGTCACTGTATTGTGTATAAGGGTCGGGACCCTACAGTCACTGTATTGTGTATAAGGGTGGGGACACTTGCAGTCACTGTATTGTGTATAAGGGTGGGGACACTTGCAGTCACTGTATTGTGTATAAGGGTGGGGACACTTGCAGTCACTCTATTGTGTATAAGGGTCGGGACCCTACAGTAACTGTATTGTGTATAAGGGTGGGGACACTTGCAGTCACTGTATTGTGTATAAGGGTGGGGACACTTGCAGTCACCGTATTGTGTATAAGGGTGGGGACACTTGCAGTCACCGTATTGTGTATAAGGGTGGGGACACATGCTGTCACTGTATTGTGTATAAGGGTGGGGACCCTACAGTCACTGTATTGTGTATAAGGGTGGGGACACCTGCAGTCACTGTATTGTGTATAAGGGTGGGGACCCTACAGTCACTGTATTGTGTATAAGGGTGAGGACCCTACAGTCACTGTATTGTGTATAAGGGTGAGGACACCTGCAGTCACTCTATTGTGTATAAGGGTCGGGACCCTGCAGTCACTGTATTGTGTATAAGGGTGGGGACACCTGCAGTCACTGTATTGTGTATAAGGGTGGGGACACCTGCAGTCACTGTATTGTGTATAAGGTTGGGGACACCTGCAGTCACTGTATTGTGTATAAGGGTGGGGACACCTGCAGTCACTGTATTGTGTATAAGGGTGGGGACACCTGCAGTCACTGTATTGTGTGTAAGGGTGGGGACACCTGCAGTCACTGTATTGTGTATAAGGGTGGGGACACCTGCAGTCACTGTATTGTGTATAAGGGTGGGGACCCTACAGTCACTGTATTGTGTATAAGGGTGGGGACACTTGCAGTCACTGTATTGTGTATAAGGGTGGGACCCTCCAGTCAACGTATTGTGTATAAGGGTGGGGACACATGCAGTCGCTGTATTGTGTATAAGGGTGGGGACACCTGCAGTCACTGTATTGTGTATAAGGGTGGGGACCCTACAGTCACTGTATTGTGTATAAGGGTGGGGATGCCTGCAGACACTGTATTGTGTATAAGGGTGGGGACACTTGCAGTCACTGTATTGTGTATAAGGGTGGGGACAGCTGCAGTCACTGTATTGTGTATAAGGGTGGGGACACTTGCAGTCACTGTATTGTGTATAAGGGTGGGGACAGCTGCAGTCACTGTATTGTGTATAAGGGTGGGGACCCTACAGTCACTGTATTGTGTATAAGGGTGGGGACACTTGCAGTCACTGTATTGTGTATAAGGGTGGGACCCTCCAGTCAACGTATTGTGTATAAGGGTGGGGACACATGCAGTCGCTGTATTGTGTATAAGGGTGGGGACACCTGCAGTCACTGTATTGTGTATAAGGGTGGGACACCTGCGGTCAGCTGAGACTGAAGATGTCCCTTAGATGATGATGAAACTTGTGTCAGTTAACGTTGTGTCCAGATGAACTGATTCAACTTCGGTGATTTTCTTACCTATCAAGTACACGTAAGGCAGGCGAAGGTCTGGAATGCTGACTCTTCCCTTGCCCTGCAGGGGTGCTTCGACTGTACAGACTGATCGGTGTTTACTGAGTCCTCAGATAATATTGATGAGCTAATGGACGTTGTATGTAGCTATATCTCCTTTTGTACAGACAACATGATTCTGATCAGGGCTGTCAAGATTTCCCCCAACAACCAGCTATGGGCTTCATCAGCCCTTAAGGATCTGATTCATAAAAGGAAAAAACTTTTAAAGAGGGCGATGGTACTGTAGTTAAGGAAACAAAGAAGGAGATCAGGTCAGAAATCAAAAAGGCTAAACTCAGATACGGCGATAAACTGGAAGCTGAGCTGAGCAGTAACACTTTCAGGGTAGCCTGGAACGGTACGACATCTATGACTGGGTGTAAAGACAAAGGCAACAGCAACATTGTTCTGGCTGCTTTTAATTCAGATAAACAGCTAGCTGATGAGTTAAATACATTTTACTTAAGATGTGAGAATCATGACTTCACAGACAAACTGAACACATTAAAGAACAGTGCTAGAGCTCCCCCAGCTTGGACTGTTGATATCAAAAGTGTGGAAAAACACTTCAAAGTCACCAAGTCCAGCAGAAACCCTGGACCTGGTCTGTGGCCAGGTTCCTAAAACCTGTGCTGTACAGTTGTGTGGAATATTTCACACTATTTTCACATTATCCCTTCAGCAACGGAGGGTCCCTACATTATGGAAACATTCCACAGTTGTACCAGTTGCTAAGACCAGAACCCCTGTGACGTTAAATGCCTATAGACCGGTAGCGTTGACTTCTCTAATCATGAAGATGTTTGAGAAGCTCATTAACAACGAGGTTTTATCGCAGGGGGACAAATCCCTTGATCCACTGCAATTTGCATACAGGTCCGATAGGGGTGTACAAGATGCCATGTTAACACTTTAAAATGTTCTGTACCGCCATCTTGAGGGGACAAATGCTCGTGCCAGGCTGTTGTTTATAGATTTCTCCTCAGCCTTTAACACGATCCAGCCGCATCTGTTAGCAGAGAAGCTAATTCATCTCCTCAGACTGGATCTTAATCTAGTTGGCTGGATACTGGACTTCTTGACTGATAGGTCCCAGGGTGTGAGGCTTAATGGCTCTTTAGCCAGTCACCTGTACTCTTCAACTGGTTCCCCTCAGAGCTGTTGCCTCCCCCCGTTACTCTACATCTTGTACACTAATGACTGTTGCTATAGCAACCATACCAATCGACACATGTTCACATTTGCGGCTGATTCAGTGATGGTAAGTCTTCTTGGAGGGGAGGAGGAACAACACGGACCTGTGGTCGATGATTTTGTATCTTGGTGTGATGAGTCCCTTCTCCACCTTAATGTGTCTAAAACTAAGACGTGATAATCAGCTTTAGAAAGACTCCTCCTAGTCCTGTACCAGCCAGCATTAAAGGTGCTGACATTGAGCTTGTGGACAGCTACAAACATCTGGGGGTTGTTCTCCACAACATACTGTGCTTTGAAACTCACGTTGCTTCCACATCAGAGAAGGTCCAACAAGGACTGTTTCTCCTGAGGAAAATGTGGACATGGAATGTCTCCTCCCAGATGATGACTCTCTTTTATATGGACATGTAGTGTCTCCTCCAATATGATGACTCTCTTTTATATGGACATGTAATGTCTCCCCCAGATGATGACTCTCTTTTATATGGACATGTAGTGTCTCCTCCCAGACGATGACTGTCTTTTATATGGACATGTAATGTCTCCTCCAATATGATGACTCTCTTTTATATGGACATGTAATGTCTCCTCCCAGGTGATGACTGTCTTTTATATGGACATGTAATGTCTCCTCCCAGATGATGACTCTTTTATATGGACATGTAGTGTCTCCTCCAATATGATGACTCTCTTTTATATGGACATGTAATGTCTCCTCCCAGATGATGACTCTCTGTTATATGGACATGTAATGTCTCCTCCCAGATGATGACTCTCTTTTATATGGACATGTAGTGTCTCCTCCCAGATGATGACTCTCTTTTATATGGACGTGTAATGTCTCCTCCCAGATGATGACTCTCTTTTATATGGACATGTAATGTCTCCTCCCAGATGATGACTCTCTTTTATATGGACATGTAGTGTCTCCTCCCAGATGATGACTCTCTTTTATATGGACATGTAGTGTCTCCTCCCAGATGATGACTCTCTTTTATATGGACATGTAGTGTCTCCTCCCAGGTGATGACTCTCTTTTATATGGACATGTAGTGTCTCCTCCCAGGTGATGACTCTCTTTTATATGGACATGTAGTGTCTCCTCCCAGATGATGACTCTCTTTTATATGGACATGTAATGTCTCCTCCCAGATGATGACTCTCTTTTATATGGACATGTAATGTCTCCTCCCAGATGATGACTCTTTTATATGGACATGTAATGTCTCCTCCCAGATGATGACTCTTTTATATGGACATGTAATGTCTCCTCCCAGATGATGACTCTTTTATATGGACATGTAATGTCGTCCCAGATGATGACTCTCTTTTATATGGACATGTAATGTCTCCTCCCAGATGATGACTTTCTTTTATATGGACATGTAATGTCTCCTCCCAGATGATGACTCTCTTTTATATGGACATGTAGTGTCTCCTCCCAGGTGATGACTCTCTTTTATATGGACATGTAATGTCTCCTCCCAGATGATGACTCTCTTTTATATGGACATGTAGTGTCTCCTGCCAGATGATGACTCTTTTATATGGACATGTAATGTCTCCTCCCAGATGATGACTCTCTTTTATATGGACATGTAATGTCTCCTCCCAGATGATGACTCTCTTTTATATGGACATGTAGTGTCTCCTCCCAGGTGATGACTCTCTTTTATATGGACATGTAATGTCTCCTCCCAGATGATGACTCTCTTTTATATGGACATGTAATGTCTCCTCCCAGATGATGACTCTCTTTTATATGGACATGGAATGTCTCCTCCCAGATGATGACTCTCTTTTATATGGACATGTAATGTCTCCTCCCAGATGATGACTCTTTTATATGGACATGTAATGTCTCCTCCCAGATGATGACTCTCTTTTATATGGACATGTAGTGTCTCCTCCCAGATGATGACTCTCTTTTATATGGACATGTAATGTCTCCTCCCAGGTGATGACTCTCTTTTATATGGACATGTAATATCTCCTCCCAGATGATGACTCTCTTTTATATGGACATGTAGTGTCTCCTCCCAGATGATGACTCTCTTTTATATGGACATGTAATGTCTCCTCCCAGATGATGACTCTCTTTTATATGGACATGTAGTGTCTCCTCCCAGATGATGACTCTTTTATATGGACATGTAGTGTCTCCTCCCAGATGATGACTCTTTTATATGGACATGTAATGTCTCCTCCCAGATGATGACTCTCTTTTATATGGACATGTAGTGTCTCCTCCCAGATGATGACTCTCTTTTATATGGACATGTAATGTCTCCTCCCAGATGATGACTCTCTTTTATATGGACATGTAGTGTCTCCTCCCAGATGATGACTCTCTTTTATATGGACATGTAATGTCTCCTCCCAGGTGATGACTCTCTTTTATATGGACATGTAATATCTCCTCCCAGATGATGACTCTCTTTTATATGGACATGTAGTGTCTCCTCCCAGATGATGACTCTCTTTTATATGGACATGTAATGTCTCCTCCCAGATGATGACTCTCTTTTATATGGACATGTAGTGTCTCCTCCCAGATGATGACTCTTTTATATGGACATGTAGTGTCTCCTCCCAGATGATGACTCTTTTATATGGACATGTAATGTCTCCTCCCAGATGATGACTCTCTTTTATATGGACATGTAGTGTCTCCTCCCAGATGATGACTCTCTTTTATATGGACATGTAATGTCTCCTCCAAGATGATGACTCTCTTTTATATGGACATGTAGTGTCTCCTCCCAGGTGATGACTCTCTTTTATATGGACATGTAATGTCTCCTCCCAGATGATGACTCTCTTTTATATGGACATGTAGTGTCTCCTGCCAGATGATGACTCTCTTTTATATGGACATGTAGTGTCTCCTCCCAGATGATGACTCTCTTTTATATGGACATGTAGTGTCTCCTCCCAGATGATGACTCTCTTTTATATGGACATGTAGTGTCTCCTCCCAGATGATGACTCTCTTTTATATGGACATGTAATGTCTCCTCCCAGATGATGACTCTTTTATATGGACATGTAGTGTCTCCTCCCAGATGATGACTCTTTTACATGGACATGTAGTGTCTCCTGCCAGATGATGACTGTCTTTATACAAGTTTTCGTGAGACAGTTTAATGTATTGTATGGTTGCTTGGTGTGGTCATGTGACTCTGGCCATTAGAAAACGGTTTGATAGACTCATCATGTGGCCTTGCAAGATCTCAGGGAGAAGTCAAGCCCAGCTTACTGACCTTAGTAATAGGAGGGTGTTCAGGAAGGCTACTTCCCTTCTGGAGTGCCAGGGTCCCCCCCTTCAGCCAGAGTTGGAGTTGTTACCCTCAGGTCGTGGGTTGAGGATGTCCTGTTTTAGGACTAAGAGGTACAGGGCTTCCTTTGTCCCACTGCCACCCAGCTGGTAAATAGTAGATAGTCTTCATGTGTTGTCTGCAGATCACTAGTTTCCTTGGTCTGTATATTTGATATTTTATATTTGAACTACTTTGGTTCTCCTTGCCCACTGTGTCCTGTTGTCAGTGCCGTCTTGGTGTTTGTATGTTTTGTCTTTGTGTGAGAGTTTTTACACTGGCTGCAAACTAACTCCCCTGCAAGGGACAATAAAGACACGTGGACTCTCTCTGACTTTCTCTCTGTCACCCTGCCCCCCCCCTCCTGCTCACTCGCTCTCTCTCTCCCCCTCCTATTTCTCTCTCCTGCTCGCTCCCCACAGGAAGTTGTAGGATTGATTGTAATGGCTCTCACTTCCTCCCTTCACATTAAGTGCTTCCTGTATGACTCTATGAGTGGTCGGGGCGGCGCTAAATGCTCCAAACACTCATTGTTCTGCGGAAATACGCTCAGTCCCTCTAGAGAAACACTGCTTTTGTCTGTGTCCCACACTGGCTGAGTGTTGTGTGTGTGTGTGTGTGTGTGTCTGTGTGTGTGTCTGTGTGTGTGTGTGTGTGGGGGGGGGGTTATATCATCTGTTTTTCTCACAGTCTGTTTGTCTGTTCATCTGTAAATGGCAGTAGGTCACCGTATGGGACATTTTAATAACCTGCCTTCCTATCACATTCCCTGTGGTCATCACACACACACACACACACACACACACACACACACACACACAGACACACAACAAGCTGCCGGCACCTGAGACCATGAGGGAGGCAGCTGAGACCATGAGGGAGGGAGCTGGGTGTAAACAGAGGGTCCTGCTGCTGGCGGCTGCTCCTGTGTTCTGTGTCTGGCGGGTTTCCATTGAGCTGCTTGGTGTGCGGGTTGAAACTGGGAACTGAAAACATGTCGGGGGAATCACTTGAATGTTGAAGAAACTCAGATATTGCAAAAAGGTTTATACACTCAAATGAGGTGGTTTTTAGACCATCCACAAAGCAATATTTAGAAAAATTGAAATGGAAACACATTTTTTGCATTTAAGGGGACTGCCCGTTGTTCTGACGGCCCGTTATTCTGAAACCCCAATCGTCTGAAGACATGTCCCGTTGTACCAAAAGCCCATTTGTCCAACTGCCCGTTATCCCCATAACAGAAGCCCACTGCTAGGAGAAACCCTCTCTCCCTGGAGTCGTTTGCCCTTAAGAGCTTAGTTAGTTTTGACATGTAGATAGTTGACCCCTGACTCAGGTGAATAGCAGGTGTAGCATTAAAGGCATGAGTCAGAATGTCATCTGTACTTCACCAGAGATATCAACTTTCTTGTATTTATCTCTGGCCAGTTCAGATCAGTGACTCACAATGGAGAATGTACTTTTGGAGCAGTGGGCTTTTGTTCTCGGGATAACGGGCTGTCGGACAAATGGGCTTTTGCTCCAATGGGACATGTTTCAGACGATTGGGCTTTCAGAATAATGGGCCGTGGGATGTGGCAGGACACCTCATAAAGAGTGATGGCTATGTGCTTCTCAGTTGGAACCGGCACCCTGGGCATGATACAGCAGCCACCATGAGAGGTCCCATTACTGCATAACTCATCAAATGTTGAGCAGGTCATCCTGATGTTTTGGATCCACAACACTCCTGTAACATCATTGTGGACAATGACCTTCCGTAGATCCCTGATACATGGCCGCTGCCAGGTATTAGGGATCTGCAGGGATCTGCAGGTATCAGGCATCTGCAGGTATCAGGGATCTGCAGGTATCAGGGACTGCAGGTATCAGGGATCTGCAGGTATCAGGGATCTGCAGGTGTCAGGGAGCTGCAGGTATCAGGGAGCTAGCTGCAGGTATCAGGGAGCTGCAGGTATCAGGGATCTGCAGGTGTCAGGGAGCTGCAGGTATCAGGCATCTGCAAGTATCAGGGAGCTAGCTGCAGGTATCAGGGAGCTAGCTGCAGGTATCAGGGAGCTAGCTGCAGGTATCAGGGAGCTAGCTGCAGGTATCAGGGAGCTAGCTGCAAGTATCAGGGAGCTAGCTGCAGGTATCAGGGAGCTAGCTGCAGGTATCAGGGAGCTGCAGGTATCAGGGATCTGCAGGTGTCAGGGAGCTGCAGGTATCAGGCATCTGCAAGTATCAGGGAGCTAGCTGCAGGTATCAGGGAGCTAGCTGCAGGTATCAGGGAGCTAGCTGCAGGTATCAGGGAGCTAGCTGCAGGTATC